>QUSF01000006.1:5872300-5962583 GCA_003676055.1 Chloebia gouldiae
AGGAAAGGAAAGGAAAGGAAAGGAAAGGAAAGGAAAGGAAAGGAAAGGAAAGGAAAGGAAAGGAAAGGAAAGGAAAGGAAAGGAAAGGAAAGGAAAGGAAAGGAAAGGAAAGGAAAGGAAAGGAAAGGAGAAATACATTACTTTTCATTGTGGTAATATGCAATCTATGTGGGATACAGTGTTTGAGACTTCCAGACTTCTTAGAAATTCCAAACATTTTTCAAGTTGTTTCTTTCCTAGGTGACACTTAAAAGTTAATACATTTTTTTAAAAAGTATTTGAGGAGGATTTTTACAAGATGCTCAAGAAGTGTGGGCGTGCTGTGTGACGTGAAGAGAAGGGTGAGATGCTGCTCAAAGAAGTTTTCACTGAGACTGGTTCACACAGCGGACCTGTACTGGCTTTTACTCTGCTGTATGGCAGATGTCATCATGGGTGCATGCAGAGGTTAGAAAAATAGTGACATTTGCCAAACACAAAAGAATGATGCCTTTAGGAGGAGAAATATTCCATTTCCTTAGACATTTTCTCATGACCTCTGACAAAGACTGGGCCAAATTTGTTCCTTATTTAACCGCATTGTTCCTTTAATTGATTCAAACAGGGTTACAATCAAGAATCCATGTGGTGCCTCATAACTGATTGTAATGAGGTACATTAGTAAATGTACCTCAGGGAATTAGGTTCTTGTTATTCTGCTTGCCTGAAATAATGCTTTCAGTGTTAATAGGCTGGTAAATATTATCTTCAGTCAGTATCCAGTTTGGGCTGACAGAAAATGGTGAGTAATAAAGATAAACTTAGCTGGCTACAGAGCCAAACACTAGTTCAAAAGAACGCTTAAGAATGTGCTTAAATGCACTGCTGAATTAGGGTGGGTCTAATTATGTAATCAGAATTAACACACTCTTTTGTGCTTTCCTGGAGCTGAGCATTGCCCAGGAACATTTTGCTGAATCTCATGTTTAATACAGCTAAAAGTGAGTATCATTTGGAATCTTGTAATAATGCTGGTAAAACTAAGAGATGCCAGATGGAGTCAGTAACAACTATAGATCCTGACATTAACCCTTAAAGTATGTGATGATTTTAGAAGTCAAACAGTTGACCTAGAACATGCACATATTTTTACAAACCCTTAAATATTTGAGCTAGAAAACACTGTGCCATAAAATATGTAAAGAGGCAGAATTTCCAAATAAACAGTCTTTCTGTATTATGACTTCTACTTGGAATCTGTAATAAAATAATAAAAATTATAAAAATAATAAATAAATAATAAAAATTCATGTGCACACCAAACGTGCTGTCACATTTTACTCATTATGTATTTGGAGTGGAGGGGGAGGAGATGAAAAGGAATACAGCTTTTGTTTGCATACAGGGTAGTGCTGCAGTAACAGCTACCCTGGAGTGAGCTGCAGCATGAACAGAGCAGAGGGAGTGCAGGGCAGTCACCAGCTCCAGGGCTGCAGATGGCTCAGGCTCTACTCTGAGGCTGAGGTTTGGCACGTCTGATGAGCAGCACTGCTCAAACCACTGCTGCACAGCTTCTCTTTCTAAATCTCACTGCTTTAAAGCCAAGCCAGTTACCTCTGCTGCCTCCTACCATAATCTGGCAGCTCCCTGAGTGCAGCTGAAATATGTTCCCTGAACAGGCTTTGAGGAAGGCCCTGAGATACTTATCTGACCTGTTGCATTGTTCTTACATGCTAATGCTGCAAGCATTGCTGATAGGGTGTGATCTAGAGAGGAAAAAGGATCACTGTGCTAAGTTTGGGTTTGTTCTTTCCTCAGCTATCCGGTACGATGGAGTTAATGTGTTTGGCTACACAGTCTGGTCCCTCCTGGATGGCTTTGAATGGCACAGAGGGTACAGCATTCGACGTGGACTGTTTTACGTTGATTTTCAAAGCTATGACAAGAAGTTGATGCCCAAATCTTCTGTCTTGTTCTATCAAAAGCTGATAGAAAAAAATGGCTTCCCACCTTTGCCTGAAAACCAGCCCATAGAAGGTATTTTTCCCTGTGGCTTTGCTTGGGGAATTGTTGACAACTACATTCAGGTGAGTCTGATAATAAAGCTGACAGCCTGTCCAGCCAGATCAGTGCACAAGTTCACAGTGACATATTTGCTGAATAGAGTGTCTTTGCCACAGTGCTGCAAGGAGATGGGTACAAGGCTTTTGTGCCAAACAGTCTCTGTAATTCTTCACCAGACTTGCTGTGTGTGACCAAAGCAAACCAGTCAGATTGAAACACTATAAATAACATTTTAGAAAAATGTATGGAAATGTAAAGGAGTCTGATGCTTGTCTTCCCATATGCGATCAGTTATGGGAAGTCAGCTCTTTTCAAAGGGAAGTCAATTAAATCTGCTAAACTGTAAAATACATGTTTTAGAAAACTTCCTGACAACTCCTAAAACTCCAATGGCATGTTTCTTTATCTTATGCAAATACATCCTGGTACTGTTCTTTGAGAGATTTTATATAAAAGGAAGTGAACAATCTTAGATTTAAATGAAATTTCTGTATTCCTTCTATTTGATTTGATGTCATACTGTGTCTGATGAGGGCCTGCAGTGTCCCTGCATAGAACCTGGCTAGTTCATGGTCCTCAGTCTTTATTTCAACTGATTTGATACTTTGGGAGAATTTTTCAAATTATAATACTTCATAACATGAATAAAAATTGTACCTTAGTTATGATCTCTTTAACTCTTGGGCTTTGTAATTCTCGGATGCTATTTTGGGTTGCAGAGATTCTCTAACCACAGTAAAGAGGTGTAAATTCAAAGCCAAGACTTCATCCAAACCAGAATTTTTAATTTATATTTTCCACAAAGGCAGAATCTTTCTTAAGGCTTGAATGTGAGGAGCTTGTTTGTTTCTTCTCACTCCAAAAGTATGATTTGGCTTTGTTCTTTTGAGAAATACTGCAGCCTTCCTAGCTTGTGCACTGATTTCCACGAAAGTTCAAGTCATCCTCCTAGCTCTCAGATAGATTAAGAATTGGAAATGGAATTGCTGCTTTTGGAGTCAGTAACAACTATAAAGTTGCGGAGTCAGTCAGCCTACAACAGCTAAAAAAATCTCTCCCATCCCCAAAACCTTCAAAGCTGAATATTTTGGTTTCAAAAGGCCATTCAAACATTTTGTGCTGTAAGGCTTAGGTTGTTTGATTTGTAGATGCATCACAGTGGAAAAACTGTTTTGACAGCATTCCCACAGTATTAGTGGCAATGCATGCTTTAGTAATCTACAAGGGACAATTCTCCAGAAAAGCAATTTCCCTCAGACATGATGTTTTTTATTACTTTCTTCTACAAGTACAGTACTGACCTCTCCGGAGAAAATAGCAACTGATTTTCAGCAGCTTCTGTTATACAGTCTGCAGAGCCTCAGCTACAAGTTGAACACTGGTTGTAGGCTGACACCTGCTTTTCAAACAGAGGGCAGGACAAGGAATCTGAACTCAGGGGGAAGCCACACACCAAAGATTAAAAAGAAAGAGAAAAGGACAAATAAAGACCATGGTACCGCTATCCTGTGGTTTGGATCTAGAAAGAATTACAGAGAGTATGAATGAGGAAGTTTTACACTGTGCATTATTTTAAGTAGTTCAGTTTTTTATTTTCTGGTCCTTACTGTGCTGGTGATTTTCATTAAAAAGTGAAAGTATAATTCTGAGCGACCCTGAGGAGCTCATCTTGTACTGTGTTAGTGTGCCATACAGGCAGTTGGACATCCGAAACCCTAAAGCCTTCTGGGGAATGCATTTTCTGTTGGAGTAACATACAGTGGGTTTACTCAGAGGCCCAAAAAATTGATTCAGACATCAACAGCCTGCTGAAATAACTTGGAAATTACTTCAGTATGAATTAAATAAAAAAGGATGTCTTCAGCAAGAAGGAAAAAATTTGCTTGTCCACTGAATTTTTGCTAAAAATCAAGTGCAGAGCATTACTCATCTTTCATCATAGTCAGGAAAAGAAAAGAACACAGAAATTATGTTGTATTCATTATTTCTTCTCATGCATTCAGGAGTGGTCTTGAAACTGGCTGTACTGGGTAATTCACAGCAGACAGTCTCTCTGTAGACCTTCCTTAATCTTGAAAGAAAAACATTTTAAAAATTATTGTAGTCTTCACTGAACATCTTCTCTGGATATGTGTTGCAGAATTAGTGCCTTATCCCTGAGCAATCCCTTATTTCTTTTGGAAACTGGAACAGCTTAGAGACGACATAAATATGATGACCATTAGCATAAGTTTGTTTGGAAAGTAGGGTGAAAATAATATATAGATTTGGTACTTTTCTAACATCACTTGTTAACAGAGAAGTCGTTCATACATATGAGCCCAAGATGCCAGTATCAGAGATGCTGAATGCAGTGTTTTGACTCAGGATATTCTTTCACTAGGATGTGCCTGATGGTTATGATGTTCCCGCCTAACAAACAGCTTGAATCTGGTGTGTTTCCTGTTCCTCCTAGGTAGACACGACACCCGCCCAGTTCCTTGACTCCAGTGTTTATGTGTGGGATGTTCACCAGACGAAGAAGCTCATTAAAGTGGATGGAGTTTACGCCTCGAAGCGCAAGCGTCACTGTGTTGACTTTGCTGCTATCAGGCTCCAGATCTCTCTTCTGCAAGAAATGCATGTCACACACTTCCATTTTTCACTGAAATGGTCTTTAATCCTTCCTTTAGGTAACCTTTCTCTAATCAACCACACACTTGTACATTACTATCAGTGTTTTGCTAGTGAACTTCTCAGGGTTAACATAACTCCTGTTGTTGCTTTATGGCAACCTATGATTGAGAATCAAGAGCTTCCGGTTTCTCTTGCAAAATATGGAGCTTGGGAAAACACAGAAATAGTTCAGGCTTTTGTTGAGTATGCCAGATTCTGCTTTACAAGTCTTGGGGACCATGTCAAATTTTGGATCACCATGAATGAACCATCTGTGAAAAACCTGACATACACAGCAGGGCACAACCTGTTGAAAGCCCATGCAAAAGTCTGGCATCTTTATGACAAAGAATTCAGGAGCTCTCAGAAGGGCAAAATATCTATAGCTTTGCAAGCTGACTGGGTAGAACCAGCTTGTCCCTTTTCCAGGAATGACCAAGAAGTTGCTGACAGAATTTTAGAGTTTGACATTGGCTGGCTTGCAGAGCCCATCTTTGGGAATGGAGACTACCCAGAGGTGATGAGAGCGTGGCTTCACCGAATAAGCAGTGTTGACCTGTACAATTTCCACTTGCCTTACTTCTCAGAAGATGAAAAGAAGTTAATACAGGGCTCATTTGATTTTTTTGCCTTGAGTCACTACACTACTACCCTTGTGGGCTCGGAGAAAGAAGATGCAGTAAAATATGACCACTACCTTGAAGTTCAAATGATCAGTGACATCACATGGCTTCACTCTCCCAGCAGAGCTGCAGTAGTGCCCTGGGGACTGCGTAAATTGCTCAAGTGGGTGAAATCAAAGTATGGCGATGTCCCAATTTATGTTATGGCTAATGGAATTGACGATGGCCAGAATATGGTGCATGATAAGCTCAGAGTGTATTACATAAAGAATTACATCAATGAAGCTTTAAAAGGTAAGGAACCACAGATGGTTTATGTCACAAATCCCAATATCAGTATACACTGTGTGATAAAATATGCTTAGCTTTAAAATACATGTCCTCCGTAGAATACTCCATAAATGAGATGTTACTACAGTTTAAGAGGTAATTTTTCCCTTGATTTATGATTGATTAGTGTTACTAAATGTAAGATCTTGCTTATATTCTGCATAAGACAGCGGAAGATGATTTTTATGGATTCAACAAATTTAAATAGAAGTTGTGTGAGTAGCTCCATATGCATTTAGTCAGATTTTTTTGTCTTATTGCATTTCTACTGTTGTTTTCCTTTGTTGCTTTGCTCCACTGATGTGCCTTGGGGCTGGGTATGAGTTCTGTTCCTCAGTTGTCTCTGTATCTTATCCAACAGTGATCTTATCCAACAGTGATTTTCATAATAATTCAGCTGTCTACCTCATTATGCCATTTCTTGGACTGTTTCCTGCTATTCAGAACACATATCAGTCCTTTTCTCTGTCTCAAAGATTCATAAATTATAAGGCAAAAAGCATTTTGAGTTATCCTGTCATACAGCACATGCTGTTTTTTCAGAAAAGCACAAGACCCAAATGAGATCATTTTTACTGATGAAGAATTTTTGGCACCTCACAGCGTGTGTGTATATATATATATATATATATATATATAAATCTCACTTCTACTATTGGTTGCTTTAGCTTCAGCTTTATGCAAATTTGTTGTGCATTTCCACATGTATTTTACCTATGTAGGTATTTGCAGACACAAGACAATCTGTCTCTCATTTATCTCTTTGATAGATAATACAGACAAAACTCTTTGTGTCCCTTGCTATAAAGCATCATTTCAAAGCTCTGAGTTACTAGGTTTTTCCCTGTATGCTGATACTCCTCATGAGAGGGGTAAACCCACACCTGGACACATTGTTCCTGTCACAGCAACACTTAGGCAGGTATAACATAACCTCTTACCCTCCTCATTTCTTCATACAGCAGGCTGTTGACCATCTTGGCCATGGCAGCAGGTTGGTTACACAGATTCTGTGGTGATATACTGATATTTTAAACTCAGTTACAGATTCCTTTCCCCCATTCTAAGCAGGACTCTCTTCAAAAGGAGGTCTGTTTGTTCTTTGACATCTTCACATTTGGTCATGTTCAAATGCCTGCTTCTTGTTTGTGCAAACCTTGCTACGCTAGCTAAGTTATGTCTCTAATTTTTGTAACTTGCAGACTGTGAGATAAAGTTTTAAATTTATTTCAGGTTGTTGATATATTTAAGATCATTAAATAACTTAGTGCTAAAAGCTGACCTCCATGATCATGGTAGAAATACACACACTGTGACACCTTCAATTACATTTCTAGACTTCTAGTTCTATTACTTCTTAATTCTACTTGAGACTAGTTGAAATCTGTTTATTATGAGCTTCCCTTGACCTCATAACACTTTATTTTATTGTTCCAAATGCCATATATTAAGTCATTTGCCTTTGAAGCTCTATTTAACATCAAACATCATTACTTTTATTAATCTGCTGGTCTCAGAAAAAAAGATGTCCAAGTTATTTGAAAAACTTATTTTTCATAGAGCCAAGCTGATTGGCATTAATTGTGTATTATCTCCTAAATTTTATATTTATCAAGCTTTATATAATCTGTTCCACTTTTTTGATAGGTAGTGAAGAATGGCTGGAAATTCCTGTTCACTTTATTAACTATTGGCTTTAATTTCCTCCTCTGTAATTTCTACCTCTTTTGCAGATTACGGAACATCAATATTAAGTGCCCAAGAGTTCATTCTCCAGCATTTTGTAGCACTGGATGCATGTTTTATAAATCTGTAGTTTAAAAAATAATTTGGCTATATTAGGGCTTGTGGTTTCAAGCTGTTTTTTTCTGTATTGCTTGTCTCCTTGGCACTTCTGTTTTCAGAGTGTTTGCGGATATGGACTTTTGTCCCAGTTCCCATTAGCAAGAACACCTACATGCCTCTGTTTTTTACAGAACTTTGCCCTTTGTACTGTTCTGCTACTACTGTCACCCAGTCATTTTTTTCTTCTTCTTCTGTCCAGCCTGTAAATAGCTCATGTGTTTTTCAGCATAACCTATTTTCTTATCTCTTCACCTTTTTTTGATGGATAAATATGTTTCTGCTAACTAGTACTAATACTTTTCCTAAAGCTTTATTTCCCCCCTTAGACACCATACGTTCCTCCATAGTGTTTGGTCCATCAGCTTTTCCATTTTTTCTTTCTCCCTCTCTGATATTGCACTTCTGTGCATTTTGTTACATAACCTTGGCATCATGACTAATTCAGGTTTCTTCAAAACATGAATTTCTTTTTTGCATGACCTTGTGCAGTAACTAAGATGAATTAGAAATCTTGTGTCTTTATCTCAGTGTCACAGTGTAGAAGGATATTGGTATGTGTATGCCTTGGCCTTAAAATCCCTATTCTGCCTTCTTCCTCCAGCTGATTTCAGGCACTGCATGTGGAAATTTTTGTGCATGTAATATTGCTCACCTGCATTGTTCCAGGGGAGCCAGCAGGTTTGTGCAGATATGTGATTCCAGAATACAGTACAGGACCCTTTGGACTGAGGTTATATTTTGAAGTCCTTTGTGCTCTTTTTAAGAGTACATCTTTGCCAATTGAAAACAAAGAATAGGAGTAACCATTTATGTAACACCATTAAATCCACCTGCAGTTCTGCAAACACGACTAATTATCCTGAGCAGCAGCTCTGTAAAAGGCCAGGTAAATTTTATTTCATTTTACATGTGAAAAGTAGGTTAGAGGTGCTAAAGTCCTGCATGTGGCTTGAGAAAGAATTGTTTCCAGAAGCATATGAAAATTCCCTTCTGTGTTCATCTGCTTTAATTTGTTAAAACAGTGATTTTGAGAGATAAACTATTAAAGTTTATGTTTACTACTTTGGATTGATTTTTTTTTTTGTCAAGTAGGAAGGATGGCTCAAGGTTAACACTGCAGCTGCTGGGCCTCTTCCAGTAGCTGAGTTAGCAGTATGGACTGTGGACACATTCTCAATAAAGGCTAACATGGGTCATCCTGGCTCAGAAACTTGGGTTAATAACAGGAGAGGGCATAAACTTTTGCATAAACTTTCCCCTTGCACCACTGATATCCCAGTACACAACCTCAGCATGGCTGTGTGATTTTTCTGGTGTCACTGTGCCTTTGCTAGTGAGAAGTGCAGCCTGACATCCTCTGTTTCTTGACTGTCCCCATCATGACGTGCTGTGCAAGGGAGAGGGAGCAATCAGAGAAACAGGCTGCAGAAAAATAGGGGCAGGAAACCTAAAACCTGTATTCTTTCACACATAATGAAGAGAGCCATCTTTTCATGATAGGTTCCATGCTGATCATTAAACACAGGCACTCACAGCTGTGTTTACCAAGCACAAGGAAATAAATTGCAGGATACTCACAGATCACACTGTCTGGCAATGGCTGACAGATTCTTACTTTTTATGAGAAACACTTCACAGATGTACATGTAGCTTACCTAATTTTGGAGAGAAGTGCAGATGTAGGTTTAACATTCCCCTGACCCTCCTTTACTTATGGACATATGGTACTGCTCTTGAATGCAAAGTGACATTGATTTGTTTCTTCAACCCTTTGTTTTCTTTTGCAGCTTACACCTTGGATGACATTAACCTTCAAGGATATTTCATCTATTCTTTTAATGACAAGACGGCTCCTAAGTATGGTCTCTACAGCTACACTGCAAATCAGTATGAACCAAAGCCTTCTCTGAAACAGTACAGAGAAATAATTGGCAATAATGGTTTTCCTGGTCCAGAAACTCCTGAGCTGCTGTGTCCGGAAGAGGTTGCCTCATGTCCCGAATGCCACTTCTTCCGAACGAGAAAATCGTTATTAGCCTTTATCTCTTTTGTATTTGTTGCTTTTATTGTTACTATATTCTTCATTACTTACTACTCCAAGAGGGTAGAAAGAAGGTATAAATAGAGCTTCTCCTCTGAATACATCACTCACTATCCTTTTTCTTGCATCCCCTTGGGAAATCTGAAATAAAAATGCACAATGCTGTGATTGTTTCAGCATTAGGAAGGCATTTACATTGCTTGATACTGCAGGATGTTGACACTGAGAAGCTATTGCTTGCATATGGCTTCCAGAAATAATTTTCTCTGTTATAGTACCTTTAGTTTATAACCAGTCCTTGATTCCTGTAGTTGGAGTTGTCTCACAAATTTCCCTGGAACCTTTTGTTAAGCAGATGCTCTCCCCTTCTTGGATTTCCCTTGCTGAGCTATACAGGTGAAAGTAGGTTTTGAAAACATGGTGTGATGGAAGAGCCTAAATGTCAGCTTCTCCAAGACTGAGGTGAAACAAGAATTTACTTTTCCAAATTAGGGTTTAACACTGATGTTTCTTAACCAGAGCTAGAACCTAACTGGAGTAGGGATCATGGCTGAGAAGAAAGATGGAGGACAACTGCAAAAAGCAGTGCCAGGGAAAGATTAACCCCTTTCCTAAAGCAGATGCTGGAGGAAGAACAGGGGGAAATGAGTCTGTACTGCTGTGAGCTCTTGGTAAATCAGTAACTGGTACTGTGGCTACATCTGAGTTCAGGATGCCATTGGGGAACTTCAGTTAAAGGAACTGTGTCTTTCTCAGGGGGCTAAGAAGCAGGAATATATCCAGGGATTGCAGGGGTCATACCATCTACTGGGAAGAGATGGGAAGGGTAAAAGGGCTTCCCTTTGTTGTGCTCAGAAAAGAAAAAAAGGCAAAGAACAGGAACTGGGATGTCTTCACAGTCTCAGCTGGCAGAAAGCTGTGTGCTTGACCTCATGCCTCTTGCCCTGTGCCCAGGGACATGGCACAGCTGGGACACCCCATTTCTGCACTTCTCACAGCCAGTTGAATTCAGTTGCCACTGCTGCTGCCCAGCCACTTATCTGCTGAAAAATTGTGGTAACTTAGCAGGGATGGTCTCCACATGCTATTAATGTTGAGTGCAGAGACTTCAAAAGCCAGAATTTTGGTGTAATAGTGCAGCACTTTATTGCTGCCAGGGTCTGAGACTGTGGAACTGTTGGACCAAACCTCTCACAGGTTGGCTGGAGGTTCTCCTTTGAGCAAGTGAACCTGGCAGCATTTCATCCCAAAGTATTACTGCATGTCTGAGGGCCTCTTGTTTTTCTCTCAACAAGATAAAATAGCAGAATGTTAGCACCATTGTTTATAAGTAGAAATAGAGAAAGAATGGGGAAAAAAACAACGTAATTTTGCCTGCCTTGTGAATTGCTGCATTCAGAGGGTCCTCATTGTAAAGCAGTATGGTCATTTTTCTCTGCTTGCTAACTTGGCCTGAATTGCCTTCAGCTGTAATTGTATTTTTATTGTTGTGTGAACAATGTCACTCGCTGGAAAGAACATTTTAAAAGAAATATTCTCTGTGTTAATCAAGAATTATTTATCTACTAAAGCTGATTATGCTGTATAAAATGTAATGTTTATCTACTAGATTACTAGAAGATGACTAAATAACCTCCCAGGGTTCTTTTCAACCTGAACACTCTATGATTCTATACTGTATATTAAAATTTACATATGAAATATTATTTTAATTTGTAATTACAGATTATATTTTTCCTTAAATAATGTATAGAAAAAAAATTAGTGTCTTCTCATAGTGATTAATACATTTTTCCTCTGGTTACTGTCTTTAAATGGTCTCTCTTTGCAATTACGTATATTTTGGTATTGAGATTAAGGTGCACATTTCAGGGTAAGTGATGAAGTATTAAAAATACGTGTAAAAATTATTTATAGACTGATAGGACTTGCTGTAGAAGAGAACATTTCAAACTGCTGTATATTTATGCCTTGGTGCCTGGTGCACTGAGGATTATGAAGAAATAGCTCTCCCTGAGTGTATGAAATGTGGAATGTCTTTTCCCTGGCACAGCAGTGAATCACCATGCAGTACGTTATGCCAGCTGCCAGATGCCTTTGCAGCACGTAACAAAAAGCGACGTTCATTTAGCACAAGCTGCACCCAGGTCATGCCCAGCTTGTGTGTTTTGTATGCGGTGTGTGTGTGGTGTGTATTTTGCTGTTGGTCAAACATAGGGGCCTGATGTTTCTGAGGAGCCAGGTGTACCTGGTTTATACCTGCACCCCTGAGTTTGAGGGGGGCTCGGGGGGAAATCCGGTAGAGCACAGGTGCCTTGGGCACAGTGCTGACGGACGCTGGCCTGCCCTGGTGCTTTGCGAGCAGTTCCCATCCATCCAGCTGCTGCTGGGAGCTGTGGAATGGCCCAGGCGCAGCACAGTGTGTGAAACAGCAGTCCCAGCACAGAGAGGACGTGGCAGGCTCTTCCCATAGAGACTGGGTGATATGTAACCACTGACAGGCAGATGGCACCAGCTGGATAGCTAATTTGTAGGTAAACTGGGATTTGTTGCTGTGTGAGCATATCCACTCATGGAGCCATGACCCATGGAGCTAACACAGCCTTTGGCATAGTTGCCTTCAGAAGAGGTTTTAAATATCACTGCAGAGCACAGCTGGCTTGAGCAGGGCACAGTGGTTGCCAAATCCTTCTCCTAAGCATCCTGCCTGAGGTGCTGCCTGGGCCTGTGAATTGCACAGTGATGGGCTGTTCTGATGGAGATAATGGTATGGTTTTGCCTCTGAAATCTGCTTTATTTTATGTAACCAGGGACGGTGCAAGTTTCCTGTCAATTGTCTTGAAAAAAATCACTCTTCAGTAACAACAAAGAAACCCTTTGAACAGGCAAAGATTGGGTACCTGTCCAAGGTGTGCTTATGCAAACTGACGGGGCAATCACCTCCTTTGATCCTTCTGTGGGGTACTTGCTGCCTTCGATGCCCACATGAGAGCTGAGAGCGGTGATCTGACACTCCCAACCCCATCTGTGCATCCTGAGCAGAAATGCAGGCAGCAGCAACAAGGACTTGGAGCAGTGGGGGCTACCTACTCAGGCTGCAAAGACAGCTCGGTGGTGGCTAGTGGTTTGTTTTCTGAAGAGCAACAAGGCTCGGCATGTTCAACTTGCAGTTTTTTAGGTAGACTGCTTTCTTGATTTTTAACTGTGTTTATAGAATGAAATGTTGTTGCCAGTTTACTCAATGTTCCAGATTAAACATTATATCTGTTCAAAATATTTTTATGGCATGTGTGCAAAGCTTCTGGTTTATTTCTTGAAAAGATTGTGCAGAGTGAATGTGGGAGAGATGTCTTTGCTAAATGACAGGATTAATGTTATATTGTTTTTATAACAATCGCAGAAGTGAAATAAAGATACTGAATGTAACAAATTGTAACATGATTTTACTGATTAATCTGTCCAGTTTATTCGCCTGCAGCATGAAGTACAGAGCATCTCAGGAGAGGCTATTGTGATAACTCTGCAAGGAGTTTGTGTTGTTTGTTTTTCCAGTGACACAGAAGTAACTCTAACTTTGGTTGGAGATTTCTGGGGCCTGTGGCTAAACAGATGTTCTTCCAACAGACCTAAAAGTTTGGAGGGTTTTTGTTATTTGAGGTGTTTTTTATTATTATTTTTTAAAGTGACTGTTGCTATTTAGAAAATCTGTGGAAGTAACCATACCAATTTAAGAGTGCTTTGGTGCAATAGCTTATTCCATAGTAACACTGCAGTAAATCTGAAAACTCTTCTATTCCAGTAGAGTTACTCCCAGGTTCAGGGATTCTGCACTAAGCAGTCTGTTTGTGGCATCATTGTTAAACATCTGAAGGAAAGTAAAAGTCACGATTAAGGGTAGTGGGAGCAGAACGGGACAAACCCCATGAATGGAAGAGAGACCATACAAGCCTCAGCATGTCTAAACACACAACTTGTCCTTTCCTCCTGGCATTGTATGTGTTGCTTTCAAGTCACTTAGAAAACTCGATCTGTTCATTCTGCTTCCAGAGATCGCTGAGGTGAAAATTCCCTTATTCAGGGTGAAGAAGCCAATTCTAGGTGCTAGACTTTAGCTTTGGCAATGAAAGTTCAATCCTGTTCCTTTTCTGCTCAAGCAAAGCCAATAAAAAGAGGCATGGAAAAGAAAAGGGAAAGCTCTTCCTGTCTTTGATGTGCCACTCATGAATTGCCAAACCACCCTTCCTCAGCCCTCTCAAGGCTATGGCTGGTGCAGGCTTGTTAAGCCCACCCTTCTTGTTAAGCCTACCATTTATAAGAGATTGGAAAAAAGGAATAATGAGGTGAGAAGAAAGTGTCAGGGCCCAATGTATCACAGCCTTTTACTTTGCTTCTTGAGTTCAACAGAAACACCACTGTCAAGCAGTTCTGAGAAAAATTAAAATTTTCAAGAAATCAGAAAGTTGAAATAACAGCCTGCAGCCAGGATGCTTCTGGTGCTGACATTTCTCTGGCTATTATTTTGTGATGCTTTCTGTGTTTCTGAAGGAGTAGCAAAAGCACTAGTGAGGCAGAGAGAAGCCAGGGAAAATACTAATGAAGCAGGGCAGAAAAGCCACAGGCACAAGCAGATGTGCAAGTTCCTCATCCTGGGAGCTAAATGAGCAGTCCTCTGCTGTGGGGATGGGCCGTAGGACTTGGAATATTCTTTGTTAAAAAATGATTTTTTTCCATACTTCTCATATTTCTCCCTCAGTGATATGCCTCCTTCAATGATACACCTCCTCCATGAGGAATTTAACTTTCAAAAGCCTTTTTCTTGTCACAAGAATTGCTCACAATATGGTGAAGCCTCATTCTCTGATCCCAGCTCTCCTGAGGTCATCCAAGTCTGGCCCAAGTCCCAGGGGACCCATGGGAGTCTGAGGTGCAGGAGGGGTGGTCAGTCACAGCACTGAGCAAAGCAGTGGGAATTTCAGCAGTGATGTTTTCTAAATGCTGCAAGTTCACAGTGAGTGGGATGGGTTTCTGCATTAGTTCTTTTCTGTTAGTAGAGTTCCTTACTGAGAGTAACACACAAAACTTAAGGTGTTTAGGGTTTTTTTCTTTGTTTGTTTCTTTGTTTGCTTGCTTTTATGTTTGTGTTTTTGGTTTTTGTATGGGAAAGGGTGAGTTGTAACATTTCCCCTGTAATCTGGGATGTATGATAGACTTCTCCCTGATATGTTTTATGACAGGGGAGGAGAGCACCTTGGTAGTGACTTCTCAGTCACTGTTTGGTTCTCAGGAGCTTGCAAGCCAGAGTTTCCCTTGAGGCTGTGCCTTATGAGGTGCATTTCCAAGCTGAAGCAACACCTCCCAAGTGGGACATGTGCTGGGGCCTGGAGCAAGAGCAGGACCAAGGGCATGTTCTGGTGAGATCCTGGCTGAAATGGTGGTTTGGCTCGGGGCGCTGAGCTGGTCAGTGCATTGCTGCTTTCTGCATTCAGGGCTCTGTAAAAGGCCTTCAGCAGCTCTGTAAGCCAGCAGGGCTGCACAAACACAACACCTGACCCGAGGAATCTGGTTTTCCTCCAGCCAGAGGAAACTGTGAATTGGCTGAGTGTTCAGTTCAAGAGGTGTAATGGTATAAACTACCTGAACTGTAAAGTTTTACGAGGTGACAAAGTTTTGTAGTCTGGCAGTAGTGCAGTTGAGCTGGAGGCTGTCAGGTGCCCTGCCAGGAAAGGGAGGGGAGGAAGAAGGTGAGGAGGGCTTCCCAGCAGGATGCAGCCTCTCTGGGCAGCCTGGAGGATGCCTTGAGGGGTGCAAGGCTGCTGCCCCTCCAGACTGGGACATGCATGGCCCAGGCACTTAGTGCTGTGTGAAGAATGGGGCAGAGCAAGCTCCAGCTCTCTCATCACCCCTTCTCCCTTTGGGCACATATTTCTATACACTTGGGCTATGAAATGGGGAGCTAAATATTGAGGTATGACAGAGGTATATCAAAGTGTATCGCTTACTTAGAAGGCAAAATGATGTTTACAGGCCTTACAGGTTTTTTTTTGTCAATAGTTTTCACTTTGCAGCAACCCTTCTGCCTCCCCCTGTCCACTAGGATTAGATGGGTCTTATTTCCAAAAGCTAGAAAATAAGTGCTCATAAAGGAAACTGCCAGTGGTGCAGCTGCCTCTCCCAGCACTTGCTGAGCTTTTAAGTCCAATTCTGATGCAAGTTTGTGAATTTTATAGACATTTGTAACTCATTTATCTGCCACATTGCTGCAGGATCCTTGAGCGGATATTGCCTTTCCTTGCACCTCACAGCAGGAGGCGGCGGGGTCCTGCTCTTGGCAGCACGTGGTTGCTCCTGCTTGGTATTCACGGGCACATTCCTCTGCCTGATGATATATTATTATTGGACTGGAAGAAAAATAATGCAACCAAGCTCTTATTATTTTCTCCTTTTATCTGTTTAGTCATATTAATGTGGGATCATCGTTACATAAATGAGTAGGAGATGCAGTCAAGGACGTTCATTTTTAAAGTTCTCCAATGCTCTTGTACTTCAGTCATTCATCTTCTGTCTTTAATTACAGCAAGTGATCTCAGAGGCACTTAAAAGATTAAATTACTCAATTATTTGAAAAACCCAAATGTAATAACTGTATCTTTTTGCTGATAAATACCAGCCATTGCTGGAAATGGTTGCCCAAGGCAAAACATATTGGGAGGCCAAGGAGGCCATATTGTAACATTTTGTCTTAACCCAGTGATGCCCTTTTAATTTTCAGCATTTTCAACCTTTTATTTGCATTGATAAAAACCACAAACTTTTCCATCACTGTCCTGGTGGTTTCAGCAGTGTGATGAATGTCACCGCCCAACACTTTAGGAGTGTCCTGGCACCTCCTTGGTGTGCGGAGAGAAGGACACGAGGATAACCATCGGTTAAAAAAGCATCATCAGCATGGCCAGGCAGTGAACCCCATCCAAGGCAATGCTTGTGGATGGGGGATGGTTCAGTGTTTGGGAAGGGGATGTAATTAAAACACAGGTGGTGGGCAAGGGGGATGTAATTAAAACACAGGTTGTGGCTCTCTCCATGATGAGGTGGGTGGGTTCCCTGTTGGCAAAGTTGAGCATTCATGCTGTGGTAGAGGGCAGGCTGGCTTGGGCTCCCCAGCCTTGTAGGAAACAGGGACAAAAACTTACTCTGAGATGGTGTTCTGGGTGTCTCATGGCCACAGAGGGAGCTGTTGATGTGCCCTGCTTGTTGGCATTGCTGTCAATACTGTATCAATGCATCTGCAGCAGCAGTTTGTCTTCCCTGACCAGCAGCCCCATTGCTCACTGGAGATCCCAATGTACAGCCACTGAGCAATGGGAAGTTTTCCCTAAACAATTTTTTTCTTGCATCTTTTGCAAAGCAACAGATGGGGTTGAGCCAGTTCTGGAGCCTGGCTAAGGTGCTTTTGTGATCCGTCCTCACTGGGCCAGCAGAAAAGCAACATGACTCTTCAGGGAAAGAGAAATCCAGGGTAAAGAGTTAAAATCCTGTGATTTCTCTTCATAGGTCCAGTTCTGAGTTCCTGTCTTACTGGGCTCCAGACAACACTGGGTAAAATACCAGAGCAGTGACGAACCCCAGAGTGCTCTACACTTTGGTCATGGTGGGCTCCTTTCTCTTGCTGGTTGGCCAGCAGTGAGGCACAGGGCTGGGGTTTTGGTGTTGATGAAAACTTTCTGCTTTGGACTATCCTCATGGTAAGTCTCTAAACTTAAAGAGGAAAAAAAGGGAGGCAAAAAAGGACTCTCTGTTGTCAAGCCAGACCAGCTGTGGTGTTTTGTGTCCTACTGCTGTGACGAGCAAGCCTGGCTGGTATTAGCAGGGAGCAGTGGGGTGGCCACGTGGGCTGGCAGAACCTGGGTGGGTCTGGGGGTCAGGCTGCCCTCAGCAGCATTTGTCCCACACACATGCTGGGGCACTGCTGGCCCACAGATGCTGCTGCTGAGAGGGTTACTGTCCTCTGCTCCACCACCTGTGGTTCCCATGTTTATTTAATTAAAAAAAAAGGAAAAAAACAAAAGAATATGTAATTCAATACACATCCATCCTTTCAAGGAACAGCAGTCATTCCAGCAAGGAGCAGGCCAGTGGTCTGGGGAAGGACAGATGGCCCTGCAGCTAATTTGCTCCCATAAATCACAAGCTGTTGCAAATCCTCCCTGCAGTAAATGCTGGCTCTGTGTTTGTGACAATGTATCTATCTCGGGGCTGCTATGAGCAGGAGATAGAGCAGAATCTGTAGTTTTAGGCTGCGCTTCCCTTGTGTGTTTTGCAGAATTGACCATTTTGGTTAAGAAATAAGCTGTAATCATGTAGCTGGCTGCCAGCAGATCTCCATGCAACTGCTCTTGCAGCAGAACCAGGTATTCTCTTGTTGAAGCTCGAGCACAGCCAGGAGCTCATCCTGCTGCTAAGGACCTGCACACTGCAGTTCAAGTCTCTGCTCAAGGCAGAGAGCATTTCACTGCCTTTAGCCTCTCCGTCTTGCAGGATTCTCATCCCTGGGACAGGATCAAAAGCCCCAGTTTGTCATTGCAATGGGACTGAGGCCTATGGTTGTTTCTATGTGCTGGCCTTCCTGAAGAGAAGCAGAGAGACTCCTCACCCTAGTGATTTGTCCCTATTGTGAGACACAGGACATTCTGTACTCAAGCCCTGTCAGGTTGGCCATGACTGACTCCCTGTTGCAGCTGGACCTGGGGCCACCTGGCCATGGTCATCCTGCCCTAAAGGTTGTGTCCTCCTGTGCATCCTGGGCTGGGTTAGCAGGTGCAGGCTGGAGCCCAGCCTGCAGGCAGGCATGCAGGGACTGAGTGGGACAGAGGTCGTGCTGTGCTCAAGGACTGAGCTCAGGCAGTGGAAAAGAACTACCTGTGGGAGGTCAGTACTCAGGTATTGGGATAGAGGTCCTTGTTTCAGAGTCGAAGGCGTGGAAGCAGCTAAGTGTCCAGGTTACCTTTTGTGCAAGAGATGCTGATCTCTGTCAGAGGCGTAGAGGCTCTGGTGTCTGGGACCTGCTGTGGGGTTAGGGAGGTGTGAGACCTCCTGAACATCAGCCTATGTAGGATAGGCAAGTAGTTCTCTGCATTGTTGTGACATTTTCTCTCGTTTACTTATTAACCCACTGCTCTGGCCTGCGTTTGCCCTGGAGTTCCACACGTCCTTGTGTTTGCTGAGCAGTCTTGCACAATGGAGCAGGGCAGTCTGCAGTTGCACAGTGTGTTCTGTTCTGCATCCATTGTTGCTCTGGATGACTTGTTGGCTTTCTACATTGTATTGCTGAGTGGTCCAGGGTATTGAGGGTCACAATTTAAAATGTACATTTTAGAAAAATCCAAACAGCTACCCTGTTGCAAGTCTGTGGCTTGATGCCTTGTATTCCTGGTCGTGTCACACCCTGATGTGTAACTGCATAGTAACAATAGTCTGCCTGGTCTAGCACCCATCTAAATGAAGCCCAGGTGCAGCTGTGGCTGACACACATCGGGCAAGGAGACCGTGACATGATCATGCTGAATTCCCATGGGATTGTGAGTGGGTCATGCTGCTTTCTGTTTGGCAAGGTCCGTGTTCACTCCCCAGCATTTTCACATCACGACTGAGCTGGAGCAGCAGTATGTGTTTTCATCCTCTCCTATCTGATTGGCAGGCTCCAGCAATCTTCTGGATATTTATTCCAATAGTTTTACCTCACAGTCATCCCAGGGTGCTCAGCCTATGCTCTTATCTAACAACTACGAGCCATTTCAGAGAGCAACACCTCTCAGGCCTGCCAAAATCCTCTGAGGGTGACACAGATTCTGCAGTGTAAATGCATCAAGCAGAGGGATTGCCCTGCTGGTGACTCATGCAAGGTGTTGTAGAGAGGATGAACACCTAAGAATTCAACACTACAAAGTCTGTGCATACCAGGAGCTGAAATATCAGTGCTCCTAAGGTTAAGACAACCTCATTGCCCTGACTTTGCTGCAGGTGGGTGGGAGGGATAAACGGGAATGAGAGCATGACATGCAGTGGTTTTTTTGCAAGAAAGGATGGAATTACACAGCTGACCATCTCTGCCGTGGTAGACAATTGGAAAAAAAAAATCTTCCTTTCAATTCAAATTTTAATACAGAGCTTTCTCTGAATGGTGGGACATAAAGGCTTATCCCCTCCTAGATGGCCTCTCATAGCTGACTGCTCAGCACCCTGTTTTCTGAGACTCTGCTTCTTTTAGTAAGTCAAGAGAGAGTTGGAGTGATAGGCACATGACCTGCTTACAGCTGCAATAGAGTTAATTTTCTTTTTGCAGTGCTGTGCTTTGGATTCAGTATGGGAATAATATGGGTAATACAGTGATGTTTTGATATTGTTAAGTAGTTCTTACCCTAAGTCAAAGATTTTTCAGTTTCCCACGCTCTGCCAGTGAGGAGCTGCACAAGAAGCTGAGAGGGAGCATGGGCAGGACAGCTGACCCAAACTGGCCAAAGGGATATTCCATACCATAGAACATCATGACCAGTATATAAACTGGGGGAGTTGGCTGCGGGGGACATTTACTGTTCAGAGATGGCTGGGCATTGGTCACTAAGTGGTGGGCAACTGTACTGTGCATCATTTGAATTTCTTGGATTTTATTCCTCTCTTTTTTATCCCCTTGTTGTTGTGAATAATAGCAATAATAATAATAATAATAACAATAATTATTACAAACAACAACAATAATTTTGCTTTATTTCAATTATTAAACTATTCTTAACTCATAGGTTTTACATTTTTCTGATTCTCTTCCCTGTCTCTCCAGGTGGGAGGATAGATAGTGGTACTTAGTTGCCAGCTGGGGTTATACTACAACACCCATCCAAAGGAACATTTAATCCATCTGTAGAATGTGTATGACAAACTACAGCAATCACTGTCATGCCACTGCACCTTTTACTCTTTTGTAATGGCTTGATGGATTTGAGATGGCTGATGTCTGACAATGTGAACCCAGCAGTCACCCAGCTCCAGTCACTCCTGTGAACCCAGACCTAAATTATTGACAAGAACATAGATGCAGAAACATGGCTGAATTTGGAGAACACAGTCTTTGCCATGAAACTCATGTATACATACAGATACTACAGCCTAAGTATAATGAACAACAATATAATTTTGAGCCTGAAGTCCCACACCAGAAAAGTTTAGTGTATAGATGTTGCAATAAAGAAACTGAGGGCTTAAATTCAGCATTTCTTGAGTCAATGGATAAAAAAGAGCACAAAGGAACACAATTCTTTAGTGTATGCAAATTTATTCAACTCTGAAATTATTTATTTACAACTAATGACTCATACCAACTGATGAGGTAAAAATATGAGGTATTGATATGAGTATAACATTTAAAAATGCAATTATCATAATGTATCAATGTAACCATACAAAATACTGTGGTAGTTGAATGGTAGACATGGCATAATGTGCATTTTGAAGAAATCTTATTTCAACAATACATGGCTTGGAGATGCCAGAAGCTCATGACAGAGTTTCTGCAAGGAAAACAACCCTACCTTCCTAAGGGTGGCAGATGGGCACAGGGCCTTTTCCAGCTGAGTAATGACTTGTGAGACAGGATAAAACCACTGTCCAGGTTTTCCCTTCTTTTCCTTAATTCATTATTTATTGCCAGACACTGCCATTCCCAGGGCTAGAAATTCTGTGCCTGTTAATGCTGAGGCGCCACTGTATTTATTTATGTAAACTAATGTAGCAGAAGTACTCTAATTGCTCATGTTTTGGAAAACAGCCGGCATGAAATCTGCTGCCATGGCCACAGGCATTTGGGAGAAGGTGCTGCTTTCTGGAATGGCATTCCCAGCTGGGGAGGCACTGTTTGCTCCTGGGAAGGCTGAGCCTGGGCAGTGGTGATGCCCTGCAGCCAGCAGGTGACTGCCAGACCCCACTATAGCCACATAAGGATCCTGTGAGTGCTCCCCTGTCTGCAGGACTTAAAGCTCGTGAAAGTTGCACATTGCAACTATTGTTGGCCATAAACTCGAGGCAGGAGCTCCCAGGCAGCCAACATCCCTGATCCTAGGACTTGCACAACAAAACATGAGTGAGACAGCTCATGGGTGAAGATGACAGTGACTTTTTTGGAGTCCTGCTCCTTCACAAGGATATGCCGGAGCACTGTGGGTCACCTTGGGTCACCCTGTCCACCCTGAGCTCCCACAGGTGTGCTGCCTCAGCTCGCAGGGCTGTCCCCTGTCAGCATGTGTGTGCAGGATGGCACGTGGGGTCATGCTCTAGCAGCTGTCACCAAGCACAGCAGTACAGCTCCCACACCTGCGGAATGTTCAAATCTCTGTCTTTGAAGGAACTTCCTCATTCATTGAATCGGGGCACAAAGCTGTAGCTTCACATAGGAAATGCATCCTGCTTAATCAACCTCATACTAATCTTTCTGGATTTTGTTGGAAGGACTGAGCTGAAACACTGGCTGTGAGTGATTTTGCTGGTTTATGCAGCAATAGACGAATTCTAAGTGAACAAATATGATTAATGAAGAACAGTATTATCATGCTTGTACATTCTTATTGAGTCATAGATGTAAAAACATTTTGGTCGTAGGTTAGTTAAAAACAAAATGGAACCCTGCCTCAAAGGTAATGTTGACAAATTATTATTATTATTACTTTTAAAGCATTCTTTCATTAGCAAAATAATAGGTCCCTGAAAATGAAATTATATAATAGGCTTAAATGGCTCCTACTCCTCATAGTCCTAATCCTGTTCCCATCAATGCCTACAGAGGTGGAATCATGCAGAACAGTGCAATATAAGATGAAAATGCTTGCTGTTACTATAAAAGCAATCTTTCCAAGAATAGCATTTATTTAGTCTTTTAAATCTCCAAGATGTGTTAAAAAATTTAAAAAAGCATAGTTATTTGTATAGTAAGAATATTAAAAGGCATGGTGTTCATCTGCATGTCTTTGTGTCCACTGGATGTGGAAAACCTGCTTTGGATTAGCCATCTCTACGGGAGAAGGAAAGAACACAGAAACACTTAGAACCTAGACAAAATGCTTACAAAAAAAATAATTAATTTACAGCTTAATAAGTTACCAGTCTGATTTCAGCCATCTCAGGACACACAGCATTACTTTGTGCTGTCCAAGGATGAGCTGTTACCTGGAACACTGCACACAGTGAGGTTCTCTACTGACAGACACCAGTCATTTAAGGCAACAGGTAAGTTTTCAACACCTTCTACTAAAAGTCACAATTCTGCAGCTGAACATAAATGGCCTCCACAATGACTCAGATGCATCTCCATGTATTTTATTTGGTGAGACTTATTCCCTCCTCATTTTTAAATGCACTGTAACCTCCTTCTTCCTTAGTTCCTGTAATTCTTCCTACATCTATTTATAGGTACCTTCTCATAGCACACACAAACACAAAACATATTTGGGAACTGGCATTTGTTATCACACAAATTAGGCCTGGTAGCTCTGATAACAGCAAACACAGCTTATGTAGCAGTGACACACTAAGAAACAAGTGACAAGTCCACTTAAGTTCCAACTGATGCAAGTGATTTGCACTGAGTTATATACAAAATAATTAATTTATACATATACATATATATATAGATAGATAGAATATAGATAAATATATACATACTGTACATTATTTATTTACAATTAAAATATGCTTCTTAGAAGCCTTTAAATACCAGAGTTATGTAACATACAAGTAATGGCAATAATCTGTTTTTAAAGTAATAAAAGCTCTCTGAAGAAATGTTTAGTTCAATGATCAAAATTAATACAGAGTGGGTGTGGGGGAGGGGGGAAGGTGAAGTCTCCAGAATAAAATGACTTTCCTATAAAATTCCTTTTTCAGCTTTGTAACCCAGGTCTGGTCAGATTTCTGCAGCTTAAATCAGACCTTTGCTTTCAGTGTTCCTGTTCCCTGCCAGACCCTGATTTATGCTCACATGCTCCCAGGAACACTTCATCAGATTTTTGTTTCTGGTCCCTCAGCAATCAGAGGTTGAAATGAGTTTCTGATCCTGGCAACTTCTGCTGCACACAGATGTCCAAAGCCTTTGTTGTACCACTCTGGGGAATGTCCTCTGAAGAAATGAAAAGAGAATTATTGAGAAACTCAAATACTCAAGAAACATGCCCCACAGAAATGTGCTTGCCATGGTTCCTGCTCCACACCGCCCAAGGTGGTGGTGGTGGAGATCCAAATACTTGTCTTTTTAAGTGTACTCAGAAGTTCTCCCTTGCAGTAATCAAATTAGTGGTAGGCACTGAGTTGAGAAAAAACTGCAGGAAAACTCAGAAGCAGCAAAGCTACCATAACCATGCCCTCTGTTGCCAGCATCTGAACTTGAGGGTTTTGTCCTGTCCCTGAGGTGGGATACTTACTTTAGGTCAATCCTGCAGATGTGGGTCAGCCTGGCTTTTCCCGAGCCGCAGGGCTCTATCAAGTACTGGGAGTCCATTACGATGGCTCGCACAGCTCCCATGAGAGGAGCCTCCTCATGCTCCACAGAGATGGCAACCAGCATGCACATCCCCTTGGGCAAATCTGTCCTCCACGTCCTGCAGGAACGGATGCAAGATGGAATCACATTAGTGATTAAACTTTTGGGCACATCAGTAAGAACCAGAATGGAAGTTACAGTTTGCTTGTCTGCCTATCCTTGTTGCCTGAAATGCCAATGACTGTCCTTGGAATTCCTGGTGGAGTTTCATGGCCATGTGGAATGGCCACCCATCTATGTGGCTCCAGGTGGAGAAATTTTGCTTCTTCACAGGAGTATTTAGTAACCATTAGTATTCTAGGGCATGATAGAGCTTTTTTTTCAGTTGGACAAAAGTTTTGGAAAGGAGAAAGAGCAAGGATAAGGCATCCAGCAAAAGCTGAAACTGTGCATTGCACCCAGGCAGGCTTACAGAACAAAAAATGCAGTTTAGTACAGCAGAAATCCTCACTAATATGAGGGTATGAGGATACCCAGAATATGTTTCAAGGTTGTCTGAATTAAAAACAAAATGTCCTTCCATTTCTTGCCTCTCCCATGTTTCTAGCCTCTCTTCCATGCTGGAGAAGTTTTCCACCAAGTTTAAGATTCCTAGACTTTAATACTTAATGTTTTTATTTTGTTCTGTAAGCATTCTGTACATACCCTTGTGTCTCACATCTTTCTCATCTGCACTGAATCTCAGAGGATAGGTCTGCGCTCTTTCCTATGCTGTGGGAAGAAATGAGAAATTCCCACTGTGCTGTGCAACATGCATCATCTTGCTGTGGATTGTCTGAGGCAGGGGTTATGCTGCCTTGGGAAGTATATTTTAGCAGGTAAGCTACTTTCAAGGACTGTTTAAGCTTTGACTTCAGCATATAATTTTAACATTCTGCATTTTTCTTACATGAAACAGAGATGTTATTCAAAACAATGCAGGAAGATACTGACCAGAAGGTTTTATGTGCCTGGGCATTAATAAAATTGATGAGCTATCTTGGCAGATGAAACATATGGGAGAAGGAAATCACAGCTGAGATCCAGTATAAGAAATGCTGAACCACCTCCTGCAAGTGCCTGCACAGTGTTTAGATGTGCCCACATCATTTTGGTAACTACCCAGCACTCTCTGGGCCATTTGGGAAGTGCAAAGTTCTCTATCCCAAAGATTTCAGAAGACTTAAGTTTCCTGTTCCCAGTCATAGGGATTTAGGCCCATTTCAGTAGTTCTTTAAATACTTTACAGTAGTAAATCAGGCATGGCACTTAACTCACCAAAATGCTTTCATACTTAATGAACATGAAAATCTTGTGGATTCTGTAATAAAAGTGATGCCTCTGTAGGGCAGCTGAGACCTGTGTCATATCCCAGGCATATGAAACATTTCTCCTCTCATCTTACCATCAGAGTTTTCTCTAGGGAGCCTAATCCCCTTGTTATGACTGTCACATTGGAAAAAAAGGGAACAACTAAGTTGATCCTTTCACAGCCCAAAGTTTGACTGAGAAGGAGAAAATTGCCATCTGTTAAAATATATTTATTCACGTCCCCAGAGGTGTATTATAATTTCACTGTTCACTTCCCACCAATCATAAGGTATCAAATTGACTGTGGTATTGCTGGGTAACCTTGCTCTAGACTTAATGATATCAATCAAAAGAGATAAACAACAGAATCTGACAGGTCTGCCTGATAGCTGTTTTCAGCCCTTAAGAACCCACCAGGATTCATTTTTATGATATGCATTTCAGTCCTCGAGGGTCATTCTGCCTGGGTCAGTGAAAAGAATGAGAACTCGATAGCAGGATTTTCCTTTAACTGATGTGACTGCACAGCAGGTCTTTAAAGAACATAAACCACCACGAAACCTAATAGTGAACTAAGTGGCAAATGAGAGGACCAAATTGTGGTCATCAAAACCTCCCCACCGCTCACAGACCATCTTGTTGGTGCCATGCAGAGGCCCAAATTTATCACTGGTTCAAGCTAATGACATTATATACAAAGATTATTTATAAAATAATGATATATGATTATATAAAATATATAATATATATTTGATTATAAAATAGTTAATTTAGCCCAGTATACTGTGGCAAGGCAAAGGAAAGAGAGTAATGGGAGAATTGGTTACAGAAAGAATTTTTTAAATCTTCCCCTAAGAGTTCCAATAATTCTTCCCTTATATGAACAATATCTGCATGTTGTCATGCTTTAAGAGACTACTGAAGTTGATAAAAGGGATGTACTATCGTAATTATATTTTATTTGGCTCATCTTTTTCCTTCAATCTTCTTTCCCTTTAATACAATTCTGACTCCCTGTACCACTTCCTTTGTCAAAATTGCTTTGTATTTCTCTGGCACACCATTTCAAAGAAAGCAGGGACCAAAAGCAGGAATGCACAAAATCGTCCTAAAAAAAATAACTGTAGGACTGACCCTGTAAGTGAAATAAGTCAGAAGCTCCTCAATAGCTCCTAGCAAGCAAAAGCCCAGATTTCAAAGACAGAAAAGGGTTTTTTTTTTTTTTTGGACTGTTCTGTACAAGCAGATACACAATGGTAGAACTGGGATTGAATGTGGAATATTGATACACAGCTATAAATTTATTTGAGAGAAGTCATCTCCTGGAAGAGAGAATTCAAATCTACTGCCTCCTTCTGTTCATTTCCACACTAGGATTTTTATGGATCAGCATTTCTTAGTTTAAAAAGACTCCAACTGAAAATTTAAGACAATAAGTTATATAGACAATGTATAACAGCCTTAGCTTAAAAGCACCACTATCTTCTCTTCCAAACATTTGGCTCTTAAACATCAAACGTTCCCCAGAGAACAGCAAAAGCAGCGTAAAAAACAATTGGGTTCTATTTGCACTGTTTTGACAACAAACAAAGCTAAGAGAGAAGAGCAGCTATTATCAGACATCTGTTCTGAGGAAGAAATTATATTTATGGCCTCAGGAGTATGTGCTGCTCAAATTACATCAGAGAAAAGGTCAGTATGCTGTAGGTGTATGACTAATTCAGTTTGAGAAATCAACACTGCTGCCCAGAAGTAGAGTTCCTGGAGAGCAATTACACAGATGTGGAGGCTAAGATAAGTCCAGATATTCTTTATGCACTGCAGGAGGCAAAGGTACCAGAGAACCGCCCTCAGCTTACCTGAGAACAACAAAGTCTCGGACGGGGTGAGGAGCCATGGTGTTCAAAACATACTGGTAAACTTCTGTCTGCTTGTCCAGGCTCTCCACCACCTTCCACTGCAAGAAGTCCTCGTCCCAAAGGTGACGTTCTCTCAGCACCCGGTTCAGGACAACGGATGGAGGGGCTTCAACTTCAACTGAGGCTTTCCAAAGCCTTAGTGGGTTCCCATCCCCAACCTGGAGTGAAGTGACCAAGAACACAAACCCTAATAGTTTACATGCCTATGTTCAGCAGATGAGGACAAACTCTCAATGTATGTGTCTGATTTCAGCTTAAGAGCATTCATATTTCCCTGCTAATCATTACTATTATTGCTGTTGCTGCTTCTTTACTAGTCCTGGGTGGAAATCTGAAGTGATTCATTACTCTGCTCTCACAATAGAACATATCTCAACTAGTTCCCATAGTGCCAGTGAGGTTCTGCATTACTCCTGGTGTGACAGACACTTTTCCAAGTCCAGACATCCTAACTGGAAAGACGAATGTGTGTCTGCAGAAGTAAAAAGAGAGGAGAGACTGAAACCCTGGGCTGAAATAAAGCAACTGCCTTAGGCAATCTCATACACTACCTGGGACTGAGGGTCAATTTACCCTTCTGATTAATTCTGGGGGAGCAGAACATACATTGATTCAGTAATATGTCAGGTACACAGATGTTTGCTCCTCAAAATAGCTGCAAGTGAAGTGTTGGGAAAACACCTTTCAAAGAGCACAGACTATTTGCTAACTCCTCCTTGCTCACAGATCCTGTTTCTTGGAACACCTCCACAGCTTACAGTAAAGGGAGCAGAAAGTGCTGGGCTATGCACAAGGTGAATATCCTAGATTGTACACATACAGCTTTTCTGCATAGTTCTAGGGGTCCTATTTCAGGCAGTAAACAAGTTAACTAATCACTGGATGTTTCAAGCCCTGCTTTTGTAACCCTTCCCAACCCTACCGTTCTCATATACCAATGTATACTTCGGAAACCTCCAGTACCTCCCACAGACCCAGGACTGTTTCCCCAGAAACCCACGTTCCTCACCTCCCACCTTAAATTATTTCATGTTGTAATTCTTTCTCCCCAAAGCTTTCAGTTCCCCATTTCCCCTGCTCTGGAGCCCCAGACTCCCAGTCCTCTCTGTAGTCTTACGGGTCCTTGACCACCAGCTGTAAAGGCCTCTATTCCCTCTCTCCCATCTCCCACATCCTGCTCCTTACTGAGCCCTGTTACTCTCTCCCCAACCTCTCACAGTCTCTCCCTGGAGAGGTCACTCACAGAAGCTGGCCACAAACCACAGGAACTGCAATTTCTTTGCCCTGACAGAGGGGTTGCACTTTAAGGGGTTGCTTACCCAGAAGGGTAATGCTGCCTCCTGCTCCCTCACCATCCAGATCTCACATTCCTCCCAGTGCTCTTCTCCTGCCTAATTAGTGTCACCTACCCCTAATTCAGCCCTTCCTCTTGCTAGCTGCTGCTGGTTTGGAACCCTCTGCTTTGCTATTCAATTTCCAGCAGCCCTGAACTCCACTTTCTGCAGGGACCCTGCAGCACCCTCTGCCTCACTACAGTGGTCTGGCTTTCTCTGAAGAAGTGATGGCGTCCAAAACAGATTGAAAAATTTTGATAAAAGCTGCAGTATCAAAACTTCACATGAAAAAAAAGATAAAAGGATCAGGGATAAAACTGGCCTGCTTAAAAAAGCATTGGAGAGCCTGAAGAAGTTTTGTAATTACCTGTGTTCTAGCTGTGTTCTCTAAACTGCTAGCAAACATCAAGAACTGGTCAGAAACTTTTCCTGTCCTCCAATCAAAGAACTTGCCCAGGTGATGTTCTCTGTTGTTTAATATTTCAGCTCACTCTCTGGTTGCGTTGTTTGCTGTGTCCCTTACTTGATCTATTTTGGCAATCCCAGCTTGCTTTGTATGCCTTTTCATGGAATCTCACACTTGAATCACTATTACATTACATTTTAACTGATTTTAGTAATCTTTTAAATAATAATAATAAAAAAAGAGTGCCTTGCCATAAAAAAGGGCGTGAGTTTTGCCATGCAACATGCCAGGGTGCCCCACAGGTGAGCTGCATTTTTCTTTGGTTTCTTTACTGCTTCTTTAATGTCTCCCCAAATTACCTTTTTGTAGGCGAGTTCTGTGTTCTCTACACTGGAACATGTGACCCATCCTTTGAATTTCTCTTTTGCTTCTTTCTGAAGATTCTGCATGAGAGTTTCCAGGTACATCTGATAGTTCCCTCCTTCCTCATCCACTTGTTTCCCAAGCTCGTCCAGGGTAGGAGAATGCACTTCTGCATCAACATAGGAGTTTCGGGATTGGGTGATCATCTCATGTGGGACCTGTGCCACAGAAGGGAGGGAAAACACACAGGGAAAATCTCCTGCTGAGAACTTTTCCTTAAGGCAATGTGTTTCTAGGCTGAGGGGCTTTCAGCATCCAATTGTATGAACTTAGGATCTGCAAAATGCACACCAATTTCTGTCTTTATGCAAGATGAAACACCAAAGTAGTCTAATGAAACAGCCCATGGCTCTGAACAGCACTACTCATGCAGAACTGTGTTAGATTGATCAACTGGATGTTAATACACCACTGTTACTCCTTTAGCCCTCTGAAATATTGCCTTGTGCTTCTGGGGAAAGAAGATATGAGCATTTGCTCTCATCCAGCTGCACTGTAAGTAGCTGCAGGATTGACTGCAGGTCTCTATGTGATTTTTACTTTATTGCATGACACACAGAAATAAAGTGTATAGGCAATTATTTTTAAGATTAATAGGTTTTAATTGAGACCTTAAAAGCATTGTAATAAAATTTTACACTAGCAGATTTTGATTTGAATTAGTCTAAAATTTCCTAATCCAGTGGTTTGGGTTGAAAACTGTCACAGAATAATTACCCTGTATCTTTTGAATACTAAAAGGGAACCACCATAAAGAAATGAGATAAATAAACTTCGGATGAAGCAAGTTTACAAGTAAGTGAGGCACTCATCTCTGAGCTAACACAAGACAGAAAATATAAGGATAAACATAAATACTTCAAAGACTGCTGCATTATGTGGCCATGAATAATGCTGTTTGAGTCTCTCACTCACCTCAAAAAGTTTGTTGCATTCCATTATCATGTGAGCAAGTCCCTGAGTAGCTGCCAGGTTTTCACTGAGGTCCTTCTGATCTGGCTTCCCTGTTGCATATTTTTTCTGTATTACTCTGTAATTGAATTCAGTATCTCAGGTAAAGAGCTGACTCTTTTTAATATAAAAGCAAAAACCAGCAGGATACTCCCAACATCAGAGAGAAAACCCCCCCCATCTTTAGTTTCTATTTATCAACAAGAACGCTCAAACTGTTGGGACTTTTTTAAAGGAAAAATGTTTACCTAAAATATTGCTCAGCCAAAGGTAAAAGCAGGAAAGGTTACACATATCCTCCATGACATGTTGTACATTTTGAAATGCATTTTTAACAGACATGATGTAAAGTGGTTTACATTGTTGCTTCTTAAAGCCCTTATTCAGACACAGGTTATACATGTACTTGACGAAGAATCTCAGTGTATTCTGAACCAGATGGAAGGGAAAAAAAGTCAAGAGGGACTACTAATGTTTAGCCGGGCTAGGCCCTGTTTAGTCTACAATCACTATGTTACAATTTTAATGTGGCCTGAAATAAACCCTGTTTCCTGAATGGCAGAATGTAAACAGTAAATTGAAAGTGAAAAAAACCACTCATTGAAAATCTACATATCAAAATCCTTTAAAACATGGTTAATCTTTGACTTCAACCAGAGCAAAATCAACCCTTTTCCTTTACAGAAAATTCAACATTACTCATGCAAAACTCACTAGTGCCCCATTGAAAATTCCACATGGAAAGCAGGCACTGCATATCCACAACAGACAACCAGAAATGCCTGCTGGGCTTGTGAAAACAGGTTTGCTTCTGGCTCTGCAGCAGGGGTTTTCCCCTCTTACTGAAGCCATGCCCTGTTTAATGTGTGCTGGAAAGCAGATGGCTTGGAAAATGTTTCCTGCATACCACTGAAAGTATCATTCCATATTCAGGATGTGACTATTTATAATGCTGAGAAGAAACATACCTTGGTGAGCTTTCTTTCTTCACTATATTGAGATGGAAGAGGGAAGGGGCCAGACAAACAGCGATGTTCATGGGAGTCATCTGATTTTCCTCCACGGAGGTGACGTCGCTGAGGAAGCAGAGCAGAGTCTGCAGAACCTCCCTGTTCTCATCGGCCATGAGCATGATTGCTGCCTGCACCGCCTGCAGCCGCTGCTCCTTGGGGACGTCTGGGAAGGAGCAAGGCACATCCAAGGGGTCAGTTGTAACATCAGGTAAGGAGCCAGAAGGATAAAGTTACCACAGACATTCACAGTCCCCTCAAGTGCTCAAAAACCGCCCAGATGTGGTGCTTAGGGATGTGTTTCAGTGGTGCACCTGGCAGTGTTAGGTTAATGCTCAACTCACAGAGGTCTTTCTGGACCTTAGCAATGGATTTGTGAAGAGGCAGATGACAGGAGACCAAGGGGAAAAGATCAGCTGGCTTCTGGAGAGCTGGGTTTTGCTCCTCCATGAAGCACAGCTTCCCTCACCAGTGTTTGGCATTTCTCTGTTTGAAGGGCTGATCCCAAGAAAGGCACTAGACTTCATTTGAAGTTTCTGAAGGGAGACTAGTACTCAGTACTCATAGCTTTAAATGGTATCTGTCAGGTTTTCTTTGTCCCCAGGAAAGACAGAAGTTTAAGTCTTAGGGAAGCTTCGGGAATACTTAGATTTGTGTCCTAAACTGTAGAACAGTTTAATGAAAGTAGTAGTAGAAATGCTTAAATAGCACCTCAGATTAATTTCTAAAACTACCATAAATTCTCTCAGTTTGGACTTTGAGTCCTCCTCTGGGTATTACATACTCTCTATAATTGAGTGGAAGAACAACAAAAGCAGATTTACAGTAGAGAGAACAGCCAGCTTTTAAGATTTGACTGCTAACCTTGTACGAGCACTTTATTTTAAAAGCTTTCAGACATGAAAGACAAAATGAACACAGCTCAATACTTCTAAAGTTTCTGTAAGCAGCAAGGCCAGGTTTTTCTGAGAAGTCAGAGGAGCCTTTGCTAAATCCATTCAATGTCTTTTCTTCCCACAACACCTCCTGGCAATCCCTCTCTCCCCTTTATTGTTGCTCTGATGGGTCTGGTACATGAAGCAGAAGATCAGACAGTGCTTCAAGTCACAGGTAAACATTAATCAACTGAGAGTTTTAGGAAAATGGAGAAAGTTTCATCAATGCTATGCCATATAGACTACTACATTAATAATCTCATCCAAAATCCCATGTGTTACAGCAATTCAAGACATTCTGGATATATGAAAAAGGTCTTGGATATATGAAAAATATCTTCAGCAAGTCCCAGAGAATCAGAAGTCTTCTGCCAATACACTAGGAGAGGAGAAATTCTTCCTAACTTCACATTAACAATTTGTTAAACAGAACAAAGGGCAAGAAAAAGTCTCAGCTACAGATTAGTTTAATTGCAGATGTTATGAAATACAATTGATATCTCAGAAATTTTCAACATTTTTTCTTTCTATGAAAGGAGTTTTGTCAGCACTCTCTGAAACAGAAATATATACTTGTTGTTGGTCACATGGGAAATAACCCCTTGCTACTCATTCTTAATCCAAACAAATTTTTCTGGTGTCTACAGAGCCCATCTTTTCTTGTTCCCACCTTGGTTTAAAGACACTCATCCTCAAGTCTTTCTGAAATCCTTTAACTTCTGGTTCATTTTAGCAATCTTAGTTCATCTTTTCCCCTTCTGACCAGTGGAAAGAGAATTTCTTCTGATTTCCCATTGCAGCACCATGCAGACATTACAGAGTCAGCCCGTGCCTCTTTTTGCATTTTTTGTTGGCTGGTATCAGTGTCTCCCCAATCATCCTCATGTCTTGGAGAAGGGGAGCCCTTCTGGCTACAGACCTGCTTATGCTGATGCCACTGGGATCTTCCATCTCTCTCCTCCTACAGCAAGGGGGTGATTTACTTGCAGTCTCTTCTGTGCAAAGAGACATCCCCAGTTTTCATCAAGCAATAGTTTAGTGGTGATTTGTTTCCAAGGATATGCAGAAATGTCCTTGCAGTGGATAATCTTCTCCTTGGCCACCTCCCCATGGAAATGATTGTGACTGCCATTTTATTAGCGGCCAGAATTCCTGTTGCTTTTCCCAACAAGCTTATTAATGTGTGTGCAGGCAGACAACTTGTGAGCAGGAAAGAAGAAGGGGAAATGATGGTCCAGGGCTAGGCACCAACTCTTACACTTAATTTATGTCCCAAAACATCGCGTACAGCCAAACCCACTGAATTTATTTGCAGTGCTGTCTCTCACATGCAGAATCCCAGAGTTCTCTATCAGCTACAGACACTGTGGTGGTAAATTCATTAGTGACTGCATGCCACAGACAGATTTTTACAGTAAAGGGAAGCAACGGAAGCATCTGAGATTCTTAAGCACTGGGATTACACAGTGTTTTAAAATGGCTTTCTATTGTTTTGGCAGCTGAAATGTCTGCAAGTGAAAAGACTAGACACACTTCTCTTTAGTGCTTCCAATTATTTGGCTTAGGCTGGCTGCATCTGCCAGAGTGCTGGCTGACTGGCCCTCATAATGGACATTGTCAGGAAAAAACCTCCAATTCCTCTGGCTGTTCAGTGTTTTCCTCCCTGTTTATTTCTCCTTCAGTCTGGAGAAGATACACACAGTCATTTCCTGATTCACAGGGACTTTCATTATTCTGATGCATCTGAGTCTCAGATTTTTCTGAAGATTGTGTATGCTGGAAAGAAGAACTCTTTCTTTCTCTATGAATTCTTTACATAGAGCTTATGATCTACATGAAGGCAGCTTGTTTTTGCATGTACATTTTATTGACTATAAAGAAAAAACAAATAATCAAAAGTCACAGTAAGGAAAGGGACTACAGAGATACATATTCTCATGGTCAAGTACCACTTCTCCATGCCCAGAAGACTCACTTATATTGAGATATAAGAGCATGAAATAGGCACACAATTGAATGAAATCTGACAAAAATATGAGTCTTCATGCTTTTTGTGTCCAGCAGCATGTTCTGTCTTCTTTCTGATTGCGAGGCTAGTATGAACATTGTCTTTCCATTAAATTTGACACTGAAATGTTTAGGTGATCCTAAAGACCTGTTAGTGAAAGATTTTGAAGGCAGAGGGGTTTTCTATACCTCAAAGGCCAGCAGAAATAAAGCTATCCAATGTTAACATGCCAAAATTATTCACAGTATATTACTATATAATAATTTCTAATTGTTTATAATAATAGAAATATGTAGAAATGTCAACTTACATTGATAGATGTGCAGAAAAGTCTCTCCGAGTTTACTTGTGAGGAGAGGTTCTGGCAAGTCTCTGAAAAATTGCTTGACCATGTCAGCCACATCGTATGCGGACTGGTCTTCATAGCTGACGTTTTCTGGGGAGCTCTCGTTCATCTGACGCAGGGCCTGGATTCGGGATTTCACTCCAGATTTCCGAAACAGACCCACCTAAAAATGTTCCGTATTGAGTCGGGTAAAAGGGAAAATGGCACTTGAAGAATATATACGTGGTATATGCATTTGTATGTGGGGACTTGGATCGTGGCCAAAGCTTGGGTTGCTTATTTCACTGTAGGCAAGAAGGAGGGAAATGTGCAAATGCAATTGATGGTCCTACAAGGCTCGCAGGCAAGCAGAGGCTCCCACAGAAGGATTGCAGGGGTTAATAATGCTGCTGCTCTCTGTCCTATCCTAGAGAGAGGGTTCAGAGTGCCTTGTGGTTTCTCTGCTGCCTGAGAAGTTTAAGCAAGATGCTCTTCTGATATAAATCAGCTTGGCTTGCTTGGCTTGGGTGACTGTCTGTTGATTTACTCCAGCTGAGAATCTGGCCTCTCATGTTTATTTGGGTATCTATTTTGAAGACTAACAAGAAAATATTATGCTTAGCTAAGTAATAAATGCTGTGGCAGAAGAGTAGTACTTCCTGATAAAGCTTTAAAATCAAGATTAAATGTATTTTTTCCTTTCATGCTCTCTTATTCCAAGAGTTCTCCCAAATCCCACTGAAAATTACAGTTCAAGAGTGGCGGCCACAGAGGGATTACTTGTGCAGTGTCACTAAGATACATTTTTATCCTGTTTGCTTTCTATTTTGAAAGGAAGTGGTAATTCTTCAAATGATGCCTTCAAGGCAGGGCTGCCCTTTCTTGTCCTTCTCCACCCATGGAATTCCCCCTGGGCTGAATTCCTGGGCCTCAACCACATTATTTTTTCCCAAGTGAGTTTACAGTGTTTCATTTGGGAAGTGCTAACGCTGTTTCCCCCTCAGTTTTGCAGGAAAAAGGTGAAACATTGAGAGAGACCTATGGGAAAGGCACATTTCCAGTTGGGAATTATAGATGCCTTTTCCTCTGTGATTGATATCTCACTGGTGATCCTGCATGGCATAGTCCATCAACAAACAGTAAAGGCAAAGGAATAATGCCTTCTGGCCGTCTCCCCCTTACTTCTGAGAAAGAAGCAGCACAGAGTTCACAGAGGACCCTTCTGTCTCTAAAACACCTCCCATGCTCACCTGGAGGGTATTTAGGACTTTGGTTAACTTGCACAATCATGACACTAATTACATAGATCACAGCACTGTGAGGAGGTATATTTATTTAATTAATTAATTAAATGGAGATGAACTGCTGCACCAGACTGGCAGCTCTTCTATGTCTTCTTGTTGATGAATTTAGTGTCACTTAAGAGTACAGGAAGTGGAGAACTGAAGTGTGCCTTGTGTTCTATATTTATGATTCCAAGTGAAACTCTACTCTTCTTCCTGACAAGAGCATACAAGAGCATCCATCTATTTTCATCTGGTTTTCCCTTTCCCTTTCTCTTCATTTTATATGCCTTTTCCTCTTAGAAATGTGTGCTGAAGATGAAGAAGACAGACTTGCTAGTTCTGTCCAAAAAATAAAGTTTTGGCCTGTGGTAGATAAATGTCAGACCAGAGGCTCAGTTCTCTCCTTTTGATGGAAAGTGTCCTTGCTGGTATAAACAACCATTAAAAACTTCTAGCTAAGTCTGCTTTGAGAGGTCAGATGTCACATCTCACCCATGCAATCTCCAGCTGCACATCATTCTACTACTCTTGATCTCTGTTTAAAGGCATTTAGCCAAACTCCTATTTACTTTTTTTTATTTATTAATGGAAAAAATTAAAAATTAATCAAAAGAATTCTTCACTCAGTAAAAAGAGATGTTTTAGCCTCTGTTATGCATTATTACAGACTTGTTCTGTAAATAACCCAGAGGTTAGTCTGCCCCAATCTCTCTATAATCCTCATGCTGTGCAGATCATCTTCCCTACAAGCAGCCTTATAATGCATGACAGAAATAAAGATGCAGTTGGAAAAGGCAAAGCAGTTTTTATTTCATGAAGTGAAACTGAATTACATATCCTACAAGTAACTGTGGGGCTCCTCACAAGTTTAGGGATTTCAGTGGCAGGAGCCAGACCTTGCAATGGTTTAGAGTAACCTCAGCTTTACCAAGTGTGTGCAGCAGAACACCTGTTCTGAACTCTTGCCCACCTTCTACAGTGCACAGGAGAGACACATAAGCAGGATGCTGAGGTTACCCAGGCCTCTGCCCAGGCATTAGAAGACTTTGAATTAAATGGGAACAAAGGGAACAACTGTAAAGCAGAGGAGCTGAACTGCCTGGAATGTTTTTGTCTAGAAAGGTTTTTGGTGGAAAGATATTTTAAAGGATCCCAATTTATACTTCTCCTCCTTTTTTTTTTTTTTTTATAATCAGTATCTCCCCAATTTTACTCCAAGAAGAAACAAAAGCTGAACTGAAATTCACAGAGCTCTGATGCTTCCCAGCCTGTAAACACAAATGGAGCAGATAGTTGTCTGAGGCTTCCAGCACCTTTTAATTGCTTCAAATCTCTCAAGAGCTTTTTCTTTCTCCTTTATACTCCCTTTACATTCTCCCCAATTAATCCTCTCTCTTCTCTTTCTTCCTCTTGTTCTGCTCCTTAGCTGACAAGCCCATCCCTATCCTTACATCTCCTGTTCCTCTTATTTAGGCATCTCCTCCTCCAATCTCATCATTAATTCCAGCCTTGCTGCATCACTTTTCTTCCTACACTGGCTCTCCCAGCTCAGTACACAAACCCAGCTGAGCACCGTGGCAACCAGGCCTGTTAGCTCCTGAATATGTCACTTCTACTTGTCTCCATGCATCTTTCCCTTTCATCCTCTCTTAATAAATTTCTGACAAGCTGTTCATCCCACCCCTCAGCTCCCACATTGCACATGGCTGGCAGAACTCGTCTCACCTCACTTTTGACACTATGGAGTTGGATGTCAAGGCCTGACTACTACAGGATTGCTTTACAGAGAGAATGGTAGGAAGGACTTGTGTCTTCCCCACTGGCTGCCAAGGGAAATGGTTGTGATTCACTGGAACACCTATAATTTTCAGATTTCAGTTTTGGGGAAGATGACTGTCACCCAACAAAAAACCTGAACAGCAACTAGAATAGTGCTTAGAAAATGTGAAGATTCATAACAGACTAATTCCATCATTTTTGTGTGCTCAGAGATAGGGAAGCAGAAAAGTCAGCAGAGCAGAGTGTTGGTTGCTCTTTTCGAACTTACAGCTATCTAAAGGCAGTTATGAAAGAGGTCATATCACATGAGGTCACAACAGTAGAGGACTGAACATAAACAGCTGGGGGGTTTCTCCAAGTCCTATGTTAATAAAAATATACATCCTCATCCTTAGGGGAAGAACAGTAAAAATATGATTAGCATGTCCCTCTGTAGCTAGAGGGAATAAAAAAAATCTGAAATACTTTGAGCATGAGGGTGTCCCAGCTGGCTTGTTGTAGCTAAGAACACTATAAAAGGCAATGTACCATAATGGCTTTGGCATTGAACCCCTGCTGACCTGACTATCTGAATATATCTGACTCTGTCAACAGAATACTTGGAATATTTTGCTGAGTTTGCTCTCCATTCTTGCACTTTTCTGTCTTTGCTAAGTAAATAAAACCTTTTGTACCATATCTTGTGAAATGGTGAATGCAGTTAACCCTCAATGGCAACAGTCAAGCATAAGCAGTACAAATACATGTAGAAGTGGGGAGTCCTGATCCCTTCCAAGGTTTCATTCAATATACATTAAGATCTCAAAATGTTCTTTGAAGCAGAGTGTGGTATACAAATCAGCAGGACTGTTAAAGCTATAGAATTTCAACAGATTAGCTGGATACAAATTGCAAAATGGAAAACTTTCAGTTTTGGCCCCAACTATCAAATCACCAGAGGAGATCAAGGCCCAACGTGAGAGATGATAATTTTCAACTAATCCTGGCACTTAGTACAAAAATGGTCACTGCTGCTTGCTTAAAGTGGCTTTTCAGAAAAAACCAACAAGTCCATGGGGTAAAGTTCCTACCTGGTCTAGACAGTTGCTCCGTAGGTAGCGCAGGGCTTGTTGTATGCTCTGGGGAAGAGGCTGCCCCGTTCTCTGGACGTGAACTATCAGGGGCACACCAAAGACATTCTTGTCCTTGTAGTCAGGGACTTTCATCCTCTTCATGAACTTTGGCACAGACCTGAAAATTAACATGAACAGACTGCATGAATAAATCAGTATTTACACACCTTCTGAATAACACTACTGACAGAAATTGGTAACTGGGGTGATTTTAATAAAGATGGTGAAATAATGTTTAATGCACAATACACAGACACTTTACAATTGGCATAATTGATTAATTTCTTAATGTCTATAAGTCGAGGGCCTCTAACGTACAGCATTACAATCAGTTCTAGTAAGAACCTTTTACTACTCAGGTGTCATCCAGCTGAAGCCAATAGGTTTAAAGCATCTTTTGGGGACTCACAGGAATGGCAGAGCAAACCTGAGTGGAGAGGGTATCTGAGGGAAAAGGAAGTTCAGTCTTCTAACATGCTGAATGATCTTTGTACTACTAGTTACATGATTTAGTATTTCTATTGACTAAAACTTTACAGTAAGAAATGGTGGGAAATCCCAATGTGTCAGATTCCTCTCTTGTGTTTTATGATTTATTCTAGTTGAGTAACTTAAATGAAGCTGGTGTGCTTGCTTTCTTCAAAAAATTATGATGAAAACAAGAACCAACTGGATTCTCTTCTTGGGAGTAATGACTGCCACAGAATTAAAATTAAAAAGATGAATATGACCTGAATGTGACTAAGAATTTTGTCATCTGTGTGGGAAGAAGTAAAAGCTCATTTTAAATTACCTACTGAAGAAGTACAGTGCATAACTCTATAGCTATTTACAGCACCTCACTTAAAAATCCTTACAGACTGATTATAAAAACTGAAGAAATAGCTCTCAGGATGAAAACCTTGTACAAACAGTATGGCCTAGAATTTGCTGTATTCTAGTCTGCTTATTTGAAGTTGGGTAAGGTGAGATTAATTTCAGCACAGATGCCAGCTAGCCACAGGGAGTGCACCAAAAGAGAGCAGTGAAATACAGAGATTTAGAAAAAGTCAGCTGTCTGAACTACCTCTATACCCACTCTAGAGAGAGACACCTCTGGAAGGTGACCCAAACCCTCAGCCTTGAATATAATGGGCTGCTTTGGGGTTGCCTGTCTTTTTCTTCTGACCACAAACAGACAACCTGACTTGCTCAGATTAGATTTATAACAGATTACTCTTTTAACTTTTCCTAATGACTGATGTCAGCGAGGTGAATCTCACATGTATCAATTGCATCTATTTTTCCATTTCTAAGGGAAAACTTGTCATAACATAGCTCACAGATTAATTTAGTGGGATTTTGGGGAGGTGCTTTCTGCATGAAAATCACAATATAAATTTCAAGTAATACTTTACCTAGACTGGGTGCCTTAGTGTATTAGGGAAAGATTCTGTCATCCTTTTGAATATTTCCCAGATAATTTTATTATTTCTCAGATTCTGTCATCCTTTTTGATTATTTTCTCAGATACTCTTATCCATGCCCATTTCCATTTTTGGTGTACCTCAATCTGTGGGGCCCACCAGGGTTTTTCTAACACAAAACATGCAGGTTTCTGTAGCCAGTTGCTAGAGAAGGAGCCACATAGTGAGCATTCACATCCATGTGTGCTTCACTCTACTCCCTGAGTGACTAGGTAGCTGTCACAGCTGCCAGGGCTGCAAGCTCCCTATAACAAAAGTCCAGGCTTAGGCCAAAGCCTGCATCTTTGACTTGTAGAGAAAAGTCCCATAACTATTCTAACCCTTCTTTTAAAGCACAAACAAAGCAATATCAAACACATGAAACAGCAGCTGTTTCTTTTTGAATCACCAAAAGAATACTGGGTAGGACTTAGTGTAAACTTTTCCTACTTTATAATCACTCTCTCGTATTCCTGTTTCTTTTTTTGGAACTGTCGCATTGTTCAAAAGGCCAGGGTTGTCTCTCTGTCAGAGCTCAGGAATGAAGTCAGATTCCCAGGATCTATTTCTCACTTTGCCAATGAGCCACTAGTCAGCCATGGATTAAAAGGGCCAGTTTCAAATCCCACACTTGAAGTCAATGGTTCCTTCTAATTGCATTTACTAACCAACAAGAGTAACAGAATCAGGAGAAATTATTTTGTTCTAAAAAGTCTCCTCCCAGTTACCAGGGGTACTCACCAGGTCCAGCCATGTTTGTTTGACATGGAGTACTTTTCCATGATGGCAGTGAGACGAAGCAGAGAGAATTTTTGCAGTAGATTGAGCTGGGCTGCTGACTGGTTGCTGATGTGAAGTGACGCAATGGAACGGCTCAGGCGATGAGAGATTTGGAAACTCTGCCATCGTAATTGCCTTTAACAAAAGAATTAATAGAAGAATCAGATAATTGTTTTAGTGGGGCAGAAAAGATGGTGTACTGTGAAATAGGGCTGGGCAATGTGTAAAACATACATAAACACACACATATGTGATGGCTTGTGATGTGAAAAGAAAGAAAATGTACCTTGGAGATGAATACAATGATTTAGATAATCTCTTTAATTTCAGAAATGCACAAGTTTTGTAATTTTAACATTAGATTTGCAAGTGGATGTGGGTCCTGTCCATATACTTGGGGAAGCAGTGCTGCCTGCTATGGTTTTTAGCCCACACACTTCCAACAGGATGTGGGAGATTTAGAGACAAATGTTCTTTGCCTGACTCAGAATTGGTATTTGATGCCTAGTCCCTCATCTCTCAGGGGACTGACCTGACCACTGAGGTATTTGGAGATGAGGTTCTCCAAACAGATCTGTTATTAAATGCTGAAGGATTTTTTTAAAAAAGGATTAAACCCTGTGTCTCCTTATCTAGAGAGACAACCACCAAGCTATTGAACCATTCACATCTTTTTACCCCAATGCATTTTCTCTGTATACTGGATTAATCAGAAAAAAAAACCCCTAATTTTATTTTCTTGTTTCACTATGTATAAGTTCTGACACAAATTCTAAAAAATTTGGCACTGCTCATTTACTCAATAGTTTCCTCCAGTCCGCTTTCACTTTTGTGGTGGTGGTGAGCAAGCACAGGAAGCAGCAAACCATGTCATGGCAGAGTTCTCCATGAGCGTGTGACAAGGCTGACAGCAGATCAGAAAATACCAGTATTATCAGAAATACCAGTATCAGAAAATACTAGGTATGTTCTCCCTGCTTTTGCACTTACAAAGCTACCCTACATACAACAGTTTAGACCCACAAAAGCTCTTGCCCAGGACCATTTGTACTTGGTACAACAGGAATTCATCACTCTGACTTAAAACAGGTCTGTCAATTATCAACAAAATTCCACTTTTCACTTTATTAAGGAGCAAATCATTCATCACAATTTCATCCCATCCACGTAAGGGGATGGGGCACCGCAGGGAAGTTCTCTTTGAGCATAAAGGGCACATTTTTAAAGCAGATCAGCACATTAAAAAAGTGCATAAAGCTACAGATTCATAAAGATCTGGGTGCATAACTTAGAAGACAAATTAAAAATATATCCTACAATATATACAGGGTCCTGCTATGTAATCAATGGATCAAGTGATAAAAAAAATGCCTTAGTTTGCTCTATTAAACCAATTCTACATCGATTCCATGTAAGAATCTTGCAGCAGGATGTCCCTTCCCTCAAAATCCCACCTTTCCTTGGGAAATCCCCATCTGCATGCAGGATGAACAATACTGTAATGGTACCCTGTGCCTTCTGACTCCTAAGCTGAGAACCTCTGCTTAATTATATTGTATTTCATAGTCTGTGGATTTGTATACAAAATTTTGCTGCTTACCTGCTTGGCCTTGTGAGCGATGCTCCCACTCCAGAGTCCCTCCTGTCCCTAACACCAGTGGCTTCAGATTCATTCAGGGATGTTCCATCTCTGTCCATGTCACTCGGGGTGGTCCGGCCATCAGACACAGAGTTTCCTTCAAAATCAAGAGTGATCTGTGTAGGTGACTGGAAAGGCAATGATGGGGATTCCCTGACTGACACGTCACCAACCGGCAGACCTGGCAACACCTTCTTTGACCAGCCGTCTACCACCTCCTGCAGTCCATTGACGTGTTGCAAAATGTCATCTAACTGAGGAAAAAGGACATCTTTCTCTATGTCCAGGAGGTCTCCAGTACTAGCATACAAGTGGGAACCTGGCACATTGTCATAAATACTAATTCTGCTCTCTTTAGGACAGCAAGCCATCAGTCCGGATTCCTTTGGAGTAGAGCAGTTCTGCTTTCCCAAAGAGATGCTGCCTGTCCTCCAGTTTACACTGCTACTGTTGTCTGTAGGTGAGAGGCTTTCGATAGAAAGTGCCTTTGGGAAGGTCCCTGGTTTGTGATCCTTGGGAATGTGCACAACCAAGTTCTCCTGGGAATGAAATTCATTTTTGCGGTTTTGGTCCACCACTTGCCGTAAGGCCGTTCCTGCCAGAACATCCAGGTCCTCCAGGTACATCCCACCTCTCTTGTTTGCTTCATGGCACTTGCGTTCCTTCAAACATGGTGTGCTCACCCCACTGCTGCTGTTTTCGGACTGACTGCTGTCACTGCTGGATTTGGCAGAAAAGGGAAGCCCTCTTTTGACTGCATCTTGCCCCAGATTTTGAAGATCACCATTGACTATCTGTACACAGTGCATGTCTTTCAAGGATTTTGGCTCAAACTGGAGAACAGGTCCACTGATCTCTAAAGGACCTGTTCTTCCTGAGCCTTTTAGTTTTCCATGCACAGCTTTTGCTTTTAATGTCTCCATGCGTTTTAGAAAGGTTTTTGCTCTGGCTCGTGTTGGATTTTCATTCTTCAGGCCATCCTTGGGGGATGGGGCGGTGTTTATTGTAGCAGAGTCCTGCACCAGGGTGCTTTCCACATCATGATGGGCAGAGCAGTCGCAGGCCTCCCTGGCAGCTGCGGTGGTGCCAGATTGGCTCCTGTTGTCACTGCCCCCACTGCTCTCGCTGTGAATTGATGAGAGCTCAGGTTCACTCAGATCTGTAAGAACGCTCTCACTGCTTGTTGTGTTTTTCATTTTAATGTCCCCAGAAGAGCCATGTCTGTCAGATCGGTGAAGCAGAGTGTCAATGTCGTCCACCCGGGACCATCGTTTGCTGGTTCTTTGGAAAGTCCATTTATTACTGATAGCACAGAGATCTTCTTCATCGGAATCTTCACTCTGGGAAAAAAGCAAGTGGCACATGTTAAAATTGTGTGCTTGAACCTGATATTTGAATTAATGAGATTGGGCTGCTCCAGGTGAGCAACAGGCAACAAAGCCTCTCTGAGCCAAGTTTATGGAATACTGGTCATCAGTTCTTTCATAACACTCTCTTTCATTTAGTTGTAAAGACTGCAAACATCTTAACAAGAAAGGAATAAAAGCCTGCTCCATGTTAGGAGTCCCACTGATACCTCTTGGCTTCCATGGACTGCCTGTGCACTGAATTGTGTAGGGCTGATGCTCAGTGACTGTTTAGGAAAAAAAAATGTTTTGAAAGGCCAAAGTAAAGGAATTCTGATTTGCAGGGATGGTGTTAAGATACACATGGTAAAGACAGGGAAGTAGCTGGATACTATAGCAATGTGAGCTATTTAAAAATCCAAGACAGCAAATATCTGGTGCTGCACGTAGGTTTGCAGTGAGAACTAAATAAACATCTATAAACTTCACAGGCCAGATACATCTAACAAGATTTATGTTTCAGGAATATAACGACAGATAAATAATCATGATAATTAAAATAACAATAAAAAAATATTTGGCAGTATTGCTTAGGGTGTGTCTGAGTGCAGGCAAAGGAGAGCAGAGAAGGCAGCCATGGGGGTGTGGGCAGGAGGAGCAGCCACGCTCAGGCTGGCATGGGGCAGCATCTGCACCTGAGGTGAGCTTTCCTACAGTAGGCAAACACCGTCTTCACTGCTGTCATCAGTAGAGGCACCCCAAACTTGATGATCTGCAGCCTGCCCCACTGTCTCTGGCTTCTCCTGAGGCAGCAGCACCCCACAGCCCTTCCTGGTCTAATCCCTCAGCCTCAGGAGTGCAGAGCTGTGTTTATGTTTAGGAGCTACTCTGCAAAGAAGAGAACGTGTGCCTTGAAAAAAAAGTTAGATAAAAAACCTCACCCTATGACATTTTTATCATCTGTTTGATCATACAAAAAATATACATCTTCAGCATGAAGCCCACAGTTGCTAATGAGTACCCTTTTCCTGACTTTGAACTGGACTTGTGCTGTATTATTCTTGTGCATTTGTTTTAAAGCAGAACAAACTAACTTCACCTACATGACATCCAAACAGCTCTTCACATTCTTGGAAGCAGTATGAAGGCAGTAAAATATGACAGGCTGTCAGACTAAAATGAGGTGCTAAACCAGAAAGACTATTTTGGGACTGGAAAAATTCTCATTTTAAAAGTCTATTATTAGAAGTATTTTTATATGAAGTTTCGATGGTAAAGTTATCTCCAATCTCTGACTAGATCTTTGCTGGCCTGTCTAATTGAAAAATGTAAACTAAATTTTACAAGAGCACCCAAAACCTTAAATAATGTGAAACCTCAAAAGCTGGAGATTGGGATCAGTAGCGTGCCAGGTCTCCCTGATGCCATAAACTTTTGCTAGTTTATCACTTCAAGTCAGCCAGATGTTTTAGATCATGTCCAAACCATAAAATAAAATATAGCTGTGAAATTTTGGGTTTAGGCATTCCTCTTTCTTTTGTTAACATTGAGGTGTGCAGTGCTCCCATGAGTTTACAGGAATGAATGAAGATTCTCATTCTGTGGCTTGTTAAAGAGAAAAATTGGGCACTTCATAGTGAAGTATGAGGGAAGGGGCTAGAAAAGGCTAATAATACTGCTTTGGCCATTTTGTCTGCAGGGAAGAAATGGCACTTTAGACAGTTCTACCTTTGTTTTACCTCCACAGCCTGCTGTATGCATATATGGACCAAAAGACTGCATAGCCTCAGGAACTTAAAAATCCATTTATTGTGGTCTTAGTAGTGCCACAAAGTGGATATTTTAAAAACCGCAAGGGTACGTACTTTTAAATATTTAGCAGTGGTAATTATATCTACAAAGCATACCACTGCTGAAGTGTTGGTGGCACCAGCCAGCAGGATAAACATATTTTTAAAATTTGTTCTATATTGCAATATGCCAAAGGGACCTTAAGGAAGACTCTTGGCTGACACAAATCCCTGTAGCTGCACTGACATTACTGTATGAGCTGACAGGATTTAGCCTGTATTTTCTACAAGCTGGAATCGATTAAAGTAGCCAAAGTGGTAGAGACATTGCAAAAAACACCAAGAAGAAACACAGAGCAGAAGACAGAAATAAAAATAAATTCAGTGGTAAATATACTTTAAATCAAAAGTTTGTGGGGTTTTTATTTTGTGGGATTTCTTTGTGTTTTTGTTTTGTTTGCTTGTTTGTTTGAGTTTTGTTTTTTTGCTGTTGTTTTTTTCTTTTTTTTTTTTTGACAAAGCAGAGATGAACAGAAATGCATATTGGAAGTAAACAAGTTTTCCCTCTAACCACAGCAAAGACAGGATTACATTCTGCCCAAGAATCACTTAGAAAGTACAGAGGCTTTTCAGTGTCAAAATTTGCAGCTCAATTAAATAAAGGCTGCGTTTTGGGTCCTTTTAAATTGATAAAGAAACATGCTTGTGTTTCATCAGAAGCAAAATCAGGCAAATATGAAATGAAATATCTGGATGCTGAGATACTGCTATGGTGACTCACTACAAATTCAGCTGCACCATGACTCCTATGACATACTGTGCTTTTCTTTTGATGAAATCAATAGAAATTCTGGAAGCCACGAACATCCTGAATGACCCACTGTTCTTGTCAGATATCTGAGTGTCCTGACAAATGAAACTGTCCAAAAAAAAAAAAAGTTGAGAGCACTTAGGCCACCCACGTGTCACCAGCTAGGGGGACAGCGGATCAAGAGAAGGTCTGAAAGCAATGATTCATCTGACACAGGCAGAGCAGACATTTTGGAGCAGTGACTGTATATTTCTACTGACCTGGGGTGAAATCAAGTGCATGGCTTTGGAGCATATTCAAAAGTCCAGTTAATACCATTATGTTTGGGAAGATGAGAAGGGGCAAGTTTCTTGAGCAGTGACTGGTAACATTTGCCAAAGAGAAAGAGGTTTTGATTCACAGATTTGTCACAGATGATTTAAAATAGTACAGCTTTTTGACTGAGGGTGTACTTGCCTGAAATACAGAGGCATGCTAACAAAAGGCAAATAGTGGATTTATTTGCAGTGGAATTCTGCCACATTTTTCCAGCTGGGGGCAGGAATTCTCATAAATCGACAGCTGCAGAAGGCAGTTAATCCAAAGGCTAATCTCTGTCTGTCCAAATCGCTTACAGACATATTTGCAACACATATATAAAGATTTCTGTTTGCATCTTGATGAAGCCAAGGGAAGACAGCAGCCAAGGGAAGACAGTGGGAATGGTCTGGGTGGGAGAGTGGGCAGCAGGGAACGCTGATGCTGAGCTGTCTTTCACAGGAACCTTGCCTGGCAGCTTGCTTGGCCATATTTTTGTGAATCACTCAAGCAGCTGTTCTAGTCCTCTGCATACCTGTTATGCTGAAGCTCCAAAGCAGGCTGATTTTGCATTTCATTGTTCAGATCACCATACACACTATTAGGAAAGACAGTATCTACAGCAAAAGATGCAATTTCAGACCCAGTTTCTGGCTTTTACATTTCATTCTGTCAGTAGGCTCTCCTCTTCTTCTCTCACTCACATTCTCTTCTACTTTCAGTTGCTCTGTATCTGTGGACTAAAATCTCCTCCAACTCCTCTTTGTCTACATTTTTCTGTGCTCAGCTTCTCTGTGGCCTTGTGCAGGTATGGACCCTGCTTCTGTTCCCTAAAAAGAGTACCAAGTAGGGCCATGTCTCTTCCACCACAAATTAGTGGTCATTTGCAAGGAGAGCAGCTGAGGACTTCAATCCATTCAGAACAGGGAGGAGTGGCAGCAAAAAATTAATGAAAAAACAACATAACAACAACAAAAAAAATCCTTCCTTTTCAACACAATATAAAACCCAAGACAAAAAAAAAAACAACAACAAAACAAAACAAAACCAAAAAACAACTCCATATGCAGTGAAGTGAAATCCCTGTAGCTTCAGGGAATGGACAAAATAGAAGTTAAAGAGATTCGTACACAGAGGAACAAGCAGACATGTGCCAAAGCAGGATATCTGGACATTAAAACCATCCTCTATTCAAGTTCCCTCGAACACTGAATAGAGTATGATGAGACTGAATTTGCAAAGACATCAAAAATGCAGCTTTTGGAGTCAGTTTTTAAAAAGCACTAGAAAAACACTCTAGGAAGGAAAAACAGGAACCAAGATTTCTCAGAGCTGACAACTACCACTGTATAACATTCAAGGACTTTGGGGAATTTATGACCAGAAAATCAAACATTCAACAGTTAATGCTGGACATGTTACAAAACTCACAAAATCAACAAGCTGTTTTTGCAGCTCTCACTGAAACCCTTTACTCTCAGATAATTCCCATGTTACACAGGAGCTTGTAAGGATGACAGAGTTTATTTTCATATTCTTAACTGGGAAGAAGTCAGTATAAGAAAGAAAGAAAAGCTGTTGTTTTCATCTGAGCAGCTTCCATTTTTTCTGAGCAGGATTTTCCACTGTGTACTCTTATGGCATTGACAAACAAGCCAGTCTAATGAAGTTTTACTATCTTTTCACCCACTAACTTTAATTGTACACATGCAGAGTTTAAGTACTGTGTGAGCCCTTCTAACACACCTAGTATTTACTCACAGTTTCTATTGTATTTATAATTTCAAGACTCAGCAATTTACATTATCATGCATCCAGAAAATGCTGACACGCATGTTCAAAGTAAAATAAGTGACTTTTAAGAGCATTATTGAATTAAAGGCTAAATTGGGGTGGTCATATCACAAAAGCCAGGGTATATTTATTGAAGTTCCCTTACCTTTTTTCTTTGGAAGTTCACATCGAGTTTCATTGAGGCGCACTTGTTCAGTGTGTTCAGTCGTCTACAGGGCAAAGCAAATTCAAAAGATTAGCAGCCTCTGACTAAAGGGCATGATTTTTTGCAAGTTCAAAACATGTTCTCTTATCTTACTGTAGGGTGCCAACCACATATAACAGCTTCAGAAAGGATTCTGGTCATCTATTCCAGCTATAAGACCACTGTATGAAAAGGAACCCTTAGTTTCACTTTACTTTACAGCCAGGTTTGATAGATTGCTTTTTAATTTATAGACATTTCTGTACTTAGCACAGGAAAAACTATAAACAAACACCTGTGATAGCTGGGGAAATGACAAGAGAGGGAGGTGAGTTGCCTTATGTAGGACTGTAACATAATTGGTCTAAAATGGGGATTTCAAAGCACTAGTAAAAGACCAAATGAAAAACCAGCTGCAGTTCCTCCCTTCTAGAAATTGGCACATCTTTAAAAAAATTGACATAAAGAACCTCTAGCTGCTACTTATAGTTTCTCCAAAGCCAATTGTTTCTTTTCTCCTATCTGTGGATCTTACACACAGGTTAACACACCCAACGTGTAACAAATCTAACATTTTAAAATAAATATTTTTAGCTATTTTTGCCCATGTTTCTACTGATGTTACCAGAGTCTCTGTAAGGCTTCTTCTCCTTAAATCCAAGGCTATCCTGTGATGACAGTGAGTTAAATGACAATCTCTGTGTGTGTGTGTATGTGTGTGCCCTTGTGCAAGGACAGCCAGAGGACAAGTAAACATGCTCTTTCAATACAGAACCTCCTGTGGTAATGATAATTGATTTGGTTTTATTTATACTTAAAGATCCTGATACATGAAACTGCCCAACTTCTAAAAGCAGAGGCTTAAAGTTAAATATGTTCGACTTCGAAAATTTTCCATGTCTAGGACTGAATTTCAAAATAAAGGGAGGCAGAGTGAGAGAGCCACATGCTCACAGCACTCCTCTTTTGGCTGCTTGCATCTCCATCTCCTGTGTCTTTATAGCAACACTTGTCTCTGCTGCTTTTGGGGTGCAGGGAGAGGACTCCAGTTTCCAGAACTTAACATTTGAAATGTATGTGGTAAGTTACAAGGACACATGAAAAAAGTATCAGATCAATAATATAATCTCTCACATAACATAAGAAGATTATGGCATTAACATATTCCTCTGCAGAACTTCTAATATTAGCATACCTTTCAGATTACCACCACTAACAAAGAACCGACCCACCAAATGTTGATCTTCCTTAAAAAAAAAAAATCACCTGCTCATTTGTAGATGAAATATTCCTCCCTAAATCAAGCCAATAAATCCGTTATGCGGCATCAGAAAAGTCCTGTGCTCATGGTATTAATTTGGCTATAATATATGCACAAGCACACCCTGAATGCATGATAGTAATGTTGAAATAAATTCCAGGGTTTGTGGTTGTGCAGCTATATCTGCAGCCTTCTGCCCACAAATCTTCTTCTGGGATTACATCTATTATTGCAAAACTCCTCTTTTGCCCAAACACAGAATTTCTCAACCCAAAGTGGCGTTTTCTTGGGGCCCTGAGGCTGAATAATGTTCAGTGCTTCATTTGAGCTCAAAATGTTTAAATGTGTGTATTGATAGAAATTCCAAGTATGCAGAGACACATTTTCAAATGACTCCAGCCGAGCTTTCTATCTTTGGGGACAGCTTCCTCTTAGTGCTGAATATTGGCAAATATTGGAGTCCCTGCACCTCTTTGTCAGCTGGCCTGTGCTGAAGGGAAAAGTCTAGCTACATTTCCACACTTGTTCCACCAAAACAAAGACTACTTTTTACTGGGCACCAGGGAGTTCAACCCCAGGTTTTAAATTCATCCCTCTGCAAAACATTGTCGTGCTTTTTTGGGGGCTTTTACAGGGCTGTAGAACGATTTGCCAGTGAAATTACAGAACTAAGGATTGTATTTGTGAGTTTGTCTGGTACTAACAGCTCAAATCAGTGTCAGTCTGTTTCAGCTTGTTTTGTCTTGTTGATGTGCCAGTGGTGGCAGAAAGCTTTTCTCATCAGTTTAAAGTCATCAGATGACTGACAGTCAACTCCTCAGCAAATCTTTTGAAAAGAAAAAAACCCAGAAGTTTCTGCTACAAAGGTTGTCACCAATGTCCCAGTTGAAGTGAGAGGAGCGCTGCACTTTTATGCGACTGCTCAAAAAACATGGGAAAAGAATTCCTGTTTGTAATGTTAACAAAACACAAAGTCTAGACTTGAGAAAAGGCAGGGGGAAACACATGAAATAAACACAAGAGAGGTGGCTATATAAAACCCAAATAATCTAGGATGCATTTGAAAGTGTATCTAGAAATTTCTGCATTGTTCAGGGAAAGACTGCAAAACGTACTACAGCAGGTGTTTCAGTGATGTTAATTTTATTTCTTCCCCAGAGCATCAAAGGTTGTTTAAGACTTTGAAATAATTCTTAAAAAGCCTGCAGAGATACTCAGGTGCCCAAACAGATGTTTCTGGTACTATTTGAGATCCTCTGGAGTATCAAGCTTGGCTTTTAGCTGCTGCAGGTACTTCCAGACAACACATGGAGAAGTCTGGACTATCTGAGGAGATTTAAGATGGGCATAGACACAAGTCCTTAGGGCTCTGACTCCCAACCCCAGTGCTATAATTGTTAACTATTATGATAGAAGTTCTTCAGAGGCAGGAAATCTAACTTTTGCATCCTTTACAGAACTGAGCAGTATTTTTAAATAAATACAAGCTTGTAGTTATGCAGGCTCAGGCCCGCTGGAAAACCTCGTGGAGGACCTGTTGTCTTGCTTTAAGAGCAATCCAAGTAAGAGGGGACAATCCACGTGATAGGGAGACAGCTCTGAAGTGAGTCTGAGTTCCAGGTGGATCCCTGGACCTGTTCTGCAGCTGCTTTCAAGCAGGTGTTTTGGTATGCAGCCATGAAGGAGAGGCATCATGGGGAGGACAAGCACGGACAGTACAGTGTCTCCTGCATCAGCAGATCAGCAAATTCCCTATCTTATAGATTTTGGCCAGGAAAACATACTATGTGGTTCTGTAAATGCCTCTCTGAGGAAACCACAACACTATTTCTTTCTTGTACTGTTATTTCTAACCAAGTTTAGATGCTACATACACATGTCTGTGCCTGGCTTCTTCTGGTGCTGTCAGCTTTGGGATGAGGACATCAAGCTCTTGATGCTAGGCTTTGCTGAGGTCTTAACACTGAATAAGAGTCCTCCCAGTACCAGTAGGGCTGGTGTGCAAAGCTGGCAGTGGCATGTCCCTTCTCCATCAGTTTTGTGCATTTTCCAGTCCTATCGACTTTTTATCATGGCTGCCACTGAGGGAGTCACCTTGTAAGCTCCAGGCTCACTTGAGATAAGTAATCTCTTCTGGAAGTCAGTGGGAGCCATTCTGCTGCCTCCAGAACAGGGCTTTCTGTCCTGCACAGGGAGAGTCAGGCTTATCCCCCAACAGCACTTAGAGAAAGAGAACTCAGCAGATGGTACTGACTGCACACCCATTATTTCCGAACTCTGGTGGGAGGATGTCCCATCCCATACAGCAGCTTTCACTTTGTTTACAAGCTGTCTAAGAGACAACAGCTATGGAAAAAAAGGCTGCTGACTGCTTGGTACAGATCAAATTTTAAGAGCTTGGTTTAGGGAACTATGTATCAAACTGTTGTATACTTGTTCTTCATGTTCTTAGTCACTGTATTTACGTGAATACAGAAAGTACAACGTGGCTTGGCTTCTCTTTCTCACCCTCTTATCACAGCAGCCACAAGAGTTCCCAGAGCAAAATTGGTTGCTGCTATTTTGGAAGTGACATAGCTATAAAATTTTCATGCTCAATTATTGTTTTGGCAGGATGACAGTGTTTGCCTGCAGATTGCCTGGCAATTCTCTATTGTTCATTACTCAATAAAATCTGAGTGTAATCTCTTGATAGATATGCCTCTAACCCAAAGGCCTCAAATTTGGTTTTTACTCTGCCAAATTTTCGAATTATATTGTAAACAGCAGGAATGTTGGAATATCTCAAAAAGGTCACTGAAATCTTTTACAACAGGGAGTCTTAGATTTTCTGACTAAAATACTACCAGCTGCCTTAAAAAAGGCTCCTCCTCATCTGTGCCTTGTGTTGTCTGGTATACTTCAATGCCGTAGGAAAACTGATTATAAAATGAGATTGAGAGTCTGATTTCAACCCACAAGAGAAGAGAATTTCAGTGCTTATGTTATTACTATTCAGACCTAAAACTGCTCAAACTGATTATCCATGCTGGCATTTCAGCTTTAAAATTATCTTCCAAAAAGAAATGAGAGGCCCATTTTGTTCAGCACTGTGTGCTGAATGCACTATTAGTCACTTTGGCAGCTTGGTCACACATAGCTTTAAGGGCAGCTTTGAATGTTAGAAGAATGGAAGTTTGACTGCCAACCTGGGAATCTGCACACAGAAATAATAACCAACCTTTTTAAACTTTCTCTTTCCTCAAAGTGCATCACAGCCTGCAGCTCTCATGTGGTACATTGGCATGCACCTTGCAGTAATACATCGCAGAGCAAAGGAAGGGCAGAGAACTGGCCACAGTGGTCAGCTGAGCTGTGAGAATTTCCATTGCACTGGAAAACTTGGAAGATGCTGGTTTGATAGCTCATAGAGTAACAAAGCTGGAACTGGGGTCAGCAGCTGACACTGTTCACTGTTTCTGATGAATCTGAATCTTGGCATTTGGTACAACAGCTTTTTACAGCTTGCTTTCAGTGAAGGGTTTGAAGCTGCTGAGTTACATCCAAATAAATGTCTGCAATCTGAAAACATAACCTGCACATAATCTTTGTATTTCTAATATTATGAGGAGCTATTCATTTTTAAGATCTGAGCTGTTTAAAAGCTCCCAAAAAAATTCAAGTAAACAGGTGCTGTCTTCTGAATAAAATAATTACAGAAGAAGGTGTTACTGAGTCATAAACCCATTTATCTTTAAAGTGTAGAAATATCTGTGTCTATGCTTTTTTCTGTAGGTCCTTTGATTTAGGCTAGAGTAAAGCATTTTTTCCCATAAGTGCATCTATGTAGCTGCTAGTTAATTTTCCAAACCCTCATATTTTAATAAAAGTGAAAAAAAAACCAATGCAACCAAGTCTCTAGTTTCTCAGCTTGTAAAATAATCCTCATAAATATATCAACATAGTGCAACTGTAGGTGTATCTGCGTGTCTACAGAAAGGCTGGAGGAGCAAGAGATGAGCTGTTCCCATTTTTAGCTGTGTAGGTGTTGGATGCCTGGTGACCATGACTGTAGCAACACCATTGCCAATTACTCCAGAGAAGAATGATTAGGGACCATCACAGAGCTATAAAATTACTATATCTCACTGTTTTCTCTCACAAGAAAGGGGCAGGAACATACATAGTTCTTGCATTTTTAATGGTCCTTCAATTTTGTGGTAAAGGTCAGAGGGGAAGAGATCTCAGTCTCCTATCTCTATCACTTTCCAGTTCCCAAACTGCAGCAAAGTATGTCTTGCATCATGCCAGACTGAAGCAGGGGGATATACATATGTATGGGAAGAAGGTATCTCCCACACAGCAATCTCTCTCAGCAAACAGCACAGAACAGCAGTGGATCAAGTCTGCAGTTAATTCTGTTCTCAGGCATCTGTGAGAGAGATCACTGGAGAATCCAAGTCTTTCCTACTGATTTACCTTCAGATACAAAGGCTATTACACAGAGAAAGAGAATATTCTGTTCCCCATAGTCATAACAGACAGCATGAGAAACAACAGGTCTTGCTTGCAGCAGGGGAGTTTTGGAAAAGCAACCTGACAGCTATGCCTAGAAATACCTGGATCTGTCAGGAAGGGGGGCATAGCCTGGGATGGAGAGGTGGACTAGATGAAGTCTCTTCCCAGCCCTATTTTTGGTGATTCTCAGAAACCTTCTCTGCATTCCTCCACCACAAACTCAGTAATCCTTACAATGTACAGTATGATGTGGAACAGCATCTCCTAAAGCCATCTCTGCTGACTTTAGCTGCAGTTACAGAAGGGGAAATAGAGTCTTGTCCAATTATTTTGATGTTGGTATTGTGAAAATTTCCATAACATATAATGAAGTCTGCTTGGTTAAGGGCCAGATGCTTCTTTGTCCTGACTTGAAGAGGACAGGAGCAGAACCCAGCTTGAGCTGAGCACACGGGAAACAAGAGGGGAACAATGTCTCTGCAATGTGATTTTGCAAAACTGCCACAGAATTGCTGTATCTTGAGTCCTGGGAGACAGGGCTTGAGCAATGCAGTACAGTATATTCATCACAGAGTATAAAAAGCAAGATAAACAGCAAACACAGGACTGCTGGGAGGGGCAAAGCACGCATCAGTTGTAGCATCTGTACTGCTGGGGGGTCTGTAGTACTGGGTCTGGTCCCACTTATGTTACTGGTGCCAAATGAGAGTACCAAGGGAATCACAGCAGCATGAAAACCATGCCTGCTGCCAGAGAAACGGGCTTGCTGAATTCTCTGCAATGAAGTTTAATCTTTTTTGCTGGACTTAGATGTAAGAGTTATTAATGTGCAACTCAAATGTGACTCTAATTTATTCAGGGTTTGCTTGCACTACTGCTAGTTCTTAAAAAGCATCTGTTTCAAATCCATTGGATTTGGGTCTTCTCAAATTATGTGATGATTTCTGTGAGTGTAGTGGTCTCCTACTGCAGCATCTTCTGTAAGAGAAATTAACTCAATGGTGGCTTTATAATGCTCATCACTTAATGCACCTGTACAAGCACATACCTCAACTGCAGCTATGCCAACAGTTAAAAATCATCTTATGCTTTTAAATTATCAGAAAAGAAACTTGGAGTGCTATTTACCTGCAAAGAGGTTCTACAAGGTCCTTGTCAAGAAAATCATGATCTTTCTTTACTGCAGCAATGTCAATGGGAAACTGAGAGTCTGTAAAAGGAGACACAAGATTAAGATGGCTGCTTGCTACTCAAATGAAAATAAGTTGTCTACATTTAAATTGCTTTGCATGTGCTTGCTCACTGAAATCTAGTATGACCAAATTCACTCGGCTCTGGTTCCCTTCCATCTGTATTTGTGACCCTTTCTGACACCATATTAGGGTTTTTTCTGTTAAAGGTACAGCTGAATGTCCATTGCATTAGAGTGACAGCAAAACTATTTCATTTTTGCTTTAAATATTACTCAACTATTAGCTGTTCATTTTAGGACCTTGCACAAATGAACGAGATCAGGGAATTACCACCACGCTTACTTTACATGAGTAACAAGGTTTTCCCTTCTCATTACAGTGATTTAATGAGTTATTTGCTAGATAGACTTTGCCAAAGCCCCAGAAATATTCTGTGCTTTTTGTTTTTAAAACAGATCCAAATAACAGTGATTTCAGACAGAGGGTTACTCAAATAACAGACAAAAAAAAAACCTAAAACTGAATTATAATCCCCAATATTAGCTAAAAAGCCAGAACAGTATGCTGGAAGCTGACATTTGCAATGAAAAGTGACACAGCTCTGTAACAGTGGGATGGGTTCCAGTGCTGGAGCTGCTCTCCAGACTGCTTTGCCATGCTTAGGTACCTCAGCAGGACGCTGGGATACAGGAACTTCAGCCAGCATGTTCAGACACTGCTGCTCAACACTGACATAATAGATGCCTGTGAAAAGCACCTTGTTTTCAGAGATGTAGACTGTCTAGAGCACATATTGACTGCATGGGAACTGCTGGAGCCCAGCACAGGTTGTTTTTTGGAGAGAACATCCTTTTGCTTTAAGCAGGCAGCAGGCGCTCCTTTCTCTGGTGGAGCCAGTATGTGACATACTCCGAATACAAGGTAGACACAAAAGTACTGCTGGCTACACATTTGTGTCAGTTTTGGTCTGGCAGGCTTATTAGTCTTAGTTCCTTGCTGGATTTAACAGGGTCTGCCTGCCTCCTGTGGAGCCATCTGAGCATCTCTGAGCGGTGCTCCTGTCCCCAGGCACCTGAGCAGCCCAACAGGACCCAGCACCTGAGCCCTGATGGAGCTCAGCTGGCCATGGGGGTGTCCTCAGCATCCCACTCCCTGCCATTCTCAGCCCCACCAGGGGAGGGATGGCATCCGAGCTGACTCCCTGCAGACTTGGCTCTGACCCATGAGGCTCCCCGGCCCTCATTCCATGCGTGAATCTGTGCTGCCTCCAGACTCATGCTGACCCTGGAAGGTGTCCAGAGGTGTTTGGCAGAGCTGCCTTTCGACTCATAAGCCTGAGTGGGCCTGAGCTGGGTGTCTCTGGCAGGGAGAACATGCACTTTGGGAAAAACAAGGCTCAGTTTCCCTCTCAGCATTGAGCTGGGGAGAGCAGAAAAAACTCAGCTCCAGTCCCCGAACTACTGTGGAACACAGCAGCAGTGCAACTACTGGCCTTGCCCCCTGGGACACTCCTTCCCTGGGCATGAACTGAACACCTAGGAAGGGGACACCACCATTTGCACTGAGGTAGCAATGAACTCTCAGCTTTTCTTCCTTTGCAAATGTGAAGTGCAACTCAGATTATTCACTTTTGGTAACTGCAGAATTTTCAGTCTTACTTTCGGTATGACTGAAATTTTCAATAACTTCTAGTGTTTTAATCTTATTTCAGGCATGGTTCAGAAAGTTTTCAGAAAATAGACTCATGCTTTTAGATACTTTGTAGTTGTTTTTGTTAACCTTTGAGGTTTACACAAGTTATGTCCGCCCCTCCCCTTTTTTTTTTAACTTCCCATGGTTACGAGGGTAAGAATCTTACTTTTCTTTATGCACTAGTATGACTCCAGCAGCTGAGGCTTTGTGAAGCATTGAGCCATGGCCATAACTCAGTCAAATGTGGAGTTGGCTGACTGCAAGCTCTCCTGGCGAGGGCCCAGTGCACTTTCAGAACTGCACAAAGAGGAGAAAGACCTACTTACCCTCATAGAACTGAGCATATTGGGGAAATCCTGCTGCACGTAACCAGTCACACGCTTCCTTTGCTTCGATTTCTGAGTAAAAAGAGGAGAGAGAAAACAGTTCACACTTTGTTATTTTGAATTAGAAGTTCTTTCAATTACAAAGAAATAACAAAGAAATTTGGTACGACCTATTTGCTGTTACAGTACTGTCATCACTCTGAATCACACTTTATATCATCAAAAGAGAGTCCTTCTAAGAAACCTGCCTGTCTCCAAAGGACCCTGGTGTGCACAAAGCCACTTGGTGGCTGGGACCAAGTGTTAGCCATCTCCTTGCAGCAGAAGTTGTTCAGCCAGGTTTGTGGCTCTGTGATCTACCCTCCCCCAAGGGTAAGTTGCTGGTAAGATATGAAGGTGGAGCAGGGTGAAAATGGGGTGACAGGGAGCAGGCACTGCATTCTTTCCTGTTCTGACATTTCTTACGGAGCAGAATGCAACATGAAATCCAAGGAAATCTCTGCCAGGAAAACCCCAGTGCAGGTGTCATGATACTGAAGGGACAATTGCAGGGTCATCTCCACTTTTACCAAGCTCCACGGGCTCACATTCTGGAAAGCAGCATGCTGGGTCCAGCTCTGCCCAGCACCTGTACTGCCTGCGTGTGCAGTTGCTCCCAGACCAGCTGAGGGAACAACTGAAAACAGAGTCTCATCCACACAAAAGTGGGTTTCAGAGCAAACCTGGGAAACACCTCTTTGCTGTCCAAACCTAGATCAGGATCTACCGCTTGAACAGTTTTGGTTTACAGGATCAAAGTCAAAGCACATATCTGTACCCCTTACATTTGCAAAACACCAAGAAACACAGCATGCAGGTGTTGAAGAAAGCAGACATTTTATGTTGTGTATTAATCAACCTGAATGAACCAGTCAAGGGTTTTGGCATATTTGTGGTTGTAAAATCTAGACAGCCATAATAAAGCAAACAATGGAACTGGAAGATGATCAGGCTCAGTTGCTCTTCTGCATATTTTGCCTTGCATGTGAAAAAAAAAAATCCAGTTGTAAATCACTTTTCTACTAAAATGCATTTTTATAGGTAGGATATGCTGTCGTGAACTTTTGCCCATGTAATTCTGTTCAGATCACTCATCATTCCCTTAATGACTTTACCCACTGAAGCTCACTATAAAATCTGCTTTGAATATACTCTGCAGTGTGTGACCTGCACACCTTTCTGATCCCCAAAATATAAATCACACCAGCAAATTCTGTAGCAGAAATCAAAATTCAGAATACAAGCTCTATGTATCAAAAGTTCAATATCCCAAAGACGATTAGACAGCCAAGAACAGCTCCACAATGGTCACAATCATTAGCAGTGCTGAAAAGGATTTACCACCAGGTCTTCATTTGCTTTGACATTAGTTCATGTCAAGGCCAAAAAATGGAGTATGAAAGTACATTCAGTTCTTAACACTGCACAAAAGAATAAGCAGCTTACATAAAACGTGGCTCTCACTACAGCACATCTGTGCTGAAAGCACATCTCTATTATGTTCCAGTTAGACTCTTTCTATTAAATGCTTGGAAAAAAGACAAGTCTTTATACTTTTTTCTTTTGCTTAATTCAATCTCATGAAACACAGACAAATCAATCCCATTTCAAAATGTATTTTACAACTCAGAACAGCTGTACGTTCTAGCTTCATCTGGCTTGGAAACACAACTGACAGAGGCTGTGGGTGATGGAGAATGCTACCATTTAATGCTCTTATATGCTTATCATATTTCAATTTTTTTTGCAGTTGGCTGCTCAGAGGAGCTTGCTGAGAAATATTCTTGCAGCCTAAACAAGATCTAAAAAATCTCAGGTTGCAATGGGTGAGTAATTATGGGGAATAATGAAGAAAGTAGATCTCGCTCTTCTCTGAGTTTTTGTTTTTAGTTTTTTTGTGGTGTTTTTGGTTTGGTTATTACTTTTTTTGATGAGGTTGTTTGCAACACACTGTATTCAGTCAAATATCACTGAGTGATTAACATCTGCCTTCAAAACCTTGACTCTGTATCCTCCATGAAGGCATTTCTGGGGAGTATTTAATTTTCTGAATGCCTACCTCAGCCTTGAGTAAGATTTGCTAATCTCACAGGATACTGAGTTTCAAGGCAAATATCAGTTCCCAGTTCCCTCCCATATCTCTCTTTCTGGTCTGATTCAGAGTACAGCAGGAAGTACAGAAGTCACCAGGCTGCTGGCACAGTCCAAAACACGACTTTGCTCATACAAGTGTGTTCCTGCTGGCTAAGGGCATCTGTTTCAGTCATTCCACTCTTGGTCCCTCCTACAGTTTAGGTGAAAAGGCATAACAAAGGATTCACTCCTCAGCAGACATCAAAGGTGATTTATACTACTTTGCCCTGGGCATGTAATCCAAGTTATAGTTCAGAATGCAATATAGATGCTTTTATTACTGCATACTTCAATGTTTGAACAATAATTTGACATGCTAAGTTTAACCTTCTCGTTTTGTGCCCATATCCTAATATTTGCTATTTCTTACTTCATAGTGAAACATTAGTGAGGACTTTGGGAGGAGATGTGCAGCACTAAAAATACCTCAGTGGCTGTGTCAATGGAGGGTGGTAGAAATACTTTTAGCAGTGTTGTCCCAGTTCTGTTCCCATGTCCAGGCTAATGCAGGGGTTTGATTCTGCCTGCAGCTGATGCAGTGCCTTGGTGCAACACTGAAGGACTTGGAAACCCACGTGTGTTCACAGGTGGCACCAAGGCAGTTTGTCAACAGCACAGAGAAGGGCTGTCATGGTGAGAAGAGTGATTTCAGAGAGGACATAGCTCAAGGCTGGCAGGAGGCACAGCTCCTCCAGCTCCTACCAGAAGCACATGAGCCACCATTGACCCACAAGCAGCATCTCCCTTAGCAGGACCAAAAAGGCTGCTTGCCCCACCACACCTCATGGTGGGTTTGTCCTTATGCACCACTGTTCCTTCTGCTTTGTGGCTGGAAAAAAATGCCTACTGCTTTCCACCTGTTTGGGCAGCAGGTAACAGCAATCATTAATTATTAAGGCTAGATAATAATTCAGTCCCAAATATTGGCAACTGTCAGTATGTCTCACAGGACTAGAATTCTAAGGAGTTTTTTCAGTTTCTAGTTGAAGCTTGGAAGAAAACAAACTTCTCTTTTCCATATCATTTTTTTCAACTGGTAGTGAGTTATAATTCAGAGCAAAATGAGGAAGAGGTTCACTCAGGAAATGTGACAAGTATTCAGAGCACAGCTGGGTCTTGGCTTTGAGTCCATTTTCAATATTAAACAGGTTTGATCTTGTCTCCCACAAACCGTGTGTGTGGCTCTGGCTGTTCTGGGGCTGAAATGGAGACAGTTGTTTGCCATCTCTTCTGCTCTTCCAACACTTTCTCTGCTTCTTCACAAACTGATTTGTTTCTGCTCAACACCAGTTAGTGTAGCAGCCAGCTACCACTGAAGGGGACATCCTTGCCCTGCCTATCCTACACCAGCTGGCTGCTTCTCCTGCTTCCCTTTGTGCCACACCAGCACAAAGGGAAGAGACCCAGCTCAACCCCCACAGCTGGTAGAAAACTAACCCTCCAAAAGTAGGAATGGTCTGCTGCTGGATTAGCAAACTGACTCAAATCCTCTAAGGGTTCTGTTTAATCTACGTCAGCTGGATTTTAACAGGCTCAAGAAAGTCAAACCAATGGAACAGTCCTTCCCTCATGAAGGAGCACAGGAGAATTAAAAAGCCTAAAAAGTCTAAAAAGTTGCTTGGTGAAAAGCTCTGTCAGGAGAAACTCATGTAAATAAATTAAATTTATGGCTTGGAATCTTATCACCATCTACAAATATCAATGCTAAGAACTAGTTACTATAGTCCTTTCCACTTTCCTGTCTAGATATCATTATTTCATCTTATTTCTGCCTTTATGCCATTGTGTCTGTCTCTTGTCTTCTGTTTTGGTGTTTTTCTCCTTTCTTTAAACTACATTTTTATTTAAAATGCAGCTGTCCCTTTGCACAGTGCAGTGAAAAATTTAGCAACTAGAATAAATAAGGTACATCATTATCCCATCTATTGTGTTTATGTCTACTTTATGGGAAACCTTTATTGTTTACCTTCTGTAACAAATCACTGTTAATGTTCACTTCAGTATCCCCCCTGTATTGTTCACCACTTAAATCTAATTTACAATATTCAGACAAAGTATCTAGGAATGATAGAAAAAATGATTAATCAATTAATTAGAAAGAACTACATTTGACTGTGGAGTCACATCAGTGAGCAAGTGGTTAGTTAGGTTACATCAACTTTTGGTCCTTTCTTACTCTTTCCTGCAAGAGGAAGAAAACTGTTGGGATCAGTTTGTGCTGTGTCCTCCAGAACTAAATTCTAGGCTACCTCAAACTGCCTTGTCTCACAGGTCCTGGTACAACCCTTGTGTCTCATAAACCTGTCAAGTCACCAGCAAGCAATGTCACCACCCTGATGTCTTCCCAGAAGAGCACTCATGAGGGAAGATGGTTTCTTTGGAAAAGTTCAGTTCAGGCTGAAGCTGTATGAGAACAGCTGTAGCATGTTTCAGTTTCTTCTTGCAGCTCAGTCTGAGATACTGCAGTGGTCCTATATCTCACAGTCTTTAGGATATTTATCTATTTTACTCTTATTTTACAGATGGGAATTTACAGCACTTCAGAAGCAGATAAGCAGGTTAGAGGTAAGGTTGATGGGAACACTGACACTTATCTGGCCATAAAAATAGGATTATGCCACTCTTCAGTTACCCTTAGCTGTCTCATCCGGACAATCCAAATTCCAAATTGCTGATACTTAAATGCATCACTCTACCATCCTTCTGCTAGGATGTACCACTAAAGGCTGACAGGTTTCCACTGAGTGGCATTTGCAAAGCTTTTTCAGAGCTCTGAAATTAGATTACAGTAGGGTATAAGGATGCTAAATTGGAAAGAATGTGAATATATTTGTAAATATGATAAAAGATGACTTTTCAATTCACATAGGAAATTCACAGCAAAACAAGAGCTCACATGTGAGCAACCTGGTCTAGTGAAAGGTGTCCTGCCCATTACAGGGGGGTTGTAACCTGAAGGTCCCTTCCAAGCAACACTGTTCAATGATTTTATAATTCCATGATCTACAGCTTGCAAGGAGCAGGTTAATACCTTAATTACTGTCTTATCATCTCACTTCACTAGTGCAAGCAGCTGGTGTAGAGCATGGAAAAATTAAAAACTTGTCATATTCCCTAAGGAAAAATCCCTGTGCAATTTAATAAAGACAGATACAATTTTCAGTAACCTTTCATGTTTTAGATAGAGGTTTAATGGTTTACCCCATTCCCATTCACTCTGTAGGGCTTTTCCAGAATAATTCCAATAATAATGCAAGAGGAATTGTACCATGCAGCCATAAAATTACCATTTATAGTACAAATCTATAATAAATAAAATAAACCATAAGCATACAATGAATTTATATATTTTACTGCACTATGGTGCACATGTGTCAATAAATCCTGATAATAAGGTTTTAAAAAGTGGAATTTCATTGGAATTATTTTATATCACGCCATATAATTAGTGTTAGAGACAAGGTTATGTTTTTCAAGGAAGGGACAAATAAAACTGTCAAAGTGTTATTTTAATAGTCCTAAACCTTTCATGGAATATTGTGGTACTAGTAATATTGCAATAAAATATGGACCTTTTAAACTACTCCGGCTGAATATAATTTAAATGTCAATAGAAAGATCTTTCATGAGTAGTTCCTTTATGTGTAATTCTTTACCCTTGGTGAGTAATAGTCAAATGTGTCCATTCATGCTCTGACTTCTTAGAGAGGTTGAAAGTGAGAAGCCTGATTATTTATGAACATGAAAAAAAAAAAAACCTTGTATGCTGAGAGATTAAAAGAGTGTGACTGTTTACCTTGGAGAGCAGATGAATAAGGAAGGGTTATGCTAAAAGGGCATAAAATCAGGGGTAATACAAAAATAGGAAATTGGGAACTACTATTCACTCCACACACAGCACAAAAGCAGGGAGATTAATAAAAAAGAAGGAATGAAAAGGAAGGAAAGCAATCTGAACTGATATTGCCACATGACACTGGTATCAGGGGATGAGTTGGAGTTGGAACCTTATCTGACTACTCACTGCTACCACCACAGATTTGCAGAAGAATTCTCCAGAATGAAACTAAGCTAAAGACAGGCTTATGTTATGAAAAGGCTTTTTCCTGGTTAGACAATCAGCTTATACAGCTTTTCCTTCTCAGTTGCTGACACTTCTCTTACTCATACATGGTCTGGGACTGTATTAAATGTTTCTTTCAATGACTACAATTGTTTTGTTCTCTACTGCAACTAAATTGTGTACAGGCCATCTGGGAGACTTCTCATTAGTCTTTTACCTTCAGCAAGGCTGCATTTCCCAAGAAAAAAAGGTGTGTTATTCTAGCAAGGAGTTAAGAAGCCACATCCCCCTTGGGTGAAAGGATTATGCTGAATTCCTTTTCCAAATTAATGGGATACTGGTAAAATTGGTAGATCTGAGATTTATAGCAGGTTCATCAAGCACAAAACTTTACAGGTCTGGGAACAGTGTCTATATTAGTATTTTTTACATCTAGGTATCATCAGAGCTAGGGGTACAACACAGTGAGTTTCCTCATGCAAATAACAAGAAGGTGGCTGTGCAAACAAAAACAGGGAAAGTCAGAGTTTTTAGTGCAGGAGAGATCTTTGTGCAATGTGCTACACTCCACATGCTTTTTAAACTGAGAGGTGACTTCCAGGGGCCACTGAAGCAGCCAGCACACCAGGACAGCAGGCATGCAGGGACAGAATAAAGACCTTAGGAGTAGGAAATGTCCTGAGGGAATCCTACTTCAGAGCAATTAGCCACTCTATCAGGCAGCCATTACTGTTCCTGAAAGTCTAGCATAAAACTGACTCCCTAGGGAATTCTCCCATTATATAGATTTCCAAGGAACTCCTGGTAACAGGGTGTACAGCACAATCATGCATCTAAACATAAGAATGCAATGAGATTTGGACAGCAAGTGGCTTAAACATTTGAACGTTTCAGAAATAACATTAATAACACTGCAAAGATGTTTAACAGAGCCAATCAATGCTGAAAATCCCATCCATGTTATATGGTCCAGTAATATGATAAAAAACAAGAAATTCAGGTCTTTATTTGAGTGTCCTCTTGAGATTTTTGGTTGCTCCTTATCATCATCATAATTCTTATTCTTATTTACTGCTGGTTTTACCCCTTACCTTTCCATGTCTTTCACTCTGAAGCCACTTTAATTTTCTGTCATTCATTTCTCTGACATCTTTGCTGCTCACTGTCCCACATTCCCACTCAGTTTACACAACCTTACTTCACGCTAGTTTGTTTCCCATTTTTTTGCCATCTTCCTTTGAAATTCCTGAAACAGGATTTTAAATCCCTCCTAACCCCAAAAATCTCTCAAGTATCACTTCAAGTATCACTTCAAAGCCACTTTTCTTAGCTTACAATTGATTTGTAAAATGCAGCACTTTGCGACAACACTAATAAAATAATAGCTTACAACCAACATCTCATCTTGAGGCCCTTCAAACAGTTATAAAAACTGAAGAGAAAGTTACATATAGGGACCACTTCATCCCTGGGTGAAATGCAGCTGCATTAGGATGAAATGTGGCAGCTGCACAAAAGAATGCTGTAGCAGTTTATGACAAGAAACAAGGAGAATACTTTACCCAGCTGAAACCACTAGCAGGATTTATGAGATAGAATAAATTTGCATTTTATATATATATATGTATTGGGAGCTGACAAGGACATCAGGCTCTCCTCCCTTTAGTCTTAAGAAAAATACTCTGGTATTGCTAATGGACAAAAGTGATTAAGAACCTGGTTCCTTTTACATCCTCCTCCTTCCCCATTAGGAATTATATTCTTTTTCTTGCCTTCTGACAGCGCCCATGGGTCTTGGCTTCATACATACTTGGAGGACAGAGTACCACCCCCCCATTCTTCAGTACCACACTGCCCATCCCACCTATTTGACTTGTCATTCAAAAGACAACTGTGAACTGCTGACTTGAGAATTAAGAGAGCTCTTATATGTGAGCACTGTATGCCCACTGAAAAAGTGTTTGGATAATGGTCTGGAAAATGTGAGTCTTTGAGAACTCTAATATAAAGTATATAGTATTTTTAATGTGGAAGAAGCACTATCAAATGTACGGAGAAGAGGTAACAATCCCATCTCTTGGGATCTATGTCAAAATTTCTGGTGACTTCTAGAGTCACTATGGGACAAATTCTGAAAACAGATTCTTCTTTTACAAGTTTCTGCTTTGGGTTCCCAAGTTAAGGGGATCTAGGCAGCATCTAAACTTCCACGTATTATGGACCAAAGACTGGCCTGAAGATTGGAGTAACTGCTGAGCTGACATTGAAAAAGGAAATATTGTGTCCAGCTGATATTTAGAAAATATCTTGCTCCCTGGATGTGTTATAAAGCGATTTTTGCAATGTACCATTGCTAGTCCAATACCTACAGACATTATTAATAAGTAGTCAGTGAAACTGCAGCTATATGTACCTATTTGTACTATATATATCTGTTATATATTCTTGTCATGTATCTTCTACCGAATCACTATTGTTGAAGAGTGAAGAGCCCAAAGACTACAAAGCAGCTTTGCAGAAAACAACCTGGGTGCCTGGTGGACATCAACAGAACACAAAGCAGCCATGTGCTCTTCTGCCAAGGAAGGCAGACAGCACCCTGGGTTGCATGAGGAGGGGTGACAGCAGGTGAAGGGAGGTGATCCTTCCCCTCATCTGACCACTGGTGAGGCTACATCTGGTGTGCTGCATCCAGTTATGGGTTCTCCAGTAAAAGGAAAATACAGATTTACTGGAATGAGTCCAGCACAGGGCCACAAAGATGATTATGGGCCTGGAGCATCTGAGATGAAGAAAGGCTGAGAGAACTGTGACTGTTCAGCCTGGGGAAGAGAAGCCTCAGTGGAATCTTGATGCTATTGAGCAAGGAATGGGCAAAATGACTCGTATGATTTCAGAAGGCAGATGAGTATTTATTCAAAAGCACTTCTTTATTATAGAGAACATAGTGAACATTAATTCCATTGGTCTTAAAGTAAAAACATTTCACCTGATTGGTATACTGGACTTAGGTCATCGTGGTAGAACATATCTATAAAACAATATGAATAGAAAGCAAGATAATAGATTGTTTACATTCCTCTCGGACTTTTTCCCAGGCTTAGCCTGGCAGAAATCTTTCTCTTTTTCTCTCTGACTGAACTGAGAATATCCACAGAATCTCATCTGTGAGGATAAATATCTGAAGGGAGGGTGCAAAGGGAGCAGGATGTTCTCAGTGGCGCCCCGTGACAGGCAGTGGGCACACACTGACACACAGAAAGCTCTGTACATCATGAAACATTTATTTCCTGTGAGCACTCCTCAGGGAGCTGGTGGAGGCTTCATCATTAGAGATATTCAAAAGCAACCTGGACACAGCTGGTTATAGGTGGCCTTGCTTAAACAATTAGGTTGGACAAGATGACCTTCAGATGTGCTTTCCTACCTCAACCATTCAGTGACTCTGACTATTTCAAGAAGTGTGCAAAAATAATCCTCAACTGACCCAACAGTAAGGAGGAAGATATCTCCATCAGCTTTCCTTATACTTTCCTTAGTGAACAATTTCAGATGAAGACTTGCTAGAAGCTCCTCTACACCTCTTTTCATCTTGAGAAAAACTAGAACTATTGATTTTTGAACCCAGAAAGGAAGGGCAAGAATAACAGAACAGCTAATATGTATGTACCAATACCAACTGTGCCATTAACTGGAAGCTTGCCATAACTTTATACCTGGAATTATAAGGGTTATTATCTTTGTAGCTGGACCAACTCTTTTATTAGATTGCTAATACTTTAATCAGTAGAGCAATAAATTCTTCAATCTGTGCGCAAGGTGTGTTTCTTCACTGCACATAACGTGCCCAAGGTGTTTTGTCTGGTACTCTGCCCTTGAGATCTGGTTTGAATTTGGATGCAGCAGATGGACCCCACTACATATGGCCTGCAGCTACCCTCTGTCCTTGCAAGGTTTTGAAAAAAATCATCTCTTGCGAGGCTGGGGGAGACTTCCAGACAGCCTGAACTCAAGCAGCATACAAGATGTCTCTGGAGTGCCCTGACATTCAGAGGGCTCCCAAGAGGATGTAGTGCTCTTAGTTTTGACTCTCATGTGTATTCATAACTCCAATTAAATACAAAGATTTAATGTCTCTGGAAATCAGGGTTTTCAAGCTCAGTATCCTAAACTGGATAAGTCAAGTCTCAGGCTTCAATGCCTTGCTTAGATTTTCCACAATACCCAACGTGGTTTGAATGCGTGCAATACTGAAGTTAATTGGTCAGACAGTAATTGGAGCTTGGCAGATGAAAGGCACTATGGAATGCAGGAGAATGCTTCATGTTATAATTTGAATGAAAATGTAAACAATACCCCAAAAGATAGATGTTGTCATCATAAACTTTCTCTCTGAATTATGCAGACAAGTAGAACAAAATGTAATTCCTTAGCAACATATTAATTATTCTTTGATTATGCCCTTCATATTCTGTAGATGTTCAAATTACATATGGGTAATCAGATATACATCAGAGAAACTCTACCTATCTGAGGTGGTCTTCATGCTGTGAATTTATATTAAACACTGAACATTAATATGAAAGTAACTTCCCTTGGAAATAATACTTTGATGTATTAATAAAAAAGACTTCACAGTTCTTGCTTATCATAAATTAAGATCAAAACACTTTTGCAGTTCTGTGTGAGGTGAGTAATTTGTAGTGCAAGAAATATTGATAAAACACAGTCTGTACCAGCAGAGTTCAAATATTCAAAACTGAGGTCCAAATCCATGTCTCGTGCAGAGCGAATGCAATGCAGAGTGCTGAGCTCTCACCTGGTGTTATCAGTGTTATCTGCTGTTATCAGCTGGTTAACACTACGAGCAGATCTGTTTTTAGATCCCTCTGTTTCCTTACTGTCTTTTTTCATGCAAGGGCCTATGGAGAAAGACGTCCTGTGTATTTCTTCTGAAAAAGAACCTCAAACAGCAGATGGTGACTTATTCACACAGTTTCTAAGACACTGTCATCTACATAAAATCCAGGAGCAGGAGGGCTGACATTATCCTGAAAATAGAGACAAGACCCATACCTACAAACCCAGATGTCTTTTTCTGATTCACAACCATACCACTACTGTTGCCACTAAAGTATATCAATATTATTAACATTTCATCATGCTTCGAGACTAGTGAAAAACAATTTATAAAATGAAGGTTAACTTTATTTGTGGATAGCTACTGTTTTATTATGATTATTTTTGAGAGGATCAAACACCCATATCTGCTTATTGCTTTATCCCAGCTGCTATTTTGTAAGAACATTACTAAAGAAAGCTACCATGATGTCTTTTATTACTCTGTGAGGAAATGAAAAATCAGTAAATTAATACTCCGTGCAAATTATTATTTTGTTTTATTGGACATTCTGGACTTGGAATACCTTCCTTTTTGGAGCTGGATTGATCCTCTGGCAGTGCCAGATGTGATGTGGTAAGCTGGCTCTGCCATGAGGAGGGGTTGGGCCAGATGACCTCCATCGTCTGATGGTTCCACTAATTTTATTTCAGTGATGGAAGAAATAACATATGCTTATGGAAAGATGTTATTGTGAACTAAATTTTACCCTTTGCTTTGACTATGCAGTGCCGTAAGAACAGTGGAGTCACACCAGTGGGTGTTTTAGCATGATCTAGTCCAGAGCCACTAATTACATGGCTGGGTGCTGATCTTTGTAGAGTCATGAGAAAAAACAAAGAGATTAAAGGAAACAATTACTCACCTTCTAAAAAAAGAACATCTTTCCTCACTCTGTTTTCACAAAAGCACTCATTTTTACAAAAGTGCCTTTCAAACAATTTTCTCTAACATGTAAACAGTATTAACGTGGGAAAGTCAAATTAAGGTTCTTTTTTTTAGAGAGCAGTGGAGCTACTGCTCAGACAGATGTTCAGTTTCCATCATCCATAATTTTAAAAGTTTATTTAATTTTACTGAATAGATACAGATAACTTTCAATATCCAGGGCCAGAACTTTAAGGATATTTAAATTTCCAAACTCCTAGGATGAAGATTTTCAAAGATGTTCAAAGTGTTTAACTCTCATTTACCTCTTCAAGCACACTGGATTATGATTTACCCAGTCTTGCCTTCTATTACCAGGTGGCTGCAGACATTTTTGAGTACTCCAGCACATACTTATCTAAATGTTTTTTGAACAACCAAAGGGATGCTACAGAAATAACAGTTTTACCAACGAACTCAAATGTTTTGGATAGGTAAACTAACAAACTTCCATGATTTTTCTTCACACAAATAATGACATTTTTTGTGTTCATGCCCCTTTACAATGAAAGCTGCAGTCCATATGGCTACAGAGCAGCATACAGAAAACAGGCTAAACCAATTCTTACATGACAGCTGTACATAAACTTTTATTCATTCAAACTGGAGGAAAGAAGGAACAGACAACTTGGCTATGATGGTACAGTTATTATTTTTAGCCTTTTGGCTGAAGCCTTTAGTTTCCTTTCCATACATTTTTAAATAGAAGGCCGTGGGGGTTTTATGTGCTCCTCCCAGTAGAGAACAGACTTCTAATGTAGCAAAAATACTGATTTTCCATTCTGCAGCTCACCTAGGTCTGTTTCCATCTAATAAGCCATTGTACAAAATAACTGTTTCCTATAAGAGGAAATTGTGCTATGACAGAAGTAACACTGGATATCCATAGCACTGACACTTCGCATTTCCTCACCCCTGCTACACTGCAGAGCAAACGGGAGCCAGAGTCATACAAACCCTGTAATTACTTGACAGTAATCATTGCCAGCAATGAAACAGAGTTAGCAAAGAACTAATTAGCACACCACCCAGGACTAACAGCTCTGCACTTTTTTCCTCTTATTTTTAGCTACAAGCAGGAAAGACATAAATTGCTCTTTTATCAAATAGCATGAAAGAGCTCAGATAAGCTAGATGTTTGCAGTTATCACTCTATAAAGCCAGACCCTGGCCTTGAGTTATGTTCCATATATTAGCCTGGAAGGAGACAACAGGAAGACTGGAGACCTACCAGTGCTTGCTCCTTGCCGGTGCCAGAGAGTGGATTTGTGGGGTACCCATCAGGAGACACCAAAGCTACCAAAGAAGCACAAACCTCCTGTTTTCATGTCAGTGTCCCTTGTTGGATAACAGCAGGGAATACAGAAGGGTTGGCTCTACAAATGGCAGTGAAATACAGACCCTGTCACTTTTTAACTTGCTGGATTAATTTCAACTATTTCTTAATCTTCCCATAGTTAATGGGAAGCCACTTGGATAGTTTCAATTGCCATCTCATAGACGGAGTAATTTTGCTCTGACTGCTGGAAAGCACATTCCCACTCATCTGAATCATTACTGGCCTGACAGTGGGCAAAGATGGTTTGGTCTCTAGACAATGCTAATAGCTAGATATTTGGAAAGTAAATGACTAATCCCTTGCCCAGCTAGACTTTCGGTGGGAAACGAGACACATCACTTAACGCTTACACTTCAGTTTAAAAATGGAAAAATTATTCTTCCCTCCTTAGGAAGCAAAATTGTTAGACTACATATGCTGAATTGTGTAGTATGCTCAAAATATGCTCCAAATCCATGAGGACCACATGGTTAGCTTGCATGAGCTTGTCTTCTTTTACCACTTTAACAAATCAGTGGCCTTTTAAACCAGAGATTTTTTTTTTAGTGCTATTAAAGATCTATCCAGCCATTGGCTGATCTCTAAATTTATTTATTTCACAGTATCCTCTGCCCACAGGCAGACACAAAACACTTGCTTTTCCAGCAGATATTACCTAGTTAGAGTCAGAATTTGCCTTAAGCCATGACCTGATTCCAGACAAATTAAAGAGCATTCACCAGGAGATCAATGAATATAAGTCCATGCTATAATTTAAGGTCAGTTTAGTCCAAGAGAGAGGCTAGCAAAGAAAAAATAAACAAATAAAGACCATGGGTTTTTATAAAAATCTGAGAAGAGTGCTGAAATGCATACTTGAAATATTTCCTCTGAACTCCACAGCATGGTTGGCACACCATGAGTTCAACACTTGGTGCCTGTTCAATGTGTGCTACGTGGATGCACCAAGCCTGCACCCACTCACTTGCCAAGCAGCATGACAGAGGTAATGTGACTATTTCTGAAAAATGAAGTGTTTATGGCTTGCTCAGTTTCAGAGTAGGTTTCATAATCTTCAACACTCACAATGTGTCACTCATGGGCTTGCAACATATTCCTTCTGAACAGAAGCTGCTTTGTGCTCATCACTGAAGAAGCATGTGCTGTGCAAGTGCCATACTGTATTTTGGCAGTAGCTGTTAGAAGTAAATTTACAGAGGATTAAGGAGATGGAAGGCAGCATGCCTCGCTCTCTAATTCTGCAAAGCATTAAAACACCCTGTTTAAAGAAGAGTTGAGAGATGGCTGCTATTCAAAATCTTGGGGCCTGAGATTCAATTCGTTTTGACCAAATTTGCATTCAGTCCTTGAGAAGTCTCTGAACAACAGCTGTCCTTGCCCTGAAGTAGTATGTGAGGACACATCCCTCCTTTAGAAGTCACATTGAGTGCAAGGTGGGAGCTGTCCCCAGGGGCACAGAGGCACTCACACCTGCTCCAGAGGGAAGCTCCTGCCAGCTGCTATGCTGTCTCTGGGATCAGCCCTTCTCCATCTCCAGGTGTACTCCATGAAGTACAGGATTCCAGGGCTGCCCTGGGTTTATGTCTCCTCAAGGCCAGGGGAATGAAAGTATGTGCTGAGGACATGAGACATTTTTGGCTGTCTAGTGGTACAATAATGACATACAGATATGCAGATAAATACAAAGATTAAAATTTGGTTGTGTATGCTTTGAAGAAAACTCTTTTTTTCCAAGCATATTGTTTTTCTAGACTTGACCTTGGTTTGCACTTTTAAGAATCTGACATTTTTTGATGGTTTATTTCACTTTCAGATTTTGGCAGGGTGTAGCCTCAGATATGCCAGAAGTATGATGAGTAAGTTATTCTCCAGACAGAAATAGAGGCAGAAAGCAGGCAGTTGCCTACAAAAGACAGTCTCTCCTACAGATTTTACCATAAAAAATACCCAGCACAATTTTTGAAAGAAGACTAAATCTGACTATGAAATCTCAGCAAAATAGCAGCTAAATACAGCAAATAACCACCTTAGAGCCAACAGGTTTTTCTGAAACCACTGGTTAAAACTGAAGGTATGATAAAGGTATTTTGATTTAGGAGATGGGCTATGTTTGGCAGGGAGTGTTGGGGTATTAAAGTTTCTCATGTTGTTTTGCCTGATGCTTTGCATTTTGCAGTGTTTTTTATTTACACTGTAATGGTAGTTAGAAACCTATTACCCACAGTATTCTGTGGCCATGGCATTAGGCTCTGAAAGCTTACTTATTGCTAAGCCACCGCATTGGTGTACTGAAAATTACAGTTCTGTATTTTCTGGTACAGCTTTAAGGACAAACAATAACCCAAACAAATCATTGCTTTACCTGCACTGGAGGATGTGAGGGAAGGCAACATTGCAAAAGGTGAAAATTATAATTGTGATGCTCCATTGGCTGACACTGATTTTGAGAAGAGAGCTGGGGCTTTCATTAATCTTTCCATAACTCCAAGCCAAAGCCAGTTTGATGCTGCTAAAAGTAGCCTCAAAACTGAGACTACAAAGCTCCTATTTGTTAGATGTATTTCAAAGAATTTCCTTCGTTCATTGTTTACCAATCTGGCCTTTCCTAATTGGGGGTAGAAAAACATAATGAATGCTTATCACCTGGCAAGCTCAAATCCCACTAGAAAGCACTTTTTCAGAAAAATGTTATTGTGGTGAGGACTTTCAGGGAGTGTTAGAGTTTTAAAGTTTCTCATGATGTTTTGCATTTTTCTTCTAAATGAACAGGAAGAAACTCATCTGGCTCTCATTTGAATTCTCAATAGACTTTAGAGAGGAAATTCCAACCACAGCTGTATTCCTACACCTAAAATCTACATGGGAATGATGCAGCATGCTTGTTTCAAACCCACAGCAGCCAGAAGAAGCAGAGCTGAGTCAGTGGCACACCCGTGTGTTCCATACAACAGTAATGGTCTCAGCAGAGGGGCTGGTTTTATAAAGAAAATCAATAGGACAGGTCAGAACTTAAACAGCCAGATGACCTGCCTTCCATCATGCATGCAGAATATTTATTAACGTACATGGGGATTTTCAGATAAAAAGAATGGAAATCATCTCACCTATCTGCAACTGCATTAGAACTATTAATCCTAGGTGCTACTAAAGGCTAGGGAGAGAAGGAGGTACTTCCTTTAAAATATTTCTCTTATCTAATTGTGTGAAAGAGGTAAAATGGCTCATGCACAGAAAGAGCTCATTCTTCTCGTGGTCTATACAGAGAATATGCAATGTACAGGCAGATAAAGCTAAAGACATTTCCAGTGAGATTCTTCTTTGAGGCACATCCTGTTAATGGATGGTGGGACTTGAGGTCCCTAATTTCACTTATTTGCACCTGATATTTACCATTTGCAGTGGTGGCATAGTGATCTGTATCCATGTTTGCAATGGGATTTGAGATTTATGTAGGAACATTCCTGTGTAGGTGCTCCATGTTTACCACAAACAGCATATATTTCCCACACAAAGCATATCATGGGATTAGCTACTTGACCTCAAAATCCACTAATCTGAAACATAAACAATCAAGTAAGTACTTATGTTTTTCACCCCCTAATCACCACAATGCTTCCTTGATGAACAATTCATCTGATGGATTCTGTATATATCTCTATGTATATATTCCATATATGTATGTATATACATGTGTTATATGTATATCTCACTAGAATTAAGCTCCTATTATCAAGATTCCCCCCCTGCCCCCTTGCACTTGATACTATGCATTCTTGGTATCCAAGTTTTCTTAATTGTTTTATAAGATGAAGTATCTGAAGCTTATAAACAACTCCCAGTACTTTAGCCTTTTAGAATTGGCCAGCAAAATGCTTTTCTTTCTCTAAATATGTGGGCAGCCTCTAGACAAAGATGTTAGCTCAAAGCACAGGGCTGGTTCCAAGTTCAAGTCAGGTTGAGGGCAGGTCTTCCTGACAGAGGGGTAGGCATCTCCACTTTCCAGCTCCCTAAGAGCCCTGTTCCTAGTTCTCCCTAGACATGACAAGGGAACTAATTGCTCAGTGCACAACAGAGACTAATGAGAGAACGTGATCCTGGCAGAGCCTCACCAGAAGATTTTTGTAATTGATGTGAAGACAATACAACTGATTTGTAGATACATCATTCTGCACCATGCTTCCTGTATCAGCTTCCCAATTTGCTGATTGCCTTCTTCCCCAAGCATTTTCCTCTCTCTCAGTTTTGAAACTCTGGGAAGAAACTTGTAATAGCAATTTGTTTGTGCAATGCCTATTTGGCATGCTGCACCGCACTCATACACAAATAAACAGGGAACACGATGTAACACCACAGCAGCAGATTTAAATAAGATCCAATTGTTCTCAGTGCCATGAATATGGGAAGAATGCTCCCTTAAATGAAATATCTTCAAGACAAGTATAACATGGGACATATAACCATAACTTGGGACAATGTTTGACTTACGACTTCATTGGTAAGAAGCACTTCTCTTCCAATAGGCAGTACTGCTCTATATTGTTCCTTCTGCACAGACCTGAATTTGGGGTGTCTTTTAGAGCTAGTATGAAGCCAGTCTTTGCTAGAAAGTGGTAGCCTGTCTAAAATCACCTCTTAAATAAGTTACCTTTGGCTGAACCACCAGTGTTTGGCTGCTGGAGGCTACTGGCTCTTGATTTATATTATGAGATTGTAAGCAACTAGAACGAATAGTTTATATTTCAAGGTGAAATTTATGAATTTAAATGTCTCACTTTTACTGAGTTCCTCACACCAAAAGCTCAGTGGCAGTCTGAGTAAATGCTCTGACTTGAAACAAAAATCACTTAAAAATTAATGATGAGTTATTTTCCTGAAAGTCTTAAGGACAAACACATTTCCAGGGCCTCTGAAGAGGAAATACTTCAGGGAGAATATTATTATTAGGTGACACTGAGCAAATGCTTAAGCAGGAGTGATTGAGGCAGACTGTGTACCCTAAGAATTTAATGAGCAGCTTAAAGGAGTTGATGGCCTGAGGCATAGCCTCAGGTCATTAAATCTCAAATGGTTATTAATCCCTAGGAAACGCTTTCTGTCAAGGTCATTAGTGCTATTATACAGTGGAAATTGAGGATGCATCAAGAAATTAGCATATTGCCTGTTTGCAGGAAAAATGTTCTCAGAGAGCATGGGCAGGTTGTTTCCAGGAGGATGCTGCAGTGTCCACTGGCCTGGCTGAACTTCCATCTACCTCTCTGCACCACTTCTAAGCTGAGTTGCTCGGAAGTTACTTTTGCAGAGTGGCACTACAGGAACTTTACCATGCACTGAGCACTTGAATTAGCAGCTCGGCATAACGGCAAGGGATAACATTAGCTGAAATCCCTCCTACTTAGCATATGATTTTAGGATGGAATCCTGCCCTACTGTTGTTTCTTAGAATAAATCCAGGAAATCTGAGTCAGTTGTTGTGTACACTTTGTAGCAAACATAGGATTTGACCAAAGGCTGAAACTGTACAGGTGCTGCCCTTTTCTCAGAATTTCCTAGTCTAAAGGAAACTTCACTGACATCAAACAGAAATACCTGAAACCAGAACAAATATATTAACTGGCACTTGTGGTGTTAAGGGCAAGAGACTGACCAGCGGGCAGGGAAGGGCAGGAAGTGGTGAGATCGCACTCTGGGGTCTCCCTTTTGGATCCCATTTCTGCATGGGGCACCTTGTGAACAATGCCTCAGTTTCACAGTCACTGCTATCACTTTCCCATTAAGCATGGAATGTGTTGGTGCTGTGACTTTTCATAAACAGAGTCTAGAGTTCAGGCAGCTATTTGATGCATTTTATATAGGTAAAGTCATGATTTGGTGTCAGATTTAGTGATTATTTTTTTCCAGATTCTGAAGCTGCTTTATGATTTGATTCTGGCAAACCAAATCCTATAATTCTGTTAAATTGTCTTTGTGGATCAGGTTTTCCTACACTGGAATTATATCTACTACAGTGGTTATTCTGAATTTTGAATTACATTTATTTATAAGTGACCTGGAGATCTTCTACAATATAACTATTGTATTATAATGATCAATGCTTGACTTTTAAGGTAATACAAGGGATTGCAATTACCAAAATCTGTCCCTTCTTCTCTAAACTAAGGAGAAAACCCAGAGAATTGTTACACAGTAGAATAACCCTGAGAATGATTTAGCACCCTAATTACGCAGCTGTCAAAATTAAGTGAAGAGATCTTTCTTTATTAAAGACCCTGAAGAGATTCAGAAAGCAACAGTATATTATTATAACAGTATATATATTATACTAAATAAAGAGAAAGAACAAAAGGACATCATGATCTATTTAATTCTTCTGACAATGCCTGCATTAACTGATCAATGCTTGGACATGCATTGCTATTTACTGTTTGATTAAGTGTCCTCACATTCACTGGCTTCAGCTAATGCATCCTTACTAAATAGAATTTATGCAAATGTTATTTCAATTACACATTTCTACATAGGTGTCAGGAACCTGCTCATATATGGGAAGCTGAGGGCAAATTCACTCTTATTTTTTTTTTGTCTGATTGCTTTCTTGAGAGATATTCATTGAATGGAACTGGTAAATTATTGAAGTACAGAAAACTACTTTTACAATGATATCAAGTAAAAAAACACCCTTGTAGGATATGACTTCATGTTTTTTGCATGTATTGGGTCCTTGATTTCATTAAGCATGTCGCAGATATATTTGAGCACTGATACTGTAAAAAATGAAGTTACACTTCTAAAATGTAAAAGATGAAACTGCACTTTAAAAACATAACTATAGCTGAATATTTTTAGAAGGAAACTTTTGCTTAATTTAAATGTTAGACATCATTCCAAATACCTTAAAAAGAACTGCATACATATCACAGTAAAGAAAATTTTATTTGGCACTACTGGCTTAGACATAGCTGTGAAGCCATAAATCAGATAAAGTATGTATTTGGACACTAAATTATTTTTGGCTTTGGAAAATTCCAGTAATGCTATATTTTTACAGCAGTATATTCCTGTAACCTAGATCACAATCAAAGGATACATGTAAAGTAATTTTCTTCTGAGGAAAAGATAAATTTAAACTCCTGCTGTAAGGGGTCCAACTGTGCAGTTTCACACTGTCTTAAGGAATAAGGTTCTCCTGATGAAAATTTTCAACAGATTTTTGTCATTGAAATCACTGCACCTAAATATGTCTAACATTTATTTCCATGCTTGCTTTGCTGGACTGTGCCATGAGGCATGCATTGTACTATTTACGTAAGGAGCAGATCTGAAAAAGAACTGCACATCCTTAATCTCTCCTGTATTTTCAACCAAAACAGAGAATTCCTTAGTGCTGAGCTCCTTTTTGGTTTTATTTTCACAAGTATCTTTTCCTTCTGGCTCTCCAACTGTGTTTTTTACTGTCTTAAGTTTTCACAGCTATCCCACTAATACTCAGGATACTTCAGTGAGTCTCTGTCAAATTTCATTCCTCCATGTGCTCTGTCACTGAGTTTAGGAAATCATTGAACTCCACTGCCTGTGAGGGCAGTCACATTTTCTTCACTGGATCTTATGCAAACACAGAGAAAGGAATAACTTGATAATGCCACCATCTGACTCATGTACTGGGACTGATAATAACTGCAGCCACATCCTGTAGAATGACCAGTTTGAAAAACATTAAAATAAAGAGAGTTGGCTTTTTCTCCTCCCAAGGATGGCCATGCTAATTTTTATTTTAAAAAGACTTAATCTAAGAAGATGAAATAAACCATGGAAAGGAGGCCAAAGTGGAAAGTGAAAATTCATCTAATCCACCCCCTGTCAAAACCTGCAGGACTAATATTTATTCTTCCTTAGAGGAATCCTGGATTCAGGACAATTTCTGAGATACACCTGACTAAACAGGTTGCTTTGGTCTCAAACTGGCTAGGTGGCAAATTTACAGCTCTTTGCTGAAGTCGATGTTTTGATGATACAGTTCCAGCTCTGTTTTCAGGAGGAGACATTAACTTGAGTACTGTGTGCCTGGAATGCAGTGCTTACTTTTCCAGACCTTGCACTTAACTACCTCTGGATTGTCACACCTGTAGCAGAAACTCCATAAACTTCTCCTCTTTTCTTGCAAGCAGTATCTCATATTCCTGCCATGCTGGCATCTCAGCACCATTTCCATCCCTGCTCACAGAAATAGTGCCATTTCATGAAATGCTGCTTCCCATGGTGTGTCAGGGGTGCTGGATGATAACCTCCCCTGTAGTGTTCAGATTCCTTAACCCTCACTTCTTCTGACAAATACAAAAGTGCAGCTCTCCCCAAACTATCACAGGTTTGTTTGGATCAGAGGTCTGCGCAACTGTGAGTTTCAGAAGGCAGAAGAGTGGATTCCAGGAAAGCACAACCACCAGTGAATGAAAAGCCAAGAATATACTTTGGGCGAAGCATGGAAGAAGGAATTGCCAGTTCCTCAAATAACATTGTTTATTTAACAGTATCCTGCTGGGGGGAACTACGTAACTGCAATGACTCTGAGTAACTGTGCGTACTTATGTCATGATAACGTGATGGATTATTGTGAAAGTCTGCTCTCAAGGGGGCAATATTTGTGTCAGGCAAATACTGTCTTCTAAACAGCCTGTGGTTATCCCATACAGCGCACAATGAACAAAAAGTATGCCTGACCAGCCAGGAGTATGTTCTTCCAAAAAGAAAAACCCTAAATTATAATCTTAGTGATAAATGCCTCTCCAAAACAATATTTCAGAATCAATATTTTCATCAAACACTCTCATATAAATAACCTGAAGAGTACATTCCAATTTAGTATCAGTAAAAATATCAGCATTTACCCCTAAAATCTTTTGCATTTAAAACCTTGTGAATAGTTCACAGACAGTTCTGCTTTGGCGAAGAAAGATATTCAGTCAAATATATACTCGCTTATTTATAGCTCTTTGAAAAAAATTGACAGAATTAGAAGAACAAATGTATATGTATAACCAAGTCTCCATATTTAGCTGGTGTCTGCAATCCACAGCACATGTAAAGTAGTAAAAAACCATCAATTAGTATTAATTAATTAATTTTTGTCAAATTATTGTTTTTCTTCAATCTCAGTGCCTGAGCACTGATATTCCCCAATAACCTTCCAAAGCATCAATGCAGAGACTGCACTCCTACCCACTGCCAGCTCTTTTCTATTTTCTTTTAGAATATTTGAAGGCTGAGGTAGTAGAACACAAAAAAAGATTATATTTAGTCTCTCTTCCAATACAGACAGGCTTTGAAAGAAGGCAGTGTAGGCTTATCACAAAAAACAAGGTTATTTTCTGGAAAATGTTTAAACTTGCACACACTGAGTGTGAGCTTTACTGAAGACACCTTCTGTAGCAGTAAACAGCAGCAGATCTCCTTCCTCACTTAATACCTCAGTTTCATCTTTCAGTTTACAGTCTGTCTTGATAGTTCATCCTATGTGTGATGAACAAAATCCAAACAAAATTGTCAGGGAACTGCATGAAAAAAAAAATCCTCAAATGTCCTCTACTATTGTTTTCCATTTTTTAATGCTAAGGAAGATGTCATTGTGGTCAGATGAGAGAAAAATACAGATGCAAACAGAGTAATTTAGAAAAGTAGTCTTAGAAAAAGCTCTTACTCAAGTGTCTGTCAAGGGGATGAGGTACAATTGTTCTGTTCCATTAATTTTCAATCACATCTGGCAATTGGCCTCAAAAGTCTCCAAGACCTTATGATGCCTCAAAATGAAAAGGGCAAAAAAAAAAATGCTCTCCTCCATCATTTTGGAAGACATCAGGGCATCTTCCAAAGCAGCCTAAAGGGCTGAATGCTAAGGGAGCTGCTTGAAGGACAGCAATTAGCCATGAGACCAGTAGCACCAGCTCATTTTTATCACAACGATACCATACCCCTAAGGCAAATATTGCTTTCAGGAGACAAAAAAAATGAGAAATGACAGCATCATAAATGAGACCCTAGGAATGTTAATATGGAAGATCCCTAACTGAAATATAATAAATAGCTTTACTGTGGTGTTTTAACTTTATTTATTTAATATTAATTATTGTTTCATCCATAAATACAAAAAATTTGCAAGTTATTTAGATCCATTCTTCCATACACCTTCTCAAGCAATTTTCTACTTGTGCAATTTTCCTGCTAGTGCAGGAAAAACCTGCACTAGCCACTAACTAAAATTTTAAATCCTAAACATAGCCAAAATCTTTTTCTAAAAAGCTGACTCTGGACTTCCAAATCTGACTTTATCTATCTCTTAAATGTTCTTTAATAAAATGGGCACATAGAGTTGATAATACTTTTAGTAGTTTGCCACTTTTAAAGTAGACTTTAAAGTTGCTTTTTATGGCAACTTTTTAAAGTTTCAAAGTAGTAGATGACCAAAACAACTGTCACTTCATAGGTGCCATGTACTGATATAATGTTAACCATCTGTGAGCTGTAGAGGTGTTTACTATGCTTGAGAAATTTAGACCAAATTCATCACTGCCTGGGCTGGAAGACATTAGGGATGAACAGGTAGGGTGAGTCCCACATTTTCCTCATGATGGAGAAGCAACTCAGTTGTTGAATTGCTCAACAATTTTTCACTACAGTAATTAAAAACATTAGAGAAAACTTAAAAACATATTCCTTTTTTGTCTTTCTTCACAACACAACTCATAGAGTTTCACCCACTAATTTCTTCATAAATATTTTAATTTCTGCATGCATTACAGTATATTTGTACAACTGCTTCTTAAAGAAAGAATATTCATAGCAACTGTCTCTCTGGGACACTCTCCTGCCTCCCAAAACAATTTCAGAATTTACTGACTGAAATTTTCAGAATTTTCAGTCAAATCTCACAGGAGGAGCCATGTCTCAAAGATATTACATTTTAGAAAAGCTGGTGCTGAGCAGAGGAAAGTATACATATTAGCATTCCAGTAAGGGAAAGGCTTTTGTGGGGTGACCCATTACTCATGCTGAGAAGCAGCAGACAGTTAGCTGCAGAGTATGCAACATTCTGCATCAGCATCAGTGTCTGTACCACTTCTCTTACACATATTAAAGCAATGGAAGAGAGATCTGGGAAGTGACATGGAGGAGGGAAAGGACTTGTTTTCAGTGAGGTCAAGGAAAGGAATGCACATTCGTAGGAAACCAGGCTTCACTGATGTCAGAGCTCAGAAAGCAGAAATTCATTTACAATTCATTTCAATTTTACAATAATGTCTAAGATGGAAATAAAGGTCAATCACTAGTCATTCCTGGGTAATGGGCTGTTCCAATTTTCAGCAGCTCCAGGATGACTCATGTGAGGAACACATCACTGCTGCATTCTTCGCCAGTGTTGCAGGAGTGACCACATAATGTCCCCACAGCACAATGTCCTCACACTGCTCTCAGCCCCATCTGTCCCTCCCTCCCACTGCTTTCTTCTTTAGAAACTCCAAGAGAAAAAGATAGTGAGGGGCTGTGTCACTGAGTAGGAGCTCTGCAGCCTACCCCTGCCCTGAGATACATATATACTTGCCTAGGTCCAAAAAATCTCCTAAAAGTAATTTGCAAGAAAGGGCCTTGGAGTATAATACTTCCCAGTCCTACAGATCTACCAAGCTTTGGCATGAATGTCTCTAGAAGAGACAACAAAAATGAGAACATAATCATGGCCATATCATGACCAAGCAACCAGCAATTCCCCAAATACACATCAAATCCAACATCTCTGCAGACCCATCCACTGTTTCACAAACAATTTCACAATGAAAGGCCGTACAAAGCCCAACTTTTATCCATACCAGCCAAAAATATGTAATGCATTCACAAGAACAAAGCATTTACTCAGCATTTTTGTGGTGTGAAGAGACAAATCTGCACAACTGTTGTCATCATTTATATTTCACTACAAAGCCAAAATCAGAACTTTGCGAGTCAGTGATGCTCAGATGTTTAATGAGAAACTAGCTGGTTCCCTACAGAGCTTACAGTCCTCACAGACAGGCAGAAAAGGAAAGGATAAAAAACCAAAAGCATGGAGACTTACGGATGGTCATCCTACGAAGGGAGGAATTTATCTCTTGAGTTAAATTCAGAAGATGTGAGCTCAACACACTGAGAACAAGTAGAGCCTAGGACTGCCTCTCTCTGAGGGGAGTGCTCTAATTCTTGGGCTATTATGCAAGAGGAAGATAAGTCACATCCATCTTCTAATGAGTAAAACTCAACTGCATGGATCGAGCTGCCAGCATTTATTTCCTATTATTCCTCTATAATCCCAGTGGAAGAGGTATTTACTTGGATGAGGCAGACTGAATCATACTTGGGTGGGTGGATGGGTGGATGGATGAAGAGGGGGAACAGATCTTCCTCCTCAGATCTTCAGTAAGCAACTGCTGCTCTCCTTAGACTGTACAAGCAGTTGTGACAAATTTACAAAGTTGTGACAATCTGCTTAACCCCAGGTACCTAAATCTTGAATTAAATGGAGTGGCTTTTCCATAAGACACATAATCTTTCTAGCAAATGCCACTGTTTCTTGATTTTTCAGACAAATACCATGGTATTGCTAATTATAGTGGGCCTGACTTTCATCTGGAATAAATTAGTTTTGTTGCTGCCAATGACTGACCTAGAAAATTCATGTAAGACTGCAGGATCCTTGCAAGAAAATAAGGCTCTGTATTAGGTGGGGCATTGTTGCTAGGAAGACCTGTTGCTGAATGTTTTAATCCAAAAGGCTAAAAACATTTTACATTATGGTCTCTTTATTTATCTTACATTATGGACTTAGCGTGGCAAACAACCTCCAAAATTGCAATCTAGTAACAGTGCATTTGTCCCTGCTTGCCATCAATGGCAGACTCTTTTATCTTTCTTTTTTTCAAAATTACCCAGAAAAATACAACAGAATAGACCCAGGAACCAAGCATTTTTAAAAAAGTAGAACATAATTTAATCTTTAAAACAGCGATCAAAAGAGTGTGGGTTTTCTCTGACTGTGGACTTCTTGTAATTTCACTGAAGATAAATATTTAGATAGCAACCAATGGGATATTTAATTGTCAGGAACCATTATATTTAAAGAAAGTGCTAGAGATTTTCAGACTTGTTTTCTTATGTGTGTTGACAACCCATTCCCATCATTTACCTTCTGTATGACATCTAAATACAATCACTGCTGTAATTTGTAAATTGTTGATATTAGGACTGTAGGGATGGCTATGCTTTCAGTTGTACACAAAAAAAGAAAAAAGACAGCTTTTACATCAACATCTAGCTGACCTTCATTACTTTCCCATCCATTATTTGTACTCCTCTTTCTCCTTGGCCTATTTTTTTCTTCTTGTGCCTCTGTCTGATTTCATCCAGGAAGCTGCACACCCTGACTGCTCTTGGCTGGCTGTGATACTCATAAACCATGAGACAAATAAACACAGGGGGAAAGGGCAAAACCAAAGCAGGAGATCTAACAAAGCTAGATATGTGAATCCTCCAGCTGTGCACATAATCATTCCATGGCACCATCTGAACTGAGACACAGCATCCTGCCAACTCCTTCCATCCTCTCCCCTGCTCAGTTTGTGTGAAAATCAAAGTTGTTGAGGTTAGGACCAAAACATCTCATAAACCTGACCAGCACTCACAGAAATAGGACTGGCAATGGGACAAGTGTTTGCTAAATGATACAGTCCTCTGTCAGGAACTAACCCATAGGTCTGACAAACGCACAATGGGTAGAATAAGGGTGAAAGAGTTCAATTTCAGGAGCTATTCTCAGTACTATTTACTCCTTGGGGTATACTTTTCACACTGCATCTTATCTAAGTGTCAAATAAATTCTATGTTAATATCTAGTTTAAAGAGATCCTGAGAAGTGTTACTACTTGGAACTTCAGATCTCTAGAAGAAAAGCACCCTGAAGGTGTAATAACTGGAATTGCATGGATAGTCTCCAGCTGGTTACCAGTGAAGTTACAGATTAGATACCTGGTTAATATATTCAGCAAAAGAAGTTGAGTAAGAAATGCATGTATCAGTAGAAATGTATTTAATGACTTTATCAGCTTGCATTTGTCAAATTCGGCTGGGTTTTAAGTACAGCCACAGAAACACCCCCAAAAGGATCAAAAGAACATTATTTCTCATATCAGAAAAATAATTCTACTCAGAGAATGAAAAAAAAGGAAACAACTTCTCACAAAGAAAAATGACCTTGTAAGATGATGCAGCTCTGAACCAAATTACATACATTCTACTAATCAATAAAATACAGTTGTCAAGGCAACAATGACATGAGAAAGTGAAATACAGAGGTCTGTCTTACATAAACACACACACATACCAATATGTTATGTGAACTTTCGTAATCTAGCAATGACTTCAAGGAAAAATATGTTTTTACAAAAGAACACATATTTTCCCAGGGTTGATAGATTCTTGTGTAAAAGCTTTTATGAGATTTTAGACAAATTGCATTTTGTTTGGTAGTCTTTGTTCTTGTTCTGTCTTTTTTTAACTGAAAAAGAAATGTTTCAAAACAACTGCTTTCAGTGAAAATTTATTCTTGCTATAAAAGTGATTTAAAACAGTGACAATTGGATGGAAGTTAAAACTCAATCAAAGCATTTGAATATTGATCCTGAACATAGTTTAGACAAAAAAAAAATTGAATTTGTAGTTCCTATCTGTATTATATTATGCAGAATTTAAGGGGCAAACTCTGAGTACAAAGACTAAACAAGATAGGATTTTCTTTTCACAGGTCTTACAATTCTCATTGTATGTGTTTTTCACCTGCAATCTCAGTTCTGCTGCCTTATTCAACAACTGTTATAATCTCAGTGATCTGAGTGGAACGAATCAGAGTGGGATGTTATTGAGCATGACTATATGTGATACCAGCCAGCCCCCTCTAATCTCTGATTTTGTGTTTAATTTGAATAGGTCATTAAATTATTTCATAGCTTACCACCAGGACCTCTCAGTACATGTGCAGGCTGCTGGTACAGGCTGTTTCTTTCACTGTAGATAAATAAAGCCCAGGTGTCCCAGCAATGTTCACAACTTCTTGCCCCTTTTTGCAAAAAATGTGGACAATACCTTCTGGTCACAGGACACCACCTCATGGCTCCCTAAATTACTGCTCAAGTTTCACCCACCTGTGTGCTCAGCCACCTGGAGCTGGCAGATACTTTCCCAGCTTGGATGCCATAGCAACCAGGGCTGAATAATCAAGGCAGAACTATAGCTGTCTATTGAATTTGCTCTGGAAGTTCGTGTGGACAATATAAATGTAATATAAATAAATAATAGGGAGCATGAGGATGTTTGACTGCTGCCTTAGAGGTCTGCAAGCATGCTCATTATAAGTACCAGGCTTTCAAGACTCTATTTTCTGAAAGACAGTTTTCAAACAATTTTTAAAAATGAACTGGTTTAGCTCATTTAGCATCTAAGATCACTGAAAAGCTCCTCTGGAGATATCCCACTGAGATCTGCCTCTTAATTTTCAGTTCAGTTAAAAAATGAAGCTAACTCATTATAGAGCTGTCTGAAATATTCTTGTAACTGCAAACCCATGTTGTTTTTACAAAGAACTGAGAATATGGGATGGTATTTTCAGGTATGTATAAGCAATTATAGTCCAAACAAAATAGTGTCTTCATTCCTCATTGGGTTAAGTGATGAAAAGACTAACTGCTATGTGTGATTACCTCTATTAATTTGGATGTATAAATTAGACATGTTCCTGCAGGCCTATGGAGATTAAATGCACAATGTAAGTGCTAAATATTAACATGAATCTAAATTTTGAATTCAGTGGCTCAGAAGCACAAGAGAGGTGTACATCACTGTGCCTCTATCAACCACATTCACATTTGCTTATCTTGTATACATATTCTTGCAAACCAAATTAATACAACAGAGCTGCTCATGCAGGACATTAGCCACTTGTGGAGGGATGTGACAAATTAAACATCTCCTGAACAAATCTTCTAAATCTTCTGCCCAGAGAAGTTGTGGATGCCCCATACCTGGCAGTGTTCCTTATTGGGTAGTGCTTTGAGCAACCTGGTCTAGTGGACAGTGTCTCTACCCATGGCAGGAGTTTGGAATTAGATAATCTTTAAGGTCCCTTCCAACCCAAACCATTCTATGCATCTATTAGTCTTTTGAACCCGTCTTCTGTGACAAGTGAGGGCCCATCCCCTGCTTTAGGTGTACCAGCTGGGATGCACAGACACAGGAGAAATGCAGAAAAGAGCAATGCCGCAATGCTACGCTCTGTCGTGCTGGAAAAGAAGACACAGAGGTTCTTTTTGGAACTGGAGTTTAGGTACAGAAATGGGGGCCCCAAGGATATGGGCAGCAGAAAGTAGGTGCAGTCTCCAAGTGTTTCCCTGAAACTAAACCAGTCAGGACCATGTTGTGACTTTTCAATGGCACAAAAGTGCTCATGGCTGGCAAAGGACTGCCATTTGCAGGTTTTGTCCCTGCTCAAAGCCTGCATAGCAAGTGCTAAAGCACACAGTGCTCCTATTTCCCATAGTCACCCCCAAATGGAGAGTGATGTGTCACACTGAAAGGGTGAGTTCAGCATCACTTCTCCCAGCAACACTCCATGAAGATGCTCCAGCCACCAACACCTTTTGAAGGATTGCTGGTTCCCAGGTTCCTTCTGCCTAACTTTGGCTGCACTGGCAGATTTCAAGAACTGAGACACCCTTAATTAGTGATTTCATGAGACCTTCCATTCATTTGCAATTCAGTAGCTCAATTCCACCTTTTAGAGACATCTACTACCCGTTTTACCATCTCCACAGAAGCTCCTTCCATCAGTCCTTTCCTTTTGTCTATATTGTCCACAGATATAAGAGAAAATTTTACATGACACAGAATTATTCTGTTTTACTGAGTCTACTTGCCTTCAAAAGCATCAATAAATCAACAAACCAGAGGTAATTAAGGAACAAAAAAAATGCTAAGGGCTTGATTTAAATACATAAACCCTGGAACATTCAGGACGCAACCTCAGCCCATCCTATCTGTCCCTGTGCAAAATGTTTAAACAGCAAGTGAGCTTATCTCTTCTAGATGTGTTTGGTGGATGGAAACTGAATTTAATGTAGCTTCCCTGTATTTTATCTGCTTGCATCAGAACCCTAGTATTATTTTAACCTTACAATGACTTAATTAATGTCCATGACAAAAAAAAAAAAAAAGCCTGGGTGGCCTGAACATTATACTTCCATATTTTTTAATGAGGTGACCTTTCTGAGTTCAAGAAACCATGTTTGATCACTGGTTTTGGGTGGGAGTTTTGCTTGTGAGGATTATGAGTGCATTACAAGGAAAGCCTACTTGATTTATGCATAATTCTTCTCTGAAGGTACAAAACAAGTAGCCATCAACTTAATGCTACTTAATGCTGAAGGCTTTAAAGGGTCACATAAAGTCATCCTTTTTACGGAACAGCAAACAGTCACGATTCCAGGTTAGGGTTATAAATGAGAAAGTAAATCACTTATGCATTGCATTCAGTTGGCCCCCACTCTGAACTCATTTAGCACATAACAGTTTGGCTGTTGCCGTATGTCTTGCACAGACATTCAGTGGGTGGTTTCATAATGTTCCACAGCTTACAGAGTTCCTTTTTTTTTTTTGTTGTTTAATCTAATTTACTGTTTTTATCAATATCTGATAAGAAAACAAGAGGCAGCTGTAGTTCTACCACCCTCCTTGTGCTCGTCACATGCTATATGACAAAGTACGAATGGACAAAATTTGTTCAAAAATGGGGTAATATGGCAACATGTCTAAAATATGGTCTGAGATATTTTATTTGTAAGAACTTGCATGCTCAGGAAGGCACTTTTGTGGTGGCCACATGAGAAATTATTCCATGTAATGAAGAGATTTAAGAGCTGACTAATAAAAATGTAGGGACGGCATGGGAAGCAGACTAAAGAGCTGGAGCCTGACCACACCATCCTACCAATCCTTATAGAAGAGGGATGATTAGGGGATAAAAGTCCTCAAACATGCTCCAAATTACTAGGAGAATGCAGTCCCATTGAATGGAAAAACATCAGCTTAGACCACTTTTTTGCCCTCCTGCCTAAATTCAAGATTAAAGGGAGACACTGGACTTAAAACGGAGCTGTTTACCAGCATGCTGTCTCTAAAGGAAGAGAGAACCCATCAAGAACCCTCTGATAAAGACAGATCTAAAATAAGTAACTCCAGCACTAAATTTGTTCTGGATCATCAGGCAGTTCCAAATTCCTCTGGAATCCATGGCACTATCCACTGTCATCTTGATTGAGATATACCAAAAGGCAGGAAATGTTCAAACTAAATTAACGAAGAGAAAAAGCAGCTATGCCTCTGTGAGGATGCCGACAAGGAACTGTTCTGTGGGAGGATAACCAAAACACAGTGTCTGAGAAGGAAGTGAAGGAAATTAAGAAAATAGAAAAGGTTACAACTAATCTAAATTTCTGTAAACATACAAATCAAAATTAGAGGTCAACACATGAGTAAAAAGAAAATGTCTGATAGCCATAAGAACATCCTCAAAACACAGAGACAGAAAATGAGTGCACATCAAGACGGCATGAGGAGGAGTGAGACCGAAGTACCTGAGCAGGCTGAATGATAGTGCATGGCAGGATGCTGTCCAGAAGAGAGGTGATGCTGAGTTTATTCTTAGGATACTGTTCAAGCACAGTGCCTAACTGCTCCTACTGCACTGATAAAAATATTTGGTAAATACAGGAAACTTCCTCAGCAGTTAGGGTACATTACAAAATTTTCTTTCTTTCTTTCTTTCCTTCCTTTCTTTCTTTCTTTCTTTCTTTCTTTCTTTCTTTCTTTCTTTCTT
>QUSF01000006.1:5962593-6006841 GCA_003676055.1 Chloebia gouldiae
TTTCTTTCTTTCTTTCTTTCTTTCTTTCTTTCTTTCTTTCTTTCTTTTCTTTCTTTCTCTCTTTCTCTCTTTCTCTCTTTCTCTCTTTCTCTCTCTCTTTCTCTCTTTCTCTCTTTCTTTCTCTCTTTCTCTCTTTTTCTCTTTCTCTCTTTCTCTCTTTTTCTTTCTCTCTCTCTCTTTCTCTCTCTTTTTCTCTTTGTCAATGAAAAATGTCTTGTCTGTACTAAGTAGTTATGTCTGGGAAACTGAATGGGATGGGGGACACACAATAATTTTTCCTTTCCCCAAGTTTGTTATATAATCCTGCATTGTCATTGTAATCATTAGTAGAAGACCGTGTGAAGAGCCTAATGGGTACCAAATGAAGTAGTATTGTCAACTGAAAAATCCATTCTCCTTTCCATTTTTGTCAAGACAGTAGCAGTGTACTTACTGACTAAAAAACATACCCCCCACCCTTTCATTTCATCACATGAAAATCTTGGCACTCGTTCCCTGCAACATGAAAGCAAATGCCTGTAGACATGCCTGGTATATAACAAGTGCCTGTCATGCTGTGATGTGAGCTGAATTGATTTGAAGGTAAACACCTTGACAGACAGGCTGTCAGAGCACACACAAAAATAACAGAGAGATAAATGAATAACACTGATGTACAGCATATCCCTGTACTTGGCAAGCTCTTTATTCCATATAAATAAAAAAATTGCCAGAATTGAGGCTATTTTAGCAACAAACATCAGAAAAACCAGTATCATCACCCTAGCATACTAATCTCTTGTTCTAAAGAGGGACAAGCTGTTTCTGCAAGCCTCACACACTGAAAACAGACTTTCTCCCAGACCTTTCACAAAGTCTTTCCTCCCTCTTCAGTAACAGCACACAATATCAGCCAAGCTTTTGGCAGGTTACAGAGACCTGTACCCATTTCTGTCCATTCCTCTTCAAACCTCTGCAAATCATAATTTCCAACATTTGCCTGGCACTAGTGGAAGCACAACTTGCAACACTCAGCTTGTTGAGACCCAGAAAAAAGCAGTGAACCTCTGGCTGTGTGCAGTAGCAGATGCAGCAGTAAGACACGTCCAGCATGGTCCCTTCAAAAGGTGCCAATAACCCCAACCAGAACAGGATGTCAGGATAATGCAAAGAATTCACTTTTTGCCCCAGTTGTCCCTGCCATCAGTCACTGTGACCCCTCCTCCTAAGTAAATGAAATCAATCAGCAGGGATTTCTGTAAAATACATAAAACAGTCATCTTCCAGACTCTACCAGAAGATAAATGGTTCCAGACATTGGACTGCAGCCATTTTCCCACACATGCTACAGTGTTTTGTCATCCATATTGGGCCATAATAGTGAGTGGGTTTAACTTTTTTTTTTTTTTTTCTCAGTCAGCAGCCAATGTTTCTGATTCTAACTCGTACACTAAAACCACAGCAACAAGAGTAATTTTTCTGTACAATTTGTAATAGAACAGTTTCACTCCCAATCAGACAGTCTGGGCTCTTGTACAGAACTTTGACAGTTCTGCGACAGATAATATCATCTTATCACTCTCAGCTGGAGCTCCACAAACATTTTTAGGATTAAATCATATCACCCCAAATACAAGCCACTGAAGTGAAACAAGCATGAAATTATGAGCAATGCAAACCTTATCTGAGAGCCTGCTAACAAGAAATAATATGATTGTTTACAATATCTTATGCTGGCTTTTGTGCTAATTTCAAAGAAGGGTACAAGTTGCGACAAAAGATGCATCACAGTGTGAGTTTTCAATTAATTTTAACATATTTTCAAGCAAGTCCTTAATAATCTGTTAACATAAAATGCACTTTGGAAAGAACCATGGGGCTTTTTCATTATTAAGAAATGTGCAACCAAATTCTATCCTTAATTAAATCAAGAGTAATTTTATTAACAACAGTAGACTTAAACCTGACTTACATCAGTGTAACTGAGGGTAGGATTTAGCCCCGGGGTGTTTATACACTGTAGTTCCAGTTAGTTTAGATCTATTTGGGTGGGAACTCCTTTCCCCTTTCCAGAAAAAATATTCTTGCCTACCCTATTTCACCTCGCAGCTGGGGCCAAAACAGGCTTTTCCTCTGAGATATTTTTCTGAAAGGTTACAAATAAATCTTATCCTCAATAGGAGGTGACCTTATTAAACAAAAAAACACCCTCTGAAGTAAGGGACACCAGCAGCTTTAAAGTTTGTTTACAAGTTTTGAAACACACCACCTCAAACAGACAAGCTTATTTACATCTTACAAACAAATAAAAACTTTAAGTTAAAGCTATTTAATACAGGAGCTACTTATGTCTGTTTTCAAAGCTGAAAAGCCCTTTCAAACAGTATTAGCTGTTGTATTAAACATCCCTGTTCCAGTATAGAAACTTACTGTCCACAGATATCCTTGGGCTCCACTGCACTTCTGAACCAAAATCACTTTCTTCTTTACTTCATTTTCTGCTCTCTTGAAATCAGATTCCCAGTTCCTGACAGATGGCTCCTCTGTCACTGTGCTCTGTTTCCGCCTCCTTATCGCTGCCAGCTAATACTTCCACGATGCTTGGCTGTTGTCTGCAGAGCTGTGCTCTACATCATTTCTACTCTGATCAATGCTCCGCTTGGTTTTAGGTTGTTCCTAGTCCCGCCTCCTGCTCTTGAAGAAACGAAAACTCACAGCTGGATTTTCTATAAATCATCCCTTTTAAGAGTGGCTGGGCAAGTATGGCAAATACTACAGCTAAGACCTGCTGCTCTACGTGAAACTTCAAAAACAATTCTTCATCTTAATGATGCACACATGAAAGTTAATCATGTACTAAAATCACTAATACTGAAAAATAGTGGCCAGATAATTGTGACCTTCAGGGCTTAGATGCTGATTAATGTAATACAAAACTCCTCTCTGTTCCAGGAGGGGAATATGGTAAAACCTACTGCCTCGGTGAACTGCTTTATAAAGCACCGTGCTTTGAACAGGAACTTGTCATTCTTATAAAGATATATTTACATTTGCAATACAGAGCTTTCTGACAGACCAGCCCAGTGTACCTACTGTTTAGGCTAGCAGCCCTATGCTTGAAAGAGACTTTACCATCACAGCAGCTCTTCTGAAGTGTGGGCAGGAAAATACCTTTATTTTCTGCACAGCACTAAGTGCACTACACAGCGCTGAGCTCATTACCATGTTTAACAAAGCATGGAGTATAAAAGCAAGGTGGCACCATAAAACCAGCAGTACGAACTTTGTTCCCACGAAAACAGCAATACAGAGCTGAGTTTCTATAAACTGTTAATTGTTCTAATCCTCCACCTTCCAGATCTTCTTAAGAAACTGTGCTGTGGAAATGAAAAATGACTGGACAAATCTGGATACAATCTGAACGGGCTGTGAAATCCTGGTGTTTTCTCTTGGATTTTTCTATGGTGAGAGCTGCATCCCAGCTAAAGTGTTGTCAGGGCTAAAACCAACTCCTTCCTTACTAACAGCTGCCTGTGTCCTGGTGGCCCATGAGTTCTCCTGCCCACACTGAAGAGCAACTATGCTGCTGCTGGAGTCATGATGAAGAGCTCCTCAGGTTTCTGATCAGGGAAGGGTGCAAGAGCTGCATGTGCCAACAGCAACTCCTCCCCAAGTGTGCCGCTCAGCTCTCAGCAAGCTGGGACCCGTGGGCTTCTCCTGCAGCTGCTGGAGCTGAACTATTGCATCACTGGTCTTGTATGAGTGGATGTCATCCCTTTTTGAGTCTCGACTATCCTACCCTACAGAGTTCCAAAAATGCAGTGGAAAAACACCAAACAAAGCACTTTAATCTATTTATTCCAACTCTCTAACCACTTCATTATATGCACAACAATTCTCCAAAGTTCAGTTTTTCCACATGATAGATGAATCTGTGGGTTTCTGTCAGATCCAATTTGACTGTCTTTTTCCCCTAAGCTGACGAATCTCCTCTGTTTCATTCTGGGGCTGGTCAGCCTTTCTGCTCATCCCCATAGGTACTGCTGCTCCCATAAGTACTGCAGCCAGCCCTTTTGTTCACCTGATAGAAGCTGATGCCACAGCACCCGAGCTCAAGCCTTGCCCCCAGTCCATGACTGATACTGTTGAAAATATCCTCACTTTCTTTGCTTTCAGTTCTGCAGACAGTAAGTGAGGACAGTCAGTTGTCACCTTGTGATCTCCACCACCAGGGCATGAGTGACCTGCACACAAGATTTTCAGAACAACCACACCAGACTAATTTCCAAATGGTTACTGGCCTGGCAGCCCAGGAGAAAGCAGTATGGATTAAGTAGCCAGGAATGCTCTGAGCCAAGGACAACACCACTGTGATGAGCTACTACTCTTTTAACCAGCAGCAAAAGACACAGGTCCTGGGCCCCTGTCCAAGCTGCGACTCAGATCTGAAGTGCTGCCACGACAGTGCTCTGCTGTGGATGAACTGGTTGATCACTGCCAGGAATTTGATGATGGAGAGTGAAATGAGCGTGGGCAGAGCACTATCCCTGTAACCCAATCCAAATATGTAATGGTAAATATAGCAAATCTGCTTTCCAGGTGCTATGGCACATTCAGTACTTATCAGCTGTCAAGAAACCCCACATAACTGATTAAAATTACTTGTTTGACCTTTAAAGTGTACTTGAAAATCCATAAATGAGACCCATCAGTAGTACATATCCAGTTGACTAATAACAGAATTTTGAATCGCTAGCTAAGGTTTCCAAAGAGATTAAATACTCAATAAAATGGTATGACATGCACTATAAGATTAAAATCTTCCAAGGACTTTTATAGAGCATTTTGTTTAATGTCTGGAGTAATGTTTATGGTACAGAGGGCAAGATTTGCTCTTTCTCTGCCTTGAGATTGCTGACCATCTGAACAACAAGAAAATGTTTGATGCAGGTGGGAATAAATATATTTATTACACATTGTGCTCCATGTGGTTTAGCTCCAGAAAGTGCACTGAGTTCTTTGGGGGTGAAAGGGAAGATCTGCTGTTACCACGAGTAAATGTTCAGTTCACAGGCTCAAATTAGAGTAAATCCTCAATAAGGCAGCGGAATGTGGTAGCATAGATGATGGTTTATCAGGACTTTTTCTCTCTGCAAATCTTTTATTGGGCCACACTACTGCTAATTTTGAACGAAGTCCTGCAGCAGCCCAGTATGGCTGAACCCAAGACCATGGAACGAGCTCAGGTCTCAGGAAACAATCCCCTGCATTGTTGATCCCTGTTCTGGACCACTTCTACCAACTTCTTCCTAAGCAGTGTGAACATGAGTCTGTCTGTGTTCCCTGGCTAGGGGATGCCTCACTGTCCCTTGTTTGGTAGTACAGACGTTGTCTCAGGGATGAAGGACATCAGGCTAGTTCCTCCTGACACTGTTGTGCAGCCCTCACTTCCCCCTCACCTGGAAATGGTTGTGAGATTTGCTGAGACCCTGCTGGCACACCAAGCTCACAAATGGTTTCAGCTCCCCATAACTACACTGGGAAGGGAAAGGAGAAGGGATAAATAACTTGCCATTTCCCTCCAGTGACTTGTAACTAGAAGAGCTCAGACTTCTCCATGCAACCCAGATAGCTGCACCAGCTTGGCACTGAACTCTTTTTGGGAATTGTATATATTTAATATGTCAAGCCTTCTACCCTGAGTTTGTCTGGTGAAAACTTTTAACAGTTTAAAGGCACTCTGACTATAGTGTACTTGCCTATAATGTGCTAAATAGAATTATTAAAAACCTTGCCTTTTTTATCTTAAAACTCTAAGGTATTCAAGAACACATGGTTTCTTCTTACTGTCAGATTTTGGTTTGCTAAGACAGAATGCATGAGACACTGGACAGATGTGTGAAAGTCTTGATTTCTTTGAGAAGAAACAACAGGTATGAGGACACTGATGGAAAGGGGAGTGAGAAGAAGATGCTTATATATGAAGACAAGCTCTTGTGTCTGCCTACAGATCCTCTGCACCACTTTGCAGCTTTCCTTCTCAGAGAGTATCAACATCCCTTTTCAGCTGAAACTTCTCCACAGCTGAGCTACACTTGGGTCCTCCAGCTCAAGTTCTCCTCATTAGTTTTCACCATCCAGTTGAAGGCAACAAGACCAGCCAGGAGATCTTTGGATTCTGGAGACCACAGCACAGCCCTGTTTCAGTCTCTGATAAAACAAGCCACTTCCCCTCTAACAGCTTTTCCAAATCCCCTGATGCCAGCTGAGTGGGGGCTGGATCAGAGGGAACAAGAACTGAGTGCAGCATTGCAGATGTGCCCCCCTGTGCCACGTACTCACCTGTCCCATGGGAATACACTGCCAGACAGACCCTGTGACCAGGCTGCACTGCCAGCCCACATTTCGGGAGTGACTTGCAATTCTCCAGTCTGCAAATGCACTCAAGCCTTTGATCTCCTCTGTTGCTCCTAACTGCCAGCCTCCCAGATTTTGCCAGCATTTCCTGCTACTGTTCCCTAATCATGCTACCACTGATAACCACGGTACAACTGCAAACCGAGCTGCCTGCAGAGGAAGGGCACATGGAGCCAGTGCCCCACTGTATGACCCCTTCCTTTCATCCCATTTTCTTATTGCGTGTTCTCTGCTAATCCTGACAGATTCTGGAGGAGAACTTGAGGCAAGAGTTTACTTTGTGCTGCCAGAAATGGACAAACCCTGTTTTCAGGTTTCACTTAGAAACATACTCATATTTTCTCCTAAAGATGATGGAATTCATTCAGTTATGGAGATAAGGGAACATAAAATGCTGCGTCACTTTCAGCAGAAGACAAGGAGGAAAGGAAAAATAATACTGGGTTATTACTATTTGAAACTCTGAATCAAAATGGATTTCTTGACGCAAAAAATAAAAAAAGCAAATTGAAAACTTCCTATCTAAAACAGAAGACTGTAATAACAACATGTTGACTGGGGGATTTTCTCCTGGGCAGCTATCATGCAGCAGATGTTCCTACCTCTGACTGCCATTTCCCAAAGAGATCCTGAACTATTTGTCATTCATTTAGTATTGTGGTTGTCATGTAAAGTAGGACAGTTGTGCTATCTTCCCCTGATGAGAAAGCCATACACTTTTGCATTTTAAATCAAACACATTCTTTGAAGAATCAAAATATGCATTACCTAACTTATTTTTCAGAAAGACCTCTCTTATTTACACTTGGTCCTCATTTAGTCTTTCTTCTCCTGGAAAATCTCTGGAGTTAACATGGCATATCTCTGTGTCACATGTGTTCCCTTTTAATAGCCAATATAAATGTTTTTCAGCTCTGGACTCTACAGCTTGAGTCTCACTTATGTAAGCCAAGCAGCGCCTCTGCTTTACTCATCACGCGACCAAAGGATTGCTGATCTCCCGCTTGTCTACGGGCAAAGCCGGGGCTCCCAGAGCCCAGCCCAACACCATTCCCTTTGGTTTGATCAGACTGGTCAGCTGATAAACTCCATCCTGATTCCAAACACTCTTCAGCAAGCTCTTCTTCCCTTCCCAAGGACTAGCAGTGCCACGCTCAGTTCAATGCCACCTTCGCCTCGCCTCGGTGCTCCTGCAGGCTGTGCCAGGTCAGTGTGGCTGCACGCTCCCACTAAGGGGATGCTGTGTGACAAGACATCTCAACGGCCCCAAAAATGGCACTTGCCATGCTTCAATGACAGCAAGCACTGCTGTCATCCACTTTGTGGATGACAGAGGCATAGTATTTCCTTAGTATATTAAAATACTTCAAAGAGTTCAGAAATAAAAATTATAGGAATTTCTGCATGAGTCAAAACTTTAAGAAGTTGATATTAAAATATAAATCACTGGCTTGCTTCAAGGGAGGAAATAAAATCCTTGCTTTCAGCAGAAAGTTAATTGGGTGTCCTGAAAATCAGTAATTAAAAACACCATTAGTAGACAATAATCATCTGCAGTGCTAGTTTCCTTCTGTACATAAAAGGTTTTAAAAAGACAGAGTAAGAGAGAAAAGTTCAGCATCAGCATTTGCCTCAAGACCCAATGCAACCGAGGGCTGACCCAGCATCCCTTATGCAGGGAAATGAGAGCTAAAAAAGATATTTTTGTTGCTGTGAATAAAAGTTCGATTTCTGAATCTATATGCCTGCACCATTTAAAATCAACTTGTTCACATAGAAACCTGAAATGTCACCCTGAGGGACAGCACCACCATTGCTATCATCCCCCATGCACATGTCAGAGAGAAGTGCCACCACCCGGGGCAGAAAATGCAGTCACTCTTTGCTGTGTAGCAACACAAGGCTGGAGGCAAAGAATACAGTTTCCAAATTAAACAGTGGGAGTAATTTCTGCCAACAGGATGTAATTACTCCTCTTGTAAAAGAGCTGTGGAACACTTAATGGTTTCGAGCACTAATACATATGGAAACAGAGTGTTCCACAAATACCCAGCCAAGTGCTAGAGCACCACTGGCTTGGGGAGCAGTAAAAGGCTGAGAACACATCCTGTACTGCCTAAGACTTCAAGGGCCTCCTTCCAAATGCTGCTCTAGTGGGACTACTGAAGTTTCTGTAACAGGTATGGTCACTGCCCAGGGTGAAATTTCTTGTCTCTCACAGCAGCTGTAGTTACGACTGCTGACTGTGTCGCAGCACTAAGTATAATCACCATCAAATGTCAATGTCAGGTCTGTGACTACTTCAGGTTATTTATCTGACTAGACTGCTATCTTCCCAAACATCTTTTTATGAGCAAGCAGGATCTGAGACTATATCAAATAGATCAAGGTAAGTCCATTGGATATATGGAATTTCAAAGTTGATGTGCTACTGATACTAATTTTTTTAAGACCTGACCAAAATACATTTGCAGATCAGAAATAAATAACAGCATTTAATGCAGACATTTTAAAATTATGGCCAGAATATTGCCAGCATTTAAGGCCTAAATCCTTCACTCAACAAATACAATAAAGTGTATTTGTTGAGTGAAGGATGTTAGGCCTTAAATACACTGTGGCAACTCAGCTCCTACATTTACATGCAAAAATTAATAGCCATACTTACGAAATCAGACAAGCAGAGCTCTCCACAAAGCAGCTCTCCTGGTACAAGTTTTTTACTACCTTTACTAATGCAGACTGGAGTTTGGGAGGAAACAAATGTCCCAGCACCTCCTCTTTCATTTCCACTGAAAACATTAAGTTTTCACAAGACATCCATATATGTAAGACCTCCTGCAACAAAACCAGCTCCACTCACGCCTCTCACAGAGTATCATGCATTTCTCAGAGATTTAAGGTGGGATTTGTTAAAATTAAGAACAGTACTTATCACAGGAAAAAATTGTCCCTAACCAAGAAAAAAAGATGAAGATTTCTGTACATCCGTGCCTCAAACATCAGGAGAAAAAATGCTTACATGCTGACAACTCATCTGTGGAGCCGCTCTGAAGCTTAATAGGCTATAATCAAGACAGCAGAGGTTTATTTTGAACAATCACTTCGGGGAATGGGCATGAATTCTCCTTGTTAATGATGCCCCTCAGTGTGTGATTCTCTTATCCTCACACTGACTGAAGAGAAAGCAAATGAGCCTGGTTGGTGACTATTTCACGATATAAAATTTATTTTTTAAACATGCAAAGATTCTTTTTGAGCAAAACCCAGCATGACTGAGGTATGAAACATTGTCTTCCTGACCTTTCAGAAATCCAAAAAAATCTGACTTTGGTTCTTTGGTCAGTTATGCTATTGACAAATTCATTTTCTTTCAACGCACATATGCAGAAAAAACTTCACTAATCATATTTCTATTACCATCATCCTTCAGATCTTTAAGCATGATTTACAGAGGGAGGAAAAATGAAAGAAAAACAAAAACTGGCAGTACATTATGCAGCTTTGGGCAAAGAAGATGATGGATTCTCCCAAAGTAATTTCCTGTAAAGTGAGATTTGATATAAAGATCTTGATTATGTATGTCAGTGCTGGGAAGGTACCCAGACATGTGAGACTATCATTTACAACCAATGCAGCCAAGGCAGAGGCCACTACTGGGTTTTAGAAATGAAGAGCATTAGTACAAGCGATCAGAAAGAAAGGATTTTTCAGAGGAGTTGGAGACAGCAATATTTGATTTATCTTACAATACAATATCTCCTAAGATGGTCCCAATTAGACCTATTTCTGCATACCACATTTGGTGAATAATGCCACACTTGGTCTTGTCCTTCTCTAACTCTCTTGGCAAAAGCAACAAAGACTTCCTAGCACTAAAAGGCCACACTGCGGTTTTGTTTACAAAAATCACTTCTAGGAAAAAAGAGAGGGTAAAAAAAAACCTCTGTGAAATACTCTGTTTCCAAGGACAAAGCAGAATGGTTCCATGTGAGTCATTTTCAGTCTTTTCAGGCTTGGCATTTGTGGCATGAACTCAGAAAAGTCATTACCAGTAATTCTGTCATTTCAAGTGTTTGCAACACATGAGAAATAAGTGCTTCTAAAATGAAAATCCCATCCTAACCACTTCAGTAGCACTTAGAGATCAACTTCCTACAACTTCAATCTAAATCCATCTCACTATATTTAAAAAATATTTTTGGATGCTCTAAGTAAACCAAGGCATTCAACCTGTGACTTCAGAAAGAGATTTTCCAACAAAAATGTTGCAAGAAGCAAGCCATGATTAAGGAGACAACACATTTCTGTTTGTTCACTTGAAGCACTGCTTGTTGGATTAACCCAAAGCGAGCCTGCAGTCCAGCCATATCTCTTCTCCTATCTTTAATACAGCCAAGCAAAAACAAAGAAAACGTATCACATGTGCAGCCACTTTGCAGGAAAGTTTTAAGTGGTCGAAATTAATTCCTTTGTTCCTACTGACATATGGAAACCGCTCCTCTGAACTCTGATGAGGAATACATCTCTGAACTTCATTTTTATTTGCTATATTTAATGACTGCTGTTATAAACCAGTCTAAAGAGGGAAGATAAAAACAGAAAGAAAATATAATATTTGGGTCTTTCTACCATCAGTTTAGGTTTATAACTGACAAAGCAGGCAGTGCGCTGTGATGGTCTGGGTAGTCCCAGCAACATGGAGCCTCCCTTCTCCCTTCCCAGCAGGACTATCTGACAGTCTCATGGAAAAGACATATTCTTAAAGTCTCCAATAATCAAATTATCAAACAAAACTAAAGGTCAGGATTTCTATGGGCACATGTAGAAATGTGACTCACAAGGGATTTCAAAGCAGCTTTTCCTATACATGCAAACCCTCTCTGATGCCACGATTTTTGGTGAAGTTGCACAATAATAATCTTGAACTTGTTAAAGTTCCCCCTTGACACAGGCACACCTATTGACACAAACGCTGGAGGCACTGGTTGCGAAATCCCCGCACCTCTGTCAAATCAGCCTGAAATCAGGAGCGGAGCCGCCGAGGGCGTGGAGGCAGCGCACGCACAGGGAGCGTTTGCCCGAGCCTTGTTTCCATAGGAAACCAGGGAAACAAATCCCCGGCTCCAGCAGAAGCGGCTTTCCGCGGGGGCGCGGGCAGGTCCTGCGGCTCGGCCGCTGCCCACCAGAGGCCGTGGAGCCCTGACGCCTGCCCTGGCCCGGCTGTCGCAACCACTGAACGGGAGATGAGGAATGGGAAGCACCAAAAAATGAGATATATTTTCTTCTGACATTAAAACCTTAACGCTTCCTTAGTGCAGCGAGGCACCGCAGTCCTGCTGTGGGCAGCTCTGCGCAACAACAGCTGGAAACATGAGGAGGAGATGGATGAGGAGTGTGATCAGAAAAATGAGAAGCTACAGCTGGCTGGAGGGAAGCTACTCCTCTGTGACAAGCCCAAAGTAAACAACGAGTAGCCAAATTTAATGGGTCACTTTTAAAATTAATTGTGCTTTTTGAACATCACTCATTGGAGCCTGGCAAGCTGCAGCAGTCAACAGAAAGGATGCAAACATGAGGGGGATTTAATGAATGGCGTTTGCTGGAGAACTGCAGCAACAAACACATGTGCACAGAAAAACACCGTGGAGGCTGCTTTGTGGAGAAGAAATCCCAGAGTGTTTCTCAGTACACTGAGAAACACATAGGGGTAGTATGACAAAAAGAAGCAATACTCAGTTTCTCCAGTTTAACTCCAAGCAGGGCTTCGCTGGTTATTCAGAGATTATATCCCACCCCCCTGTGAGTGACACAGGGAAACAGATGAAAATTAGGAGAGGAGACCTGCCCAGAGCTGTGCTGTAAGGGAATACATCAACTCTGGGCTTCCACAGGAGGCACAGGAACATGGCCCTTAGAGAGCCTAAGGCTAGAAATCACATCTAAATGTCTTCTTGCAAGCTTGTGATAGGTTATCTAAAAAACTACAAAGGGTCAATGTAGATCATATTATTCTTCACAGCTATTGATTGCCCTGCTTTTTGCGATGTTGAATTTCATCTGCGGTGTGAATACACCTAGCTTAATTATGTCCCATTTTAAGTTCCTTTATGTTCTGCCATCTCGATTAGTTAAATACTTCTCTGTCTTCTGCAACCTTTGTCATGTTCCACACTTGTGCCACAGATCATTAAACAGCGTAAATGTCACACAAATCCTAAACTGACATTTCAGGGCAGCCCAATAAAAACCAGTGAACTTAGTAAAAACGTATATTTATTTGTCTTGTATTGCTTTCAAGTACTTGGCAACATTGTGGTGAAACATTCTATTAAGACTAGAGAATGTGGGTTTAAGTACCTTCTGGCTGGTGGTCAGACATCTCAAAAGCATTAAGGTATGATGCAAAATGTGAGTGTCACTGCATCCTTGGATGGCCATTTTACAGGAAACTAGCTATCAGGTAGTTTGTGTCCAAGTGTACAACTCAGGCAGTTCAGTGTGGAAGAAGAGGATTTTTGCTTTTGCATTTCATAAGGATATTCAGTGGTAGCTGTTGGTAAGTACCTCAGTGCTGTTTGGGTTGATGTCCCTTGCCCTGGTCGAGGCTGACAGCCCTCCCACACAGTGTGATGGGGATCCTTGTGCTGTGGCACTTGGCTTGTCCTGAGGCAGCACATAGGGATGCCACAGTAGAGCTCATGCTGTAACAGCAGCTCCAGAGCAAGAGAAGACCAACACACCAAACCAGCGTGCTGGGAGCAGTGTGCAAAGCAGTGTCTGGGCCTCTTGCTGGGACTGGTCCTTTATCAAAGGAGGGTAAATAAATTTAAGACCATAAATAAATAAATTTAAATCTGGCTGCATTCATGAAGACAACTTTTTTGTTGTTGTTTTTAAGAAAACAGAAGTCTGGTGGTTTGCTGGCAAAAGAAAAATGTGGGAAGTGGCACGAGTGTTTTTACACTTTATGAAGCCAAGTATGAGGGAGGGGGGTGCCTGGAGACGTGGAAGCACATCCTCACCTTACACTTCCAACCCCAGCTCCACTGGGCAGCTTGCAGTCTTGCTGGCCAACACTCAAGGAAAAGCTGGGTCCTTATCTCTAATGTGTTCCAGTTAGGCAGCCCTGAGAGCAACCCCAGGTGTTCATACAGTCTCTAATCCCATTAAGGCTCTTTTAAAGCAAGTGGTTTGGTTGTTTCTGTTTTTTGTTTGTTTTTTTTTTCCTGGTGTCACAGAATTTACACTTAATGGGTTTGCAGTTATTAGGTAGTTAGAAAAGTTATTTGCACTTTGCAGTTTGCTGCCAGAAGTGTAGCAAGAGACAAGCATTGAGGTCCTTGTGAATCCCACAGCTGCTGTGACTTTTCCATGTGGGGAAGGAACAGTTGCCGGAGGCATTTCAGAGAAATGCAAGAACACAGGAACAGTTCATTAATACTGGAAGTGAATTTGCAATTACTGAGAGCAGATGGCCAGCTCACACAGTGAATGAACCTTAAACCATCTAGACTTGCAAGACTACAGCAAACATTGAAACACTACCAAATTCACAAAAAAAAAAAAAAATCCTACGTGCTCACAGTCAGAAGTCAGCTCAGATTTGGATTCTATATACAGTGGCTTAAGTCCAGATAAAGCTGTCAATATTAAACTGAGTCAGTGGATTTACCACAGAGTTCATGCCCCTTCTTTTTACTTGCATAAAAAACCTCTCAGAGCTGTCCAAGATAAGCAAAAATAACAAGAACCTTAATAAAATAACAGTATCAGCATCATTAATAAAGCTAGGAATCAAGCTAATCCTCCCTTGTACAACTGCAACTCAGCTCTATCAGAGATGTGTTAGCAGCATTAATAAGAATGGAAATCAAAGCTGAAGTTACCATGACTAAGTTTTTCATTACTTAATACTCTACCATACACTACTTTAACAAACGTATCTGTGATGCTGTTGAATTCTTTCCATACACATGCTGCTTGTAAAGGCTCTATGAAGGAGCTTAAGAGAGATCTGTATCTTGAAAGCACTCCTCAGTGCAGCTCATGGAGAAATTAGAATTATTATTGCTATAGGCATGTAACAGTACATATGTGCAAAGGGAAGGACTTGCTTAGCACCACGTGCATTTTCCCCTGCCAGGTCTTCATTTGGCTTGGCAAACAAGACTATAATTCCTGAGGGGAAGATGGAGGCTGTTAGCAAAGTGCTCTGTTTCATGGTCCCTCCTGCATATGTCCATGGAGTGAAATGCAATGGCTCCACCAGCTCTGAGAAGGCCACGCAGCCATCCTTCAAAATATTTTTCCTTATGACACAGAGTTTCAGCAGCCAAGCTGTGTACCTCTGGACTGCAAACAGTAAAGGCTCCCTAAGGCTTACAGATCTTTGCAAATGGGTGCATCAGAGCTGCAGTGCTGCATGGATGTAAAGGCAGGGAGAAGCAACATGTCAGAATGGCCAAAGCTCTGTGCAAGAGGAGATAATTGCAATTGAACTGCACTCTGAAGGCCAGCCAAAAGGCTGCAACAGCAACAAAGGATATAGGCAAGGTATGTGACTTAAAAAATAATGGTAATTGGATTTTCAGATGAGGAAGGGATGTTGGCTTGGTGGCATTTGTGATCAGTGCAAGTTGCTGAGCAAGGAATAGAGGTAACTTAGAGACAAATCCCTCCAATCAAGGTAACTGCTAAAAAGGCATCCAAAAATTTTTCATTGGTTTCCCTCACAGAGTTAAGGGTGCATGAATTTTTACTCACCCACAGGATAGAATTTAATTTTCAGGGTTGTACTTCTGGCAAAAAGCTCAGGTTTATTTCACACAATCAACTTAATTCTTCTCCTAAGCCAGAAATCTGCATAGCACGTCAGTTTGTTTGTAGATCAGATTGTTTGTGATATAATTCAGCAATTTTCTGGTCTGGCTTCATAGCACAACGTAAAAAAATATGTCAATGCATGTGATGAGCTTATACTACCAAAAGGCTACTCCCATACCTACAGCAACAGAAAGTCTGAAATGTTGTAGCTACTTTCAGATTCCCTCCCTTTACACTTCCTTTTCTAACACAAAAAGTAGAAAGCACAGGATACTTGACGAGTTCTGCAGTGCCATCTATTACATTGTAAAGACATTGGTATGTTAACTCAGAACTACTCAGAACTACTAATATCTCAGAACTACTTTAAAGTTTTCCAAAACTTTAGGAAAAGAAAGTTTATATCAGAAGTTATTTTGACAGAAGGTGGTTTACATATACATTTATTTAGTATGCTGAAATATAGCGTTAAAAAACCTATTGACCATAAAAAGCTATTTCTAGCAATATCTTAATAACCCTGGTTATTCTTTGAAACATTTTGCATTTCCCTGAAATTGTGTGATCCCAGAACTATTTTAAGCAGCTATGCTATTGTATCTACCATAGCAATTCCACCAAGCTTCTGGGTCCAATTCTGCATATGGCTTTGGCCATTAAAAATTAAACTGAAATTCTTTTTCTCCAACAAATACTTATCCCATTGTAGACTGATTAAATATATGGTAGCACTTGTAAACTGTTGTGATGACACAATACTTGGACCTTTCTCCATTAGCAGAGACAGATCTGGAGCAGACACTGGCAGACACATACTCAAGGATTTCAGATTTCCAGACGTTTCTAATTTTGTATAAATAATTTTTTTTCCTTTCTAAATCTGACATTGCTCTTCATTAACGGGTGGGATTTGGAAGAAAAAAAAAGCAGAAAATCCCATGGGATTGAAAACAACAGATGTTGTCTGTTTTAAGCTTCCTTTATTCCAAATCACTGAATTTCGTGCTTTTGAGATTTTCCTGCCTCTCTTTTCAGAGGCCCATGATTTGCTCTTTAAATGGATTTTCAAGAGACTGACTCTGACTGGAATGTATGTGAAAGAGATTTTCCACTTAAAATACACCTTTTTTTCCCCATTGAAATTACTAGAAACGTACAAAAAATATGATAGAAGCACTGCCAGGGCAGTATCACTGTGTATCCATACTGTGAGCAATAAAACCCACAGGATACCATCCCAACAAAAAGGAGGCATATGCTACTCACTTCCTACCCAAAAGCCGTTGTGCTTCTTGCTCCTTTATTTCAACACTGCTGAACTGCCAACCTCAGAATCCAAAATACTGCCCCAGGACAGCCACAAAGGGATTTTAAAGGTTTCCTTAGAATCAATTTTCTTCCCCATAATCAGCAACTTTCCTGCATTTGCCTGCCCTCCATTCAGCTGAAGAGGCCCTGCCCTTAGGATGTAAACTCATTCTTTCTTCAGGTGAGTGACTGCATCTTTTGAAAAGATGATGTGATCATGAAGTCATTGATTCTAAAACAGTCTGGGTAAAGAAATAGTTCTGTAATGCTGTGGAAAGAAATTATGTGCAATTTGATCTCTAAGTATATGTCGGGGAAATAATAAACAGGCAGGGATGTTTGGGACACATTTGACATCCTTTTTTAAAAAAATTGAGAGGTTTCAAAAAACAGCTATAGGAATTTTTTTATGTACTGGATTAAGTAATAGCACAGTGAGGAGCAGTAATTTTGCCTATCTAAAAAAGTCAAACTTGAGAAATAGTTCTATCAGAATGTAGTGATACCTGACAGTGAAAATCTCTTCATTCCAGAAAGAAAGCACAAGTAAATGTCTGAAAAGTGAGGACAGACAAATTCAAACTTGAAGCATATGATTTTCATACATTATATTTTTAAAAATTTTTGTCCACTAGTCAATACAGAGTGAGTTTCTGGGAAGGATATTGAAGCCAAACAACCAAAATCTGTTTTCAACACATTAGATAGACAGGAGGCCAGGCTAAATGAATTAACAGGTTTAAGCTTTATGAGGTCAAACCTTTCTATTAAGTGTCAGAAACTCTATGTTTACATATGATTATATCCATGGTCATTAATAAAAATAATTGGAAGTGACTACCCCTTTAATTTAATCAGATTTGCATTGGTACAAATTCATTGAATTGCAGATGGAAGAAATATTAAACTTCACCTCTTCACAGATGGCAAGATTTTAGCAATGCCTTCATAAAGCATCAACTGATATTTTATGCCTTAACTCCCTCTTGTATTCCAGCTTTTTTGCAACAGAACATGCACCACAGAAGTAATAGAAGTTAAGCTGTAATACAGTTTGGTTTGCCAATCTTGAGTGGATGCAAACATCCATCCTTTTGGAATTAGTGTGCCATTCATATTATTTTATAACTAAAATTCTATTTTCAAGTTAGAAAATAGGAAAAAAAGAATGGATTTTCTGGTCTTCAGTAAGGCCATCTCTGCTTCTACCTTCTGTAAGCTTTTGTTGGTCCTGAGGCTCTCAGATACTGATTTCTCCTGTTCTTCCATTTGCTCTGGCATTGTTGGCCAGCTGGAAAATTATGTGTCTGCACTACTTGCGACATGCAGGAGACGCAGAAATTCAGTTGCATTTTCTGTAGGATCAAAGGTGATTTTATCTAAATTTTCTTTCAAAATGAAATTCTAACATATTCACCTCTCAAAAATACCAGAAAAAGAGTGCTTGGTTCTGGCCTTTGCTAATGCCTCTTGATTTTCCAACTGAAGGAAGGACATGCAACGACACAATCTTTGATATGAAATCAAGACCCAGGTCACTGACAACAGCTACACCAGGAGCAGCCAGCGCCTGTCATGAGCTCCAGTCTTGGCAGTTCTGGGGTGTTTTGAGGTCACTTATCTTGAGTCCATGAACTTAGAAGACACTCATATGAACAGAAGTGCCCTGAGCTGCACATAGGTAAGCCTTTGCTATGATTTCCATGATCATGAATAGGGCACAGGTAATCTGGAAACTTGGCCCTGTACAGCCCAAGGGACTTTGGCAGCTCTGGCTTCCTCAGCTGAGGAATATTCACCAGCTGAGATATTGAAAGACACGTTGGTTCACCAGAATTCTGTCAAATATGGGAAGATTTCACCAAAAGTTTCATGCCCATCACATGTCTCAGCCACAAAAGACCTGAGAGAGTTTAAGTCTGAGAGACTGAAATACCAGTGTGTCCAGCAATACTCTGGTGTGTGTGTTTGGACTGAGCTGGGGCAGCTGAGGTGGCTGAAGTAGAGTAGCAGAGCAGAGGGCAAAAAGACTTCAAACTTACTTTGAGCACATATACCTAGATTAGACAGGAGGGGGAAATGCCCATTCATAGACATGAGATATGCCAGCATAGTACTGGCAATGGAACCACAGCAGCTGTGGGGTCAGGAATGCACAAAATTACACTGCATAACTACTGACTTAGCTAATATGCAAATTTCTGATTTTCACTAACAGCTGAAGAAACCCTCAAATTCATGAGGCTGTTGTCCTGATACTCAGAAATTGCCTATGAAATGAACTGAAATTTGGAAAATTGTATAAAACCAAAAATATTGAAGTTCAGCACTTGTTAACACATTCACTCCTGATGTCTCTTCAGAAAAGATGTGTGGGCTTTGACATGTTCCTTCTTCCCAGCATTTTTTCCCCATCTATATAACTTACTGTCACAGCTCTGCAATTTTTTTTTGACAGCTCTAATCTGTGAATTGCAGACTTGCTGTAGTTCTAAGGTTCATGGTTCATCTCTTGGTCTGGACTTTTTTTGTCCTGCAGATTATGGAACAGTTTTGGAAACAGCACATGCTGATAGTGATTATGATTCTCCACAGCAGCTTCCCAGAAAACTTTGTGGAAACTGTATTTTACCTGACAATTCATGTGGACAAAGAATGTCCATAATTAAACTTTATGAGAAGTATGCAAAGGTTTCATAAACCTACTTTGCAGTAAGGGGAAAGCACAGTTGTAAAGAAAAAATATCTGTCAGCTTTAACACACTCATATGAGGAAGTCAGCTACTTTGAGGAGAAACATAATGGTTACACGTTTTCAAGACACAGCAGCAAGTTGTATACTTCCAGCCTGTTCCTGGGAAAACCCTGATGAGTGCAAAGAGAAGGACTGTGGAACACTAAACATGCTGCTAATGTGCGAAGCCCTATGTTCTGGGGAGAGAAGAGCATTCAGAAATAATTGAATCATCCAGGGCTGTGCTCAGTGCATACCCTAAGGTGATTATGTTCAGAATAGAAGCTTTCAGAATGTCATTTAGTAAATGAAAACAGAGTTGGATACCAGTAATAAACCAGTACCCTCAAGCTACTCATTTTTTATAGTGACTTAATTGAAACTTGCAAATCACTGACTGCCAGATGCCTGGGAAAGGGGGCAGCACTGAGACCAGGACCAGAGACACTGAGATCCAGCAACAAATCATGACTTTGCCTCCAGTAAAGAACAGTTTATGGCTGTAATTTTCTTCCTCTGGTGATAAAGATGAGTCTGTCGTTCTCTGAGTGATCAACTATACTCCCAGGATAGGTACAGAGCTGGGTACCAACTTGTTTTCTACTTTCTAATTGCTGATTAACCCATTAAAATGAAACCAAGCACAAAGCTTTGTTTTCTCTTTCTTATTGTAACAAGAAGGCTTTCTAAAACTGCAGTAGCTCCTTAATCACATTTCAATTACTTAATTTGCAAGAAGCACAATTCTATTATCTTTAAAAAGTAAGCATATATTTATAACTCATACTATTGTTATTCAAATGATATATAACCATTACATTTGGGATTTCTGCCTTTGTATATATATTTAGCATTTTCTTATCATAAAAATGAAATGAAACTTAAGCAGTATTTCCAAATTTTTCAAATTAGTACTTCTTCTTGCACAGAGATGTCCCTAACAGAGTTGTTCTATTAAACTGTACACCACAAGAACTAAATTGGCTTTGAAAATGTAGCATTGTAGTTTTCCAAAGCTGTAGGCTAAGAAGAAAAAGCATTTATTTGGATGTAATAAATCTTCAGTGATTAAACATAAAGGAAGCCTCTCTCTCTTCTTGAAAGCGGGGACACTCCCTTCCTTTCTAATAACGTACTACAAGGCAAAACTCCTAGCCTGTCATTTTTCACACAAACGGCTCATCAGAGTGGTTGAGAATGATTTGGACATGGATCAGAACAGGAGTTTGGGCACTGACATTGCTTGCTTAAACTTGAATGAAATCATCCTAGGAGGGAAAAAGGCATCAGAGAAGATCCTCACAGTCCAAAGGCAAAGCACCACTCCTAGCCTGCCCGCCCAGCCCTTCCTACCAGGCACTGCTTCATTCAGGAGTTTTGGCTGCAAGACTTCTACAAACCCAAGTCTCCAGCCAGTGTCCCTCACTCTTCTTCTGCCTATTCTCAGCCCATTTTTCCATTGCCAAAGACTGAGCATATAGCACAACTGCAGTTAAAGGAGGATTTTGCAGCCTGCCTCTCCCATGCAAGAGAACTTCGACTTCATCACTTTCTGCAGAGGATTAGTTTAGTGTTAGTTGCTGTGAAGATAACTGCTCAACAACAAATTCAGTTCTTAACCCTCATTTACATGTCCTAGAAATTCTGTCAAGGTAGTGCCTTTGGGGCTGATGCTTTCTGGACTTAATCTCAGTCCAAAGGTAATTTTCATGCATGTAAATGTAAATTCACACACTTTAATTGGTTAATGTGGGAAACTAGAGTGACATGGAGTATCCAAAACAAACACTTAATTTACAGCCTAAGATGCTCAGTTCTGTCTCCAGCCTCTCTGAAGGAGCTGTGACAGCCTCTGGCTCTGCTCAGCACCCCTAAGTAGTTACATCTGCCCCAGCATGTGGATGGCCTGAGGAGCATCTGGATCCTGGGGCCAACAAGCCCCATAAAGGTTCTTAGTCAGAACACACTGTCAGAAAATATTAATTACCCGGGTTTTCAGTAATTCAGACCCCAGGGCATGTCAGCAACACAAACATCCATGTCCATCCTGATTTTATATATATACATACACATATTATTTACTTTCACTAAAAGGTGGGAGCTGGGTTGTAAGATCTGGGTTTATTCATTGCACATCAAACCCCTGCCTGTGTGGTGTGCTATCATCTGCTCAGGAGAAAGAGCCTTAATTATGGCAACTGGTGTGGAGAAATTAATCATCACTGAAGAGTGAAAAATAGAAATCAATACTTTTGTGCTTTTGTGAAATAGTCTATTGCTAGATAGATATTCATGGCTATATTTCTCTCATCCTGTGAATATTAATAAGGTAGCAAAGACTATATATACATATATATATATATCAAAGGCTTGGAAACAAGGCTACTGCTAATGCAGGTAGTAACATGTTATAGCTACCAGCTGACTGATTTGTGGGATGCTAAGTAGCAGCTCCAGTACAATACAATCCTTCATTTCCTATTCTGAAACTTGTTTACTTCTGTCTCCATTTATTAAAGCACTGTCCAGCTATAATTGAAAAGGACAGGACAACAATAACCTTTAGTACCTCCTTGCTGTGATAAGCAAGATGCTTAAACAAGAGCTTAGACAGTTGACAGGCAAGTACAAATGGGGCTAAATTCACTTAGATGAGCTGTGTGACGGCTTCTCCCACAAATGAGACACAACAGAGAGGCAGGTCATTAGAATTCACCCTGCCATGGGATGACTGGCACATACAGCTTTTGCAATCCTATTCAGCTGTTGCCACTGAATGAAAGCACCTGCTCTTTGCAGGGGTAGGTAAGAGATGTTGTTTATACCTGGTGTGGGGGGCTGCCTGTGCCTGAGACACCACGCTTGGGTAAATACGCCCAATGCCTCTGGCCTGATTCAACCTGGGCAGTGATAAAGATCTTAAATGAATTTCCAGGCATGAAACTATTACAAAATAGATTTAATGCTGAAAGGCTGTCTTACTGTATCTGTTCCACTGTGTTGTATCATAATTTAATAAACCAGAAAGCACAAAGTTACAAACAAGTTAAGCAGCCCAAGGGTAAAGTCTATATTGGGGTGTCACCTAATGCATGGGCCTCTAGGGTCCTGACATGGGGCCCCAGTGGCAAAGAAGCCCCAGCTTGCCTCAACCACTGACCAGGATATTTGATCCACATACGGGGTATTTGCTATGGTAGCCATACCCCATATGACAAGCACACAAAATGAAAATTCTCATTTTTTTGCAGCACCAAACTGTTTCTCAGATGCCCAGGAGTACCACAAGTGCACATGGTGGCCTGTCTTGTGGGATTATCAGGCATTCCTAGTCAGCCCTGGGTGTAGGCTTTCCATATGGTCATGAAGACTTCCCTGCTGCAGTACAGTAACATAATGCAGCAACTATTCCCTTATGACTCAAGTCCATTGCTATTTATGCCCCAAGAATACTTTAGCCCTATTATAGGGAAAGTGGAGACAAATGTTACATGATAGTCTCATTTTACCATCTAATGAGATTATATACCACTTTTTTTAATGTGAGAAACCTAAATTTCCAACTAGGCAATATTTTAATTTTTTTTAATGACTGAGTGTGGAAGAAATACTGTGTATGTACTCATACAGAAGCCATATGTACATATCATTTGTCTCTGGCCTTGCTATGTGTTCAATTGCTGATAGTAATATCTTTCTTAGCATGTGCTCCTCCCATCTGTTGTAACCAAATGTTGTTCCTAAGCCTATGCTCAGTTTGGAACCTACAATGACTCACTCAGTTGCTCAACATAACCTCCTTTGTTTGGGTAGAACTCTACACAGTGCACAAAGATAAGGGTTAGAGCCATTACTGTAAGCTTTTTGAAGCACTAAAGTTATTTTGTCAAATGACTACTGAAAGCCTGAAGCAATGGTACTCTGGCTGCAATGCAAATAGAACTGTTCTCTGAGCTGACATGGGCTGATTTAAGAGACTTACTCAGTGTGAGCAGGTTTGAACTCACCAGGTGATGCCAGAGCTCCTGGACAGATATGACCACATGAAATGTAAATGATGGCCTTGCAGAAGAGGTCTGCGAACTGGCAAGTCAGATGTCCATGCCATCAGGTGCAGGTCTCTGAGCAGATCCCACTGCCACAGCTGGACAGTTCCTCTAACTGAGCAGGTGGTTTTTGAACCACTTCTTGGTCTCAGGCCTTGTTTTGGTCTTTCTCTCATGCTGCATTTGAAAAATAGGAGAAAGCTCCCATTTATAGGGTAAAATTCTGTTCTACCTATTTTTATAAGCCAATTTTTAATTCAAAACTTGGAGAAACTTATATGAAAAGGATCTAGCCCACAAAGACTTTATGCAAGATTTCTTTGGTGCAATCTATGTTTAGACTGATTTCCTAAGGAAATGCCGCTGACATGGCCAGGCTTTGTGTTTTTGGTCTGTCTCCCTTTCTGTGTCAGGCTCCTTATCGCCTCCACCAATAACTTTTGAACAAATTGCCTGATTTGAAAGAGAGACAGATGGCTCAAAGGTATTAAACCCTTACAGGTTTTGTGAATATAAGCAGCAGGGTAATGGAAAGAGAGCCTCTTAGTGGCTCACTAAAGAAAAAGCTTCAGCAAAAATTCAATCCTTATTAAGCCAAAGAAAATCTGCACAAAGCTGAACCCTGATGTGCAAACTCACCACAAACAAACATTTGCTGGGGGTGGTGTTCAAGAACTAGTTTTTGTTATCTATTGCAAAGCAAACATCATCTTGTTTACTGCAGAAATAGCAAGCTAAATTTTTAATAAGGACACTACTGAGGCAGTTAATATGCAATGCAATGATATTAATTAAGAAGATACCATAAGCCACAAGCCTTGTTGAACTTATACACAGCCTAACTTTGACGGTGCATCTGAGAAAAGAGTTATATCAGTACTTAGGGCTCAGATTAAGATATTTGACATTGGCACATACACCTAACCTCACACAGCGGGTTTGGCATTAAACAAATCGCACTTGGCACTTGTTGAACAGGCTCTTGAACACTCCCCCCACCACACACACATTGTCCTACAAAGAGGCTAGGTAGAGGAGGTCTGCACTTGAATCTGACAGAAAGCTTTGATCAGGCAAATTAGGATAAGCTTTTATGCAGAGTTCCTGTCTCTACAGACTGTGTGTTTGATGGCAGTGTCCCTGCTGGAGGCTCCTCTTCCATTATCACTCACTGCATGATGCCCAGCTTACAAAGAACACTGCACTTCCCAATTTTCTTGCCTATTCTGTACCACCTAATTGTTATGAGGACACTTGAAATGTTGGTATTTTAATGCTTACCTACTTTTTAATTAAATGTTATGACCCATAACTATACCATATTCTGAGAGCTTAACTAAGAAAGAAGAGGCACAGGCCTGTATCTAGAGCTTTTGGCCATATTTCAGTCTCAAACAGGGACACATAAAAAGTGTCAAACAATGGTGACATCACACAGCACTGCACTTCCTGCTACAGTGGTACTGAGCAGCTGCAGTGAAGAAAACTGCAGTTTCTGGGTACATTTGAAGACACTGAGAACACTGGCACCTTTGTAGGCACCAGCACCTAGGCTTGAGTCAGACAAATGTGCTCCCCACCAACCAAAACGGTGATAGGATTTTCTTCCTCTAGTTGCTATTATCCCATGATACAGTTTCACACACAAAAGCAGCAGATAACTGCAGGCACAAGACACTGAGAAAAGTAATTATTTTCTTCAGAGCAAAAGGAGATTCCCTCTCCTCAAGCAGGTGGCATGTCAGCACCATGCTGACACTGTCAGCAGAACCTCAGCTACCTACTTTTGGGGCCACCTTACATCTGCAATCCTTTCTGCTGATGTACTCCTCATGGCAAGCAAATATTGCCACCATCAGCCCGAGTCACCTAAAGTAACTCTTGAGGCATATAGCATCTTACATACTTACATGACACTAGTTCATCATACCTGGGTCTTCTGTCAAATCCCCACAGGGTAACTGTTTATTGGCTTCTAACACCAAGGCAGCCACTCTTTGAGCCCGTGACAGTTTAGTGATGGCACCTAACTTCTGGGCTGAGATGGTGTTCAAAACTTGCATCTGCATGGTTGCCTCTGGCTAACCTCAAGAACCTTATGCAAAACTCCTTGATGGTTGTCTTAATCTCCATGAGCATGTAATCCCCTCACTGGTGCACTCCCTCCGTGCCAGACATTCCTGTCTGCATGCAGCTGTGCCACAGGGATTGCAACAGGCAACAGCTGCTGTCCCAGCGGTCCCTCAGTGCTCATGATCTCACCATTCCTGTCTTGGGTCACAAGCCATTTTGTAATACCCCACAAATACCTCCTAGACTGGATCTACACCATGTTGCAAGGAGGGCACAACCCACTTCGGAACAAACAATCCATCTCTGTGCACTGGCTCTGCACCTGGCCATAGCTATAACAAAACTAAGGGAGAGGGAGCACAGCCAAAGGTCTTTCAGTTAACTGTGTTACCCAGAAGCTTAGCAGAGACAGCCACAGTACCCCACAATAGGCTGTCACACGATTTACTGGAGGTCTCAGGCTGCTGTGGTACACTGCCAGGGTCTAAGGCTGCCTGGAGTGCTGTCCTTGGGTGCCTATAGGGCAGAGCTCTCCTGCATGGGTCTGAGCTGGGACATTCACAGGTGGAACTGGCAATAAACTTTGCAGGAGAGAGGAAGGAAACAGGTGACTGACTGATGGATGCATTGTTGCTGGAGTGCTCCCAAAATTTTCAAGGGTGAAGTAAGCAGTACAGAGTTTCTTGCATAGGTGAGTTTCATCTTCTCCATGGCACATGGCAGAGTTATTTAGGGCATATCGAGCATATATTATGTGTTTGTATAACTGAATTGTGCTGTATTGCAAGTTTATTAGAACATACATGGGGTAGACAATCCTTAATTCAGTCTACCTTCAGTGAGCTTTAATTCTACATGTGCCTAAATTCTGCAGTGCCTCAACAACTAAAATATGGGAGGATGCACTCAAATGTGTGACATGGCAGTGTGGAGTTCCCAAGCAGCCACACTCCTATGGGTATAGTCCATTCTTGAACAAGCTATAGACAACAAACACACCTGTCTAAAGGCAAAAGATCTGAGAACATCTGGAATGAAGTAAATTACCATAACACCACAAAACTAGGAAATTTTCCTGATTCCAGTCCGGTAGTGTTCCTGTAGGGTCAGACTGTTGCCAAGAACAGCACATGGCCCCCAAGGGGACTTCTAGAGGGCCAGGATGAGTTCCCCTCTATCACAGAAGCTCTGTTAGTGCTGCCTTGCACTCTGTCCTGCTTTCCCAGCTGCCAGGGAATTTGTACTACAGCCTACCCAAATGATACCACTTGGGAACATGCTATTTTTGCTCATGAGTATGTCTGCCTATGAGTGTTCATCTCTCTGATTTGTGAATGTGCAGCAATGAAGGCTCCCAAATATAAAACTTGTATTTTTAACTACAGTTGACACATAATAAAAACATTCCAAATCCGTGATTTTTTAAAAAATTATGAGCTTAAAGGCATATTTCCATTTCCATTTTGTTTATAGAGTAGGGAGGCAAAATGAAAAGAAAAAAGGGTAAAAGGGGCAACTATACAAGCAGACTCTGTGTAGCCAAATTAAGATGTGTATAAACACTGAAAAAAAAGTCCATAAAGTAAAAGAAAAAAAAAGGAAGATTTTGTTTAGACAGCCTTTTTTTAATGATCAGTGATTTTATGCATGCTCGAGTTCTGTCAAACATGTAAAGGCACATTGCTAGCATACTTTCTTAGGAGATCTGGAAGAGGGAGCATGTGCATAGTATGATAAGGAAGGGGAAAATACCGAAATGAAAATGGCAGTTATAGAAAATTATCTCTGTAGGCAGATGCAAAACATAGGGCCAAAATCTGTGTTGTTATTTCTTATGGTGGAGAGTGATAAGGCAACAAAATAAAGCAAACAGAGGAAAAAAAATCAGACTAGTCGATAGATAAGCAATTAAATCAAGAGCTTAGACCTGTTCTGAACCTCTGCATTTCCCAAACATGCTCAAAGAGCACTATGATATTACTGGCACATTGCAGCCTCCTACCTGCTGATTCACATGAGGTCCCAATATTTCTCTTTATGAATAATGCCAGAAGAATCTGGCTTTTCTCTTCCTAAGCACTGTGTACTTTGCTTGTGCTGATCTCTCTTGAAATGTCAACTTTACATTTCCAATATCCACAAACAAATTCTTAATAAAAAGATATGATCTGCATTTCAGAATGAGACCTTTAAATCCTTTAGGCCTGCCAGTTTCTAGGGAACTTTTGTTAAGAATGAAACACTCCATTTAATAACTGCTTTCCAATAGTAATCAAGAGAGTTGCAAACATCAGTGGACCACAGATAACAAAGGCAATACAATCCAGGCAAGGGAAAAAGGGGTTTTATACAGGATTCTTGTAAACAAATGTGAACAACAATTAAAATATGTTCTGTGCATAACCTTGCCATATTTTAATTAGATTTCCAACTAAGATACTCTGAAATGTCTATTTAAAATCATTCTGCTGATTTATGACATAAGGACACATTAGAAATGTGCAAACAAATCCAATACACCCAGCTGCTTTTTTGCCTTTCTCTGCATTGCTTGTGCAGCCACAGTCTTTGCTTTTAATTCAATAACGCTGCTGATTGACATTAAACAGAGCTGTCCCGTTCCTCACTACACATTCTTGCCACCTACCTTGTAATAAAACCATACAATCACAATCTTTTGGGCCAATGATCTGAACAAGTCATCCTGCAGTCACACTTTTACCAGCCTTGATCCAAAGGAGGGAAGTGGCTGGGAGCAAAACCAGCCCTTTTGGTGAGAATGTGCATTTGAGCTGGATTACGTGCCCACTGACACTGCCCAGAGCTGGGGCTGAGCAGTGAGCTGCTCACTTCTCCAGACCAGCACCCAGGTTACAGCCAGCGCTGCAGAAACAAGCCCCAACCCTTGCTCCACTCACTCCGAGCCTCCAACCCATCCAGATGCCAGCACAAGAAATTTCATTCAGGCCTTCAATGGAGATAATTCAGGTTAGAGTTTCAGTTCAGTTATAAGAGGTGTTGTGTGGTGTAGTTTTTGTATCAAGTCAAGGATTTTCCCCAGGGTGCTCCATGCCAGCTACTGGCCCTGAATGGTACCTTCTCTCTGATATGCAGAGATATGCATCTCACTGGTGCAACATCTGTCATCTTGCTACTATCATGCCTGTACCCTTACCAATTCCTTTGGAAAGACCTGTAGGTGAAAGGCCCCATGAAATAAATTTTAGTATTTACTAGTATTCTGGTACCTTAGTGCCAGTATGCCTTTTGTGTGTCTTTCTATTTTGGCAAGGCAGTGTGATCTAGTGTACTTGAACACAGTGTTGGGGACTCTGGAACTGTAGCTCTGGTTTCATGCTCTGCTGCCACCTGTACTCCATCAAAATCTCTGAGCTTTGCTGCGTCCGTCTTCTGATCTTCAAATTGCAGTAGCAGCTACAGATACCAATTTACAGAGACGATACCAGGGTTTTCTAAGGCTGCTGAATACCTGTCACTTCTGCTTGCCCCAAAGGTTTCAAATGCTCTGAGAAGGGTCAGGGAGATTGAAAAAATGCATCTTTAAGGTCATGCTTCACTTCAAAAGTACCATTTATAAAAATTGTTAAGCTTAATTATTTCTGCTAGCCAGTGGGAACTTCTTACAGGTTTTGATGTGGTACAAAACATACCAATTAAGAAGAGACTAGTAAAGTTTTCTAGGTTTTCCAGCTACAGAATCACAGTGGACTCCTAATAATCTAAAGTCCTTTAGGCTTCTTGAGGTCCAAAATATTTTAAAGCCAGTGCTTCAGAGGTGCACTTCTTTTTTTTTTTTTTTTTTTTAATAAGTGATTTACTGTATTATTAAAGCAAATAAAACTCTTTATCTGGCTAAGCTAATTCCTACAGTCCAGTTACACTGATCATATAAAGATATCTGTGATGGTCTTTGGACTTTTAAATGTTTCCTAGAAAGAGTAAGCAATTTCTTTAATATGCTTGTTTTCTGGGATTTTTTTATTTCCTCTACTGATAGGACTTAGGACAGAGGATATAAAAAAGTAGATAACAATAACTAGATGCCTGTTTTTAGCTCCAAACTCTTCTGTCTTCATAGGACTAAAAACCTGTGTACATGTATTTTCTTATGTGTACATCCCTGCAGTAGACCTGCATTTACTTGCCCTCCTTTACCTGAGTCATATTTGTTACCCTGCATAGATAATGGCAGTTTAAATACAGCTATCCGTTGCCTGGGGCAAGACTAGGACTCAGAAGCCAGGGTGAAAAACAACTTCTGATTCAGTATCCCTGGATATTTTTGGTGGACTCCTCGATCTCCTCCATTACTGAGAAGAGTGACCTACCTACCTTGTCTGTCTCCTTATCCCTCATTTGCTTTGTATTTGATCTCCGTTGTGGCTTGTTCAGTTGCTCTGCAGATGTGGCCTCACCTCATGCTGTACATTGGAAATAAAGATACTGGGAAGGGTGGAGCAGACCTGTTACTCCCTCTTATCTCACCCTGTATCTCTTCCTTGCTCCAAATTTTCTTAGACTAATCTGCAGCTCCTCAGGCTGGAATAAAACAACTTAATTCAAATGGCATCCACTCATTGGACTTGACTGACTACACATTAACAGCTCACCAAGACAAATCACAAATAAACAAAGCTACAAAGTCAGTTTATTTTTCTCAGCTTTCATCCTATTTTCATTTTAAAGACTGCAGAACCACAGGTTAGTTTCATTCAATGAATTATGGATCCTATACCATGTAAACTACACAACTGGAAGGTCTACTGAGACTGACTGTGTAGGATAGAACTTGTGGCACAGATCAATGAAATTGGAGGTTCTGGTTCAATTATCTGTGCTGATGTATTGTTATTAATTTATATAAAATTGAAGCTGACAGAATTTACAAGTGAGAAAGGTTTTCTGTTGCTTATGCCATAGGGCAAGATCTTGAACTTGGGTCATTCACAGACACAGCATTAAGTATACCATAACCCATGGGTTTTTAGGGACTAGTTAGGGAAGGAGACAGAACAAAGAGGCTTGTCTTTAACTTGGTCTCCCACCACATCCTCATAGCCAAACCTGGTAAGTGAACAATAGATTACATGGATGACAAATGGTGAGACAGGTGACTGGATCACTGGTCACACAGTTTGTACTCAGCAGTGCAAAGTCCAGCTGGTTGTTGGTTACTATTGGTATCCCTGAGGCAGTGATACTGCGCTGGTACTGTTTAATGTCTTTAATAACAACCTGAATGATGGAATAAAGTACACTCTCAGCAAATCTGTGGATGATACCAAACCATGGAGGATGGTTGAAATGCTAGAGAGCGGCTCTTCAAAGTGAGGTTGACAGGCTGGAGGAATTGGCTGACAGGAACCTCACACATTCCACGTAAGTCCTGCAGCTGGGATGGAATAACCCTGTGCAACCAGACAGACTGGGGCTAACTGGGCAGACAGCCCTCACAGAAAATCCTTCAGGGCTCTGTTGGCAACAAATAGAACATAAATTTGCCCTTTTGGCCAATGATACCATCCTCACACTAGGCTAGTACATTAGGAAGAATGTAGCCAGCAGATCAAGGTACATGATTGCTTTTTTTGTTATCCACACTTGTGAAACTACAGGCTACTCCACTCCTTTTGGGATTCCCCAGCACAAGGATATCATGGGCATATAACACCAAGCCCTGCAGAGGGATGAAGCACTTGACATAGAAAGAAAGAAAGACCAGCAGAGCTGGGTTGGTTAACCTTAAGAAGAAAAGGCTAGGAGAGCTAATTGGTGGCTTCATCTACTTAACAGGAAAGTGAAGCCAGGGTCTTTTGGTTTTACACAACTGTAGGATGAAAGGCAGCAGAAATAAGGTTGCAGAATTTTAAATCTAATCAGATATAAGAGAAAAGAAAATTCATCATGAAGCTGGTGAATAACAAATAACATCACAAGTTGCCCAGAGCACACTGGAAGTTGCATAGTAGTCCTTGGAGAACTCAGAACTAAACCTGACAAGGTCCCAAGAAATCTGATCCAGCTGTCTCCATTCTGAGCAGGAGGTGGACTGGACAACCCCTCAATGTCTCTTCCAACCTAAATTATTCTGTGATTCTGTAAAGTTCTCTTGTTGCCTGGGCAGTTCTTGTACATTTAAGTTTTGGAGGGTTTTAGGATGTATCAGTGAAGCAGACATACCAAACATGAAATAATGGTTTCTGAATGTCAGACTTCAACCAGGATTATTTCTTGCACTTAGTGGATTCTACCGTGATGCTCCTGCATTTTTATGCAAACTAGAGATATTTTATTTCAGCACAGTGTCTTCCTCTTCTGGGGATCTGAACTCTGGGTTTCTAAGACAGCAAAGGAATATTGTGCCTTACCCAGCTGGTGTGACATCGTTGTGTATCCACATGGACACAGCCTGAGAGAATGTCACCTGAATCCTGCTTAAAACTAGAACCTGAACTGTATTTCAGTAGATTGCAGTTTGATTAAAAACAGACGGGGTGAAAACTCAAGTCCAAAAGTCAATAGTCATTTCAGCAAAATAGAACTATATGGAGTCTCATGCATATTTTTAATCCATATTAAAGGACTTAAAATGTCAAGAGTCCAGTCTGCTGAATGTAATATTTCCCTCCAGGATAAGCCTCAGAATAGAAACCATCAAATCTATGTCAATCTCTCATGTGAACAAGAAATGGTCTAAAATTGCTTTGATGCCAACAACACATTTTACAGATTGACTGATATATTTTGTATTTTCAATGCAAAATTAAAATAGATCACAGAGAATATAAGGTAATGGAAAATAGAGCTAATCACAAATTTTCCATTTTAGAGATGATGCAGGCCCAAGACACATTGAAAAAAAAAATCTACCATACCTATGTGTCTTTCTGAACATTTCTGAAGCATAACTGTCACATGTATTTATTGGTGTCTCAGGCTGAAGAGTACACTAGTGCCATTAAAAAACCAAACCCTGCTAAATCATGCCATAAACAGAACTGCAGCATCTGATTTGACAACTGCCACTGCCATGAAGATCTCCACTTCTGCTAATAAAAGGATGACATATAAAGATTTTGCTTAAATCAGCAAATTAATTTGTAACTTTTGTTACAAATGATTGTTCATAATTTGTAACAGGGAATCTGATTATTTTTAGTGGATTGTTAAAAAAAGCACCACAGTTCAATATTTTAAACTCCTGGTACTTGGCATTTTGCAAATTTTCAATTTGCACCTCTTAATATTAATCCTGGTTTTAAAAATTTTTCTTATAGTTTAAACAAAGAAGCAGACCTAAATGCAGTATGAATTACATCAGTAGTTAAATATCTAACCAGAAAGTAACATCACTATAAATCTATTTTACATTTTACAATGATTTTTTAGGACAGCTGAGCCTCATACATGCTGAAAGAGTATGTCAGCATACAACAGCTGCTGATAATAACCAGCATGTGTTGGCAGGAGCTTTTTGTTTTCTGAAGATAATTAAAACTTGCTATAGTTTTCCAGCTGCTACAGAGTCAATAAGGAATACTTAAAAAAAATGAGTGGTACTTTTTTGATTTGCTTTAAATGGATTGTGGCTATGTCTATTGAATATTCACTTAAGACAATTATTCTAGAGTTTTGGGTTTTCAAAAGTTTTCTAAAAAGCAAGCTATAGGGCAATAGTTTCAACCAGAAAATTTTTAACTGTAAGCTCCAGGTGCACAGGAGGAAGAAAGCATTCTGGTAGCAAAAATGTTTTGCTGAACAAGAAAAGCTACCCACTCAATTACTTGTGTCCTTATCCTTAAAATTCTGTGTACTATATATATTCAGATTGCATCTTAAAAGCTCTCTCTATCTGTCTTGGCAATTTTTTCAAAAACTTTCTGTTCTTACAAACATTCACAGGCACCATGGAGCTGTAAAAAGCCTTGTCAGTGTGGGAGCCAGTGGCTCTGCAGAGCTACCATGAAAAGGCCAATAGCTGTATACAGATTCTCACTGAAGACTCAAGACGGAGGATTTTTCAGGACTTCAGACCACAGTCTTCCTCCAGTTTCCACATAATTCATATCTGGTGGTGGTGGGTGAAAACTGTCTTCCTGCTTGTGCAACAACTTTTAGGCCCCCATGCTCAACAAGAGTCCAACGCCAATATAGCACCTTTCTTAACCTAAGTCTTCCACAGAAATGGTCCAAAATACAACTTTCTAGAACAATGCAACTTCAAAGGTCTGAGACACTTCTAAGTAACACATTCATTACTTAGCGCAGTAAAGTTAGCTGAGCAACCTAAGTGACCTCTCCTTGCATCTCTCATTGCTGGTGGTTTTCTGTGAGCACCTGGAAACTGGTGGAAACTGGTTTTCATTCTCTGACTAAAAAGATACACCAAATAATGGAAAAAGAACTTAATTTCTCTCAGCGATAGTCCAGTTCTCTCACCCATTTTGACAAGCTGTGGATGTCAGAGGTCAGATTACAACCCTGAAATATATATAATCTGCTTTGTCAGTCTTAAAATAGACTTTCAGTACCCAATATTAGAGAAAAATAAGTATCACTGAAACAAAATGTAATTTATTTTTTTATTTAGCATTGCAATTGTTTCCTTTTAAACTTCAGAGGCCAGAACTAATGAATTGATCTTCAGATAAGAGGCTGCTCGAAATAATAAGACTTTCAGCAAATAACACTGCCATTATGTGCCAGGGAGCTGAAACGCTTATTATGCAGTTCAGTGAAAACTCAAAAGACACAAAGAATTTGATATGACTGGCAGCAGCACTGTCTAAAAATAGCTCTGCATAAAAGGGAATTAAAATGTCACCGGAAATCTCTTCCTTCCTTCGGAAGCTGCGGGTAAACAGAACTGTCACTTCTTAGCCTGAACTGACAATTGCCCCATGCACAAGGGCTCCCCTTCGCCTGTGGCTGGCACCCATGGCCCTTCAAGGAGGATGTCAGGGCTGTGAGCTGCTGGGGAGGGGTGGCCTCAGGGGTGAATTGCAGCCACCTCTCTCCCCAGGTAGCACCACTGATGCGATGTCTGATCAGCCGTCACCACGATGAAGACAGCTCCAGCTTTCAGCATGAAGCACTGGCTGAAGATAGAGTAATCCTGGCCATGAATCAGTGCCTGCATTATTTGATCCAGGGTACAGCACTCAGGCAGTAGTATGAAATGCAGCTTTTGCTGCCATGGCTCAGGTTTTGGCAGGGGTGTCTAGTTTTAATGCAGAATCAGCAGTTTGAATAATAAAGTTTTAGAAAAAGTATTCTGATATCTCAGTCTGTTGATTTGGAAGGAGCTTTTAAGACAGATATGTACTGATGCTTGCTGAATTTAAGAGACAAGAAGCTCCTCTTAACTCTGAATAATACCTAGACAGACTGCCACACTTTTAACAAAGTGAAGCTGACAGGATGGCAGTTTTAAAATATCCTCAGAAATATATATATGTATAGCTGTAAAATTGTAAAGAAAAAGGGAAAAAATGTAAAGCCAAGGACTTACTGCCTCACCCTCTGTGGCAAGCACTAACTTTTGGATTTTACATTATCCCCTTCAGATAAATGCTTACAGGAAGAGAAAGCCATTACCTCTGAAGTTACAAAATGATTAGATATTCAGCTGCCGCCATCAGATGCAATCAAAGACAAAAACCTTAGATTCATCCTGCAGAACAATAAAGTTTCCCAAATATATTATGAAAAAGCCACATTGTGTGGCTCTGAGAGTCTTGTCCTGTCCAGACTCCCACTCCTGTATCAGTGGGGACTAGGGAAAATGAAAGATTCTGTGCTTCCTGAAGGTGAAATGAAGGAAAAGCCTTCGATTCATGTGCCTTTCACATGAATCCTGCCCTTGTGCCATCTGAGTGTTGACAGAGATACTGCTTCCTCCTCAAATCTAGAGTCATCTTACATCGTTGCTCTCTTTTCAAATCTTAGGTCTTTTGGAAGGACATTCGAGGATGCTGCAGTTATTGGGATCAGCAATATGATCTAATTATTTGGAATGTTTTTGAAAATCCTGACCTTATGCAGATTTGGGATACTTATTTCAAAAGGAGAAGGATGGGGTTGTGGTTAGCTAATATGAACTGTCTGTTTCATAGTGTGATATAATGAAAATTACTTAAGTACTTAGCTTTTTAACAGAATTTCTGCATTTTTGCAGGAATGAAAAGGCACTTCATGACAGGATACATTTACTTTTGTGTATTTTCATCAGAAACTTCAAGCTTTAAAAGTGGTATTATATTTTTTTGGAAGATAATACTACAGAAACTTTAATATTGGATCTTTAGACCTTGTGAGCAAGGTTTTTCCTCATTTTGCACCTTCTGTGGCAGCAGCAAGATTCCACTGCTAAGTGGAACACAGACTGATTCTCATTTTTTGGTCAAGTGGCAGCACTCTGCTCATGTCCTCACTCCCTATGGCTAGTCCTCTCTGAGGTTTAGTCTGAGCTGAGCTACCTGGAGAAGCCCAAAACAGAGCCAGAGAATCTGCTCAGCAGCCCAGGGCAGAAGCACATTTTACTGCTGTACCAACACAGGAACATTATGTATTAACACCTAATATTTGCAAGCAGGAGTTTCTGGATAATAATGTGGATAAATGGACATTGAAGTAATTGGCCCAAAGGATACATGCAGTAAGGAAGGGGGAAGTGTTGTCAGAGATGTAGGGAAAAACCACATGGCTCAGCACATACTGGGGGGTTTGGAGAAGCAGCAGTTCCTTGCAGAAAAGTGTTACACAGGAGTAAAAGCTGTACCACCATCCTCCTTCCCAATCCATTCAGCAGAAAGAGCTCTGTTGTCTTTTCTTAAAGCCGAGTGTGCTGTATTTTCCTGCAAATGTTTGCAGGAAGGAAGCTGCAAACTCTCAGAAAATCTCCCAGAAAATGGCAGGTGTGGTGGGAGCTGGATGCCAGCGGGTGCATGTTTGTGACTAAAGAGGATAAAAGCTAGAATTAAATTAGAGATTTTGATTTGAATTTACTGCTTTTATCCATATTCCTAAACCATTCAAGTGGTGGAGAACTAGAAACAAGCACAGCAAAATCAATAAAATCAACAAACCATGAAAGACACTAGTGACACATTAAGGGGGAAAAAAAATCAGATATCCTCTAGGCCATTGGCACTAAAGGAGAGAAATGACAATAAATAGACAGCAATTTTGGTTCCAAATCCTGAAAACTTTGATCACACAAACAGATCTTCCTCCAACCACAATCCAATTAAAAGAAAGTACAACTATTGCCAAAGGCCTGTAACATCTAACTCATTAAAACAATACCAGTTGACATTATTAGGATGCATTATTTTGCTCCTTTAGCACAGGGGAAAGTTCATCTGAGTAAGTAGCAGGCTGAGTCCTCCTTTGGCAGAGGACTTTGACTGGAAAGCAAAACATCTGGTATATTCCAGGCAGGCAGTTTCCATGCCTGGCTGATGGTATTTACTTAAGACATACTGCACACCTCATTATTTTAAACCAAGTTACTTTGTCGAGTTTACCTAACTTATCACAAGGACAGAAACTTTTGTTCATCTCTGTGTCTGTATTAGCCAAAATCCCATATGTTCTGAACTGCTATGGAGTGATTGTTTTATTCCTGTAGAATTAAACTTGGTCCTGTAACAAATGAGAGGCAAAAACCCAAAAAATGTTTTCAAACTGAGTCACACACATCCTTTTCTGCCAAGCCATAACACTCCCAAGCCCTCTGAATCATACTGTCTACTCTTCAACAGCTTCTAAATAGTCCAGCTCAAGGTGCTCAAGCCCTGTCTCCCACCATATTATGCTGTGCTCATCTGACCCATTAAACTGAACCTGAAAGGGGAAACTCCTCAGGTTTTTAAGCAAAAAGTGCATCACAAGGCACAAAGATGAGGGCTTTCTCACTCTCTCACATTTATATATCTACAAAATTGGTATAAATAAGAAATGACACAACTAGTATATACTGGATCAAGCTCACAAGACATATAATTCATCATTTTACCCTCAAAAGCAGCTATTAAAAGGTGTAAAAAAACTCAACTACAGACAATTGTTTAATAAGCTAGTAACAAGGGTCCTGTTTGCTCAGTCCTTTAGGCACTAATCCAAACATATGTGATGCCCTATATGGAACAGCTCATATATTTGTTTAAGTGCAATTAAACGTCTGAGAACATCATATGATAGGAGTAAGGAAAAAAAAATGCATGAGGCTAAGATGCTATCAATGACTACACAGCTTGCAGAGAAATAAAACTAAAAAGTACATAACTATCTATTGCCAAGAAATAATTGTATCTGTTTAAAACATAAAACTGCAGATTTTTTTAAATTAACATTTATAGTGCTCATGGTACAAATACTGCACTTTATTTTCAGGCATTTCTGTATAAATAGGGATATAAGAAACTGAGTAACAAAAATGCTATTTATATATTCTCTTAATTAATCAACTTTTGTGAGTAATTTCCATTTTACTTCTGTTATGTAGTATTTTATATGCCATAGTGACTTATCACGTCTTCTAAATTTAAACTAGCTCCCCTTCTGATTATTATTACTTTAGTGATTCATTTATTGAGCATGAATCTTGCACTTATTAGTTTAAATGTCTTTTAATATTACTGTCTCTACTTATTCAATGGGGTTAATATGAAATTCAGTCTCCTCCATGATCAGTGCAGAAGATACATGGCACAACTACAGCTGTTCATTTCACAATTTCAAAACAAGAAAGGCTCAAGTTATGATTTCACCTTGGCTGAAATCCTGCTTTCAGTGAAATTGAGAGTAAAAGTCTCCTAACCTATAAGAAGAGCCAAGATTTACTTTTTGGTGTCCAACCTGCATGTGTCAGCTGAAGTGAGTTTGACATTTTGTGGCTGTGAAGCTTTGAGACCAGAAATAGCCACTACTATTGAATCCAATCTCCAGTACCACACAGGCTACTTCTAGTTAGATATCTGAACCTTTTTGCCAGATAGTGGCTCCAGTGAAGGTTTCTTCCTTTTAAATGTCTTGTTTATTAAGAACAACTTTTTAAAACTTTAATTAGCCCGACTGCACTCTTATACACCAATATTGTTTTTAATATAAACACAACTCAGGGCATTCTGAGCTTATAAATACCGCTAAGAATGCTCACATTTTTTGTTTTAAAGTTTCACACAAATACTTCAACATTTCAGAGTACAAGTACATAATAAAAGTATTTTAAAAAAATCTATTATTTAATTGAAGAACTCTAGTTTCTTCAAGTCTAGCTCTAAGGACTTGAGTAAAGAGTGTATAAGGAAGAAAAGATGATGAAGAAGCTTCAGGTGACATAGGGTGTCAGTTTCTAAGGGACCTTAAAGAGTGTATGAAACAACCAACCCAAAGATGTCCCTGCTGTGAGCACACACCTGCCCCACACATACCTGACGGTGGAGGGGGATGGACCATGTCCCAGCCAAGGTCTGCAAAGCAGCTCTGAAGTGAAGGATGTTCCTCCTGGAGCTCTGAGCAACGCCAGCCCCAGTTCTGTCCTGTCCTGCATGCCTGGGCTGGAGTGCAGAGACAGAGGCTCCACAAGAGGAGGCACTGGGAGCTGAAAGGCAGCTACAAGGTGTTGCTGTCCTGACTTACCAGCTTACAGGCTCAAGAGGTAGTAGACCACCAGCACTGGTCAGAGATGACATAAGTGAGGGTGTTTGTATCATTACCACCAAGGCTGAATCTTGTTGGTTAATCTTTCACTTTCCTGTGCTCAGTCAGTGAGGTTTAAACATGTGCAGGTAAAGTGGCCAGAATCCAGAACATGAGAAAGGCTATGGTTCAGGTTGCCTGAACAACTATATTTTGTCCTCTGTGTACATCTGACCAAATTCACAGTCTTTGTTTTTTTAATTGTATCCCATTTCCCATCCTGTAATCCACACTTGTGTACATACCAGGAATTTTATGTGGGCTTTTTAAATGCAGCCTATGACTACAACATTTTCACCTACATGACTTCCCTGTTCTCCTTTTGAATACAAGACCATATTATCTCTTATGGTACAACTGTTGAAATTTAAGTCACTTGAATTGCATAATTTTTTTCAAGTCACTTCTATACCTCTGTAACACTTTCCACAAATTCTACTCATGCTTAGAAAAATAGAAGAACAAATCACCTTGAACTAATTACAAAGGGAAGACTATAAGACAGAAAAGTGCATTTCTTTGCACTTCTAAAACTTGCTCAAACCAGACAAACACAGGTGACCAATGGTAATAGTAGACATACAGGATCAAAACTTAAATTGCAACACATAAGAGTATAAAACATCTGCTGAGCATTGAATGGAGAGTTTTCCTTGAAAAGTTGAAAGTCTGATTTAATATCACTCCATCAAACAATTTTCCTCAACTGTTCTTGCCTGTGGACATAAACTGAGACAAATCACAGGACATTACACACTGTGGGCAGGAATTTGCTCACTGAGAATGGGAATTTGTCTTATTTTCATTTATTTCTTCATATTATTGTCTTACTGAACATGCAGGTTAAGAATCTAATTTTACTGTAGATGAAAGGGAACATTTCTTTACCAGCTTGTCTATACTGGGGCAGATGTGGTTTTATTCACCTTGACTTATGCTCTACCTGTACTGCACAGTCAATGATTTCAATTTAACATTTTCAGGGTATGGCCTTAATTCTTCATTACTTTTCACCCACAGCTACTTTTTATATTTTCTGTTCTGCACTGAGTTTAGCCATGTACTGTAAAAGAAATAACAACTTTGTGACTCATGTAATATAAATTCTTGAAAGTCACCACCTTATTTATTTAAAGAAAACATGAGTAATCGTTAATGAATTCTCATACAGTTACTGCATACAGAGTTTGAATAAATACCTCAGACCAAGCATGCTACACCCTGTTCCTTTACGCTGAGGCTTGTGTCCCCTTCAGTGTGGAAACTAATGGGCTTATGGGGGAAAGAGAATCATCAAAAAGATCACATCTTGAAATTACCTGCTTAATATCAAACAGATAATTAGCACTCACATTCACAGGCCACCTCATAATTCTGCCTCAAGGAGTTAGTTGTGTACACAAACTAAATATTTAGGACTTTCAAAGTATGATCTGATTGAAATAACAGTCTGGCTCCTGTCATTTCCCTTGTGGTAATTTTCTTTTTAGAAATGATTAAATAGTATAATTCCTCTAATGACTCATTTAGTTTATTTTTAACTAACACCAAAGGAAAATACAAAGGAAATAGTCTTCAACAAATGTGTTTTTCAGGGAGGAAGAAAAGCTGTATTGCGATACGATAGCGTAAATTAGCATAGTTTAGAACAGTACATGCAGCTAATGACTGAAAAGCTAGCAATATATGCAACACTTTGTATCACACTATATTATTGACCAGAAATGGAAGCTTTCACTGCTTTATAAACTGTAAATTGGATATGTTATAATTTTGTAAAACATTCCTTTCACTAAGGAAAAGATTCCCCTGATACAACAATCCTACATTAGGTGCCTCCAGTCTGAAAACCAGCAAGTGAAAAATAACTGGGTAAGCAGCAGAGAGCAGGTATTCAAACAAGCCCCAGGGCAGTTTAGCACTTAAACATGTGGCAGATCTGTTTTCAAGCAAAGTAATTAACAAGGCAGGATTCACCATTCCAACAATCTTAACATGCAGGCTGGACGTTTTTCTAAACATATGCTACAATTCAAATTATTAGATTGGAGAGGTTCTAACACAGGAATTAGGGTAGCTATGCTCAAATACTTTTTCTTAATGGTCTTAAAATGTATGACTCAAAAATATATAAATTCAAGCAACTAAATAATGATTTACATCTTTACTCAACTGGATGACTGAAAGCAAGTTTTGGTTCTCATCTTACATCTCCTAATCTACTTTTCAATATATTATTGATAAGTTTCTGTGTGGCACTCTGCTAGTTATGAATCCCATTTGTTAATGAGGTAAAACTCATTCACCTCTAAAAGCACAGCCAACTCCACTCCTTTTAGAGTACTCTTCCAGTACCCTCTGGGAAAGGGATGGGGACTGATCCAGTACCCTCACACTGCTTACAGTCTGAACAAAGCAAGCAGAGAGGGTGACATGCTGACCCAGCAAAACTCAGTGAAAGTCTTGTGAGGGATTGATGAATCTAGGACTTTCATCCAGGCTGTAAACTGGAGATTTCAAAATGGGTCATATTAGCTAGCTTAGATTTTTTGGTAACCCAACTATTAGTATTAAAATTACTAGCCATTACTTGAGGCACTGTAGAAAAAATGTGTGGCTTGGTTTTGCACTAGATGTGTGTCTGCCTGCATATGGGCTTACAGACAGACATCAGCATCTATCTGCACACATAATTTCCTTACTGCTAATGAACTGACACTTGACCAACAGTGGATCCTGTCCCCAGCTTACATCAATAAAAGAAGTGATGTATTTATTCTTAGTGACCCAAAATTTCATATACTGAAAGCAACATACATCACATGATCAAGGTACTATACAAATATAATTTCCACAGCTCTGTGCAAACAGGTTGGAAAGCTGTGAAAGAGGAGCAGAGGTCATTCATCACAGACTGACCATCCATGCAACAAGCTGCAGGAAGAAAAGTTACAACTTTGAAACTCCTCACTATGCAGCCTCTCCAAAGTCTCAGCATCACTGGCTGGCTTTGGCAGCCCTGGCTCTCCCAGACAGATTACAGTTTACAAGTGGGAATGTTAAATAGCAGCATGACAGGTAGAAGAGGTGTGTTAATCCACCATATCTTCAGTTAATGCTTTTTGAACACTAAATTGGTACTGGCACTGCACTCAAAACATTTTCAAATCAACTTGTAGGGAAATAAATTACTCTTTCTTTCCATTCAATCCAGACCATACACTGGGTACAGAGAATGACATAATATCCTTCCTGAAATCAGAGCTGCAGTGAGGACCAGTATCCTTCAAACATGACCAGTTCCTGAGACTGCTTTGCAAATAACCACATTTTCCTAATTGCCACAGAAACTATCTTTTTCATCTTTTTAAAACAGGCCAAAGAATTATCCATTGTTTTCTTTATAAATGCAATAAAATTTCATCACTATATTCTGTACTTCTGTAAGAGTTTGACAGCCACAGATCTAAAGAATCTTACTGGAAAGCAGCACACAAAAATAGCCACTCCATTTAACTGCTGCTGGTCAAAACCCCACATCAAGTGCTGTGATATCTGCCAGATATGAAAATGAATGATGTTATCTCTATCCCTGACTCTAGTTAGCAGAATCAAACACCTTTTTGCAAGCTGTCCAGAAAGTGGCCTTTTCAATATAACATTTTTCTGCATGTAGGACCACATCCACTTTGGAAACCAGTGCACTTGAAAATGGGATTCCATACAAAATCACAATCAATACAAAACTACGTATTGATTTGTTTTATAATCCGGAAAAATCGGTACACTTGGTTAGGGTTTTTATCTTTGCATTAGCCATTGTGAAGATGATTTTAAATTGTGTGTACAGGCCAAAGGATTTGTTCCGAGGCCAATCTGCATTTAGCTTTAGTGCCATAGACATTCAGAAAAAAACAAACTGATACATTTATAGTGGCTGCTTAGATAACTGCTCAAGCAGCTGCAGAAAGCCAAGACAATTATTTTTAAGGATATGTGACAGGTTTCCTAATACCCTGACAGTTACACACACTTGTTTCCAAAGGATGCTATCCCAGTTGCCTTCATCCAGTCACACTGGACTTCTGCTTCTATTTTAATTGGGTGACCATCTACTCTTCTTTTGTGGGTTGCTACGGGCAGGTTTGATCTGTAGCAATCAGAGCAGATGGACTGGTGCCAGTAACTACTCAGACAGGCACACAAGACAAAGTTCAGCACCTAAGATGCCACAGTAGTTTATGATTAAAAGGTAATTTTGTTAAATCGCTAACCATGCACTAGCGTTTGTCTCCTGGTGGCCGGTGCATGTGTGTATGTGTGGAAACAGGTATGAATGACTATTTCAAACCCTGTCTCTAGTCAGATTAATTTGGAATAGAGACAGGAAACGAGCCTGAAACATGAGGCATTAAAACCTGTTCTCTTACGAAAGAGCAGACCGGCAGACCCCGCGCCAGCGCCGGGCTGCGGAGCGCTCCTGCCAGCAACTCACCTTGCTGAATTTTCGTCACCAGCTGGTGCCGGGCGAGAATCCTGCTGGTCCTGTAGGGAGGGCGCCGGGCGGGCGGGTCGCAGCGCCAGAAGAGCTCCTGGCCCTCGGGGGACACCGCGTTCAGGTAGAAACAGGCGGTGCCCGCGGCCCGGGGCACCTGCTTCAGCATCGCCGCTGCCCTCGGCTCGCCCCGATCGGAACCAGGGCAAGGGGAGCAGGGAGGCTAAAGCCCCAGGGAGCTGCGAGGAGCGAGCGCTTTAAATGCAGAAGGAGTGCCAAGAGCTACTACAGCTCGGCATTCCGGCTCTCTCCCACATGATCCGCGCGGGCCAATCGCTCCCAGCGCAGCCTTGTGGAAGTGAGCCTGGGGAGCGGGACAGACAGCCTGCCCCAGCCCCGCACAGCCTGTGCCGGTCCAGCACGCACAGCCTGCCCCAGCCCCGCACAGCCTGTCCCGGTCCAGCACGCGCAGCCTGCCCCAGCTCCAGCCTGTCCCGGTCCCGCCCCGCACAGCCTTTCCCTGCCCCGCACAGCCTGCCCCAGCCCCGCACACAGCCCCTGCCCCAGCCCCGCACACATCCCCTGCCCCAGCCCCGCACACAGCCCCTGCCCCAGCCCCGCACACAGCCCCTGCCCCAGCCCGGC
>QUSF01000006.1:6006851-6116677 GCA_003676055.1 Chloebia gouldiae
CGGCACAGCCCCTGCCCCAGCCCCGCACACAGCCCCTGCCCCAGCCCCGCACAGCCCCTGCCCCAGCTCCAGCCTGTCCCGGTCCCGCCCCAGCCCCGCACAGACCCTGCCCCAGCCCCGCACAGCCTTTCCCTGCCCCGCACAGCCTGCCCCAGCCCCAACCTGTCCCGGTCCAGCCCCAGCCCCATCCTGTCCCGGCAGCTTCCCGGCTGGCCGGAATTTACCCCAAGCACGGAGGGGCTGCACCGGGCCGCTTCAAAAAGCAAAGAAGAAATAGTTGAAGATGTTTGAAAATGCGTTTTAGAGTACTCAGGGCTGCCGAAGCCCTTTTTCTCCTCTGCTCTACGCTGCCCAGCTGTTGACTCATCTCTGGAGATGATGCCCTCGCTTACTTTTCCAAAAATCATACCCCTGTTTGCCAAGAAAAAGTCCGTTGACGGAAGGGCAGTCTGAATCTCCAAAAACCGCATGGTACAAGGAGCACTGGAACAAGAAAAGCCCTTGGGATGAAAAAAATTCAACAACACCTAGCAGCAGTCACTCAGCAGTAAACAAAACCCAAGAGTCCCTAACATTAATGCTACCAAGAAGTGGTCACAGCCTGGAAGAGGGAAAGGGGATGGAGACGTTCTCTGTTGTTCAGGTTCCTTGCCATAACATCTTTTTTGTGTTGTTGTTGGTTTTTCTCAATAGTCAGAGGAGCATGTGTTTTCATTCTAGCCTCACATATCAACCACTGAGTTAGCAAAATATGCTCTTTCTTTAATTAATCATATGGAAACAGAACATTGCCATTTTTATCAGCAGAAGGGCAGCAAATCTGAGTGAAAATATACTGAAAATGCCTTCTTAAGTCAAATAACTTTTCATTATATTTTCAAATACCAATATTTTGGATTAATACACCCCTAGTGTGTGCTGATTTCTAAGAATTTTGGGAAATTAGTGATTTCTAAGAATCCCAGCTCAGGAATGATGCTGCCATCTCCTTGCCGCTTCCCATGACACCAGCGTCAAGCTGGGGCCTGGCAGCTGACAGCACTGTTGGAGTGGCTGCAAGCCCCAGGCAGCAAGGGCTCAACCCCCATCCTAACCCATGGGGGATCTTGACCTCTGGAAACTCCACCTGGACATCTATCTGGCATTATTGTCTGTGTCCTGTTCTCCAGACTTGAGGCCAGCAATATCTCACGACATACCATGGTACAAAGGAGCTCTCCTTGCACTCCGTGCCTCACAGGTGCTGACCAGGGCAGGGCCATCAAATGGCACTGCCTGGGACCTGCCTCTTCACAGAGGACAGGGCACATATAGTCACCTAAACGTGAGAGGGAGAAGGACAGCTCTTGTTCACAACTATTCATTAAAATTTTGCTCCATGCAAACCCCCTTAGGGCACAGTTTTACTGCAATGAAATCTGTTCACATTACACCTTATGAATTTTATTCCTCATCAATGTGATACTTGTGCAGTGCCATAAAATGGAGAAATATAATTCCAAATACTAGAAATTTAAAATGAATGCTGTAGACTGGAAGCCTCTATTACCTGTTATTACCATTAACAGCACCTGCAAGTGCTGTACATGCTGCTTTTTGCTCCAGGTATGCCTGCATGGTCTTCTCTGAGGCTCTAAGCAGAGACTTGAAACTCAAGAGCAAAGACATGGCACCACTATCATCTATACTCCCAAACAGGGCTGGGCACTGGCAGCCAGACAGTAGGACTGACCAGTCTCCTCTCTGCCTTGCTGTGCAAAGAGGAGAGGCAGGATTGCTTCACAGGTGTGAGCAGACAGAGCCTGAACAGCAGGGAACAGATGGCTCCCATTCCTACCCCAGCTTGCCAAGCCAGTGTGTCAGTCATTCTGCTGCCATCTTTTTGGGAATAAATATCCCAGAGACCCCCAAATGTCAATGGCAGGCACAGTGTTTATCCAAAGAGACATTACTTCCATGCAGGGAAATTTTTATTTGCTTAATCTACAGTTCTTTGATCCAATTCTATTTTAAAAATGCTATTGCTAATGCAAAGCAAGTATTAAAATTTGATACCACCCTGCTTAAATATTCAGGATTTCTTTTTCTGTTGGAAAATACATTGACTTTTTCAGCTAATGGGATTCTGCATTCCTCCTTGCAATACTTTCAAAGTCTATGAAGCAATTTAAGAGAAATGTAATGCTTCAAAAGCCAGTCCAAAGAAACAACAACCATGGCAAGAGCCTAAGTAAGGTGCATATACTAGTGAACACATCCACTAAGGGCTCAGCAAGCCCAGTAATATGTTTGTAACACACAGCAGAGTACCAGCCTCAGTGCCTCCCTGGCTGCCTGTCCTTCCCATGTCCCCACCAGAGCTGCCCTGCCAGCTTCCCAGCAGCTCATCTCAGAGGTCACAAAGGACAGAATAAGAAGCCTCTGTTGCTGAATGATGACTTTCCTCTCAGACATGAGGGTCCAAACGCAACTTCAGAGCCAGAGGGTTGCCCCAGGCTTGGTGCTGATGAGTGCTGCTTGTGCTGAGGCTGAATTCTTTGGCTTCAGTCCAGTACTTGCATAGTAGTCAAATAAAACAAGAAACAACAAGAGTTAGCTGGTCTTGTGGTGCATGTTTGAAAGCTCCTGTGCTTGAAGTTGTGCATGGCGAAAGAAAGAAGTAGCCCTCCTTGCATACTTTTAAAATTACTGTATCCTTGTTTGGTGACTGCCTTGACACTCACTGTTTATTTTCAAAAATATGTCATTCAGACAAGGAAATTCCATTGGCCATCAACCTCTCAGACAAGAAGTATTAAAGAAGTCTAAGCTGTTATATAATAGCACTAATTAATATTTCAGTTTCAGTCTACAGACTGTTTCTGGAATAGTTAATAGAGCAACACTGAACTTCATGCTAATGCATCTCATAAAAGCAGTTCAAAATAAAAGCTTCCTCGTGTATTTTACAAGCATTATGAGGGAGCTCCAGCATACACGTGAAATTGCTGCCAGTCTTGATAGAAGCACAACCCATGAGATGAAAACCCAACCCCATGCTTTCACGTTGTGACTGATCTATGCAGAAAGGAGATTCTGTCATAAAACCATGTCTGGAATTAGCAGGGTTTTTTAAAAATGGATCAGAAATGTCCACACTGTTATCTATAGTGCAATGACCACATGTCACATCTAACATGACAATCAGTGACTTGATAGATACTGAAATACTATGGGATATCAGGAATCTTTAGATAAAGGCTTATTCATATAGCACAGTGCTTTTGATGGCTCCATGGACTTTGTATAACTGGCAAAGTCAGCTCAAGGAGTCATACTCTTCTCTGTATGCATTCACAGGCAGAACTGCAACACTTCATTTCTGTTAATTGATGTTAATGTCTCTGTGACACCTTTTCTACCTGAAATGGCATTTGGTGTGAGAAAGTAGTAAACTATTGGCAGGAAAAGTCGCCCCAGAGCTGCTCATAGATACTGCAGTATCTCAAGCAGTACAGGAGATCTGCTTCCTTTTCACTGTGAGTGAGGTGCTGACATCAGCTGGAGAAAACAACACAATGTATTCTAGAAATGCTAAAATATATTTGATAACAAACTACAACAATCTACTTAAGACTGGCTTTTCTGGGCAAGACAACAGTGTAAGTTTGTACACACCACCTTAGCCTTAGAGTATTATTCCAGGAGGCAGTGCTACAGTGGGGTAGTTGAGGATAAAATTGAGATGAACATCAGTTTCCCATTTGCATTATTATGAATATAAATATAAATATAAATACAAATATAAATACAAATATAAATACAAATATAAAACTGATTTTATAGTCAGGAGTGCTGATTTACAACTTAGGATGCACACCTCCCAGTGAACTGTGAAATAGGTCTGTGATGTTGTACCTGGTGTGGAGTTCTCCAGGCTTGGATTGAACCTGCTGTTCTCACACAGCAATCAGCCACGCGATCTTCCCGAAGTGACACATTTCCCTTTTATTGTTAGTTGCACTTATCTCGTTATTTCACATCTAAAATTTAATGGCAACTTGACAGCCTCTCTTCCTTAGAAAGTACTGGTTCTATGAGAACAAAACAGCACTCCTTTCCACTAGAGGAGCACATTTGTTATTAACATTAGTGACATGTCATTAGAAGAAGCAGGAAACTCTTGTTTTCAAGTCACAGAAGAAAAAACTCAGGCATGTTTTTTCAACTTTCTGATCTCTGGACTCTCTTCTATAATTCTGCAGGTAGAAGAATGGTTCATTTTCTGGATTATGGCCTAACTCTGATACCTTATATATGCAATATATCCTGGATACTGAAGTCCTATCCACATATCCCTATCCTATTTACACATTTTATATTTCTTGCCTGTTTCTGGCTTTAGAGATGCCAGCACAGCAGCTCATGTACTAAGCACAGGCAGTTTCTCCTTTCTCAAATTCAAGAAGAGAAAAAATTCACATGTGGGGAGCCCAAAGCCATGTTTAGGATGAAGCTGTTAATTACTTTATATGTTTTGAATCTTATCTCTGGGACTGGGACTTTTAAAAGCAGAAGTTCATTGCCTGCTGTTTAGGAAAAATGTTTTATGTTTGAACACAGACATTTGTTTGAGGGGATTACTACAGGCTGCAAACTTTTTCATACAGGGCATGAAACAGCAGGGAGTCTAGAGCAGCCAGAAATGCTCCCCTCTGGCTCAGCGGCACTTTGACTTTCTTCCTGAGGCTGTGCTGGGCCACTGAGGCTCTGCAGCTCATCTGGGGCTGCCAAGAACCAGACTGGGGCAAAAGGAAAATAGTTTAAGTGAGATTTCTGCATTGCCAGGAAGCGAGATGGAGATGGCTAATTGCCATACGGAATTACAACGAAGGATTGTTTCACTGGAGAGCCTGATACTGATGTGTTCTGAAAGAAAGTCAGCTGCTGTGTCAACTGTCTGATAGTGAGTTTTTAAAATGAACACTGCTACACAGGGTTTCTTATGCATGAGAGACAGGCTTACACACACCCTTGAAGATAAACTCCAAACTGGGAGATGAGGCTTCTGAATAGTACATCATATCCTTTTCTTTTCTTCCAGTGTCCCTGTTCCAGCATCAGAGGACAATCCATTTGCATTTTAAGACCCACATCTTCAGTGGATAGTACTGCTACATAAAATACCTCCTGATTACAAGAACATCTGAAGCCTGGCCACAGCCCAGAAGCTTAGAAGAATATTAGAAATTATGTGCAGGAGTACAACAGTAGTACGTTTAGGGAACAAAAGGATGGCAGGGAGGTGATTTTCTGATCACCCCCCAGGCAAACTTATGGAAATAAGAACATATGCAAAAAAAAAAAAAAAACCAGGAAGATGAGGGTCAAGGCAAGAAAGTGTGATTCATCTCATCAATTCTCCTGTAGAGGTGCTCAGGATGTTAAATAAGCAAAATTAATAGTAACTGATTTGATGAAGGCTCCTCCAAGATCCTCTACCAAGCAATCATAAAGAACCTCAGCTATCACAGATAAAAAGGAAAAGGCCACTTGTTGTTTAATGACAGTTTAAAGACAAGAAACAAAAGTAGTAATAAATAATCTATGTTCACAATGGGATTAGGTTCCAAGAGGATTCACACAGACATTAGTGTTAGAATCTGTTTTGTCCACTATCCATACATAGGTTTTATAATGGGACTGAATAATCAGTTGGCAAAATATAATGATGATACCAAATTAGTCTGTCAGTCAAAAGAGAAATTGGTTGTAAACACTGAAGGTGTTTTCTACAAGATTGACTAATAAGGCCTTAAAATTTAAGCTTTTGAAGGCTGATAAATGTATGGGACCAAAAACACCCTAGCAATAACACAGTGCACAGCAATGAGATTTAATGGGGCTGTTATCTCTAAGGAAACAGGTCTTGCATAGGTTTATGAAAATCCAAGTTCTTGGTAGGAACAACAAAATAGCAAAGTGGATTTAAAATTTTTTTTGAAAAGTATTTGAGTGCAAACCAACAAAATATGCTGTTACAAATGTCTGCTCACCATTTGGCAATTATGAGGTCTTTTCTCACAGTGGATAAAGTTGGGAACAGTAAGTGGGAGTAGGTTCAAAATGAATGAACATAAATAATTCTCCATATTTGTATAGCTGACCCCTGGAAGTCATTGTTAGAGGATACTGTGGTTACCAGAAGTTGGCAGAACTCAAAAAAGGATAAAATTCCTGGAAGAAAAATTCAGCAAGGGCCATTAAGCACAACATTCCAGCTTGTGGCACAGGACCTCCTTGAACCACGTGAATGCAGGTGGGATACACAACATGTACCAAATCACTATATGCCTATCACAGCATTCTATTTTTCCAAAAATAGCTGCATCTGCCCACTGGCCAACTGGCCATGATACTGGCCATTTGTGTTGGTCTGACCTGTGGCCACCCCACTGGGGCTGTTCTGAGCATGAGTGGCCAGTCTGTATTCTCACCTGAGCTACTCAGATGTACCACCCCACAGCCTATGTAAATGTGGGCTCCTAACAGCACTGCTAGTGCAGAAATGCATCAAAATAACTGCTCCTGTGGTCTGTGGCTCCAGCCTGTGGAATGACAGTATTTCCCTGGGCACAGCCTCTCCGTGCCCTCCTGTCAACATTTGCTGGTGAAGTGTAAGCTGCTGGTCTGTTGGCCACAATGTGAGGCTCAGAGGATGTGACCTCTATCCCTTCTGCTCTCCCAGGGGCTTCTTAGAAGTGACCAGGAGCTCCTGGATGGCTGGTAAGACCATTGGAAGGGGTCAGTTGTTTCATCCAGTGCCTGACTGCTAATTTAGGCATTATGGTCTCACTCTTGTTCAGTTTTTAAACATTTTTCCTCAGTCAAACCACACCAGCATATGAACAGAGACTCCATTTGGCTTAGCTGAACTCTTCACAAGCCAGGAATAGCAAGCATCCCACACTGTGTAAAGTCCCTAAAGAGTGCTGAGTGGCTCTCAACAGTAAATAAAGGAAGAAACACAACAGTTGGGTAATAGAGTTCAAAAGAGAAGGAGACATTTCAGGTGGCAGACCTCTGCTAAAGTATTTTGAGAGTATTATAACAGAAATGAGCTAAAAGTAGTTTCCATACCCTTAGTGCAACTCCATATGCTGAATCTATACACAAGTTCCTAAAACTAAACACACAGGTGCTTTGTAAATATATTTAAGTAGTGGTGGGCTTACACACATCCTAATCTCACAGTCTCACTAACAAAGTGTTTGGATAACACACTGATAACATAAGGAAGTGTTTAGATAAACTTAGTTCCTTCTTGTTATCCAAATACATTGTAAATCCCCACACAGCCCTACTGCTGGTGTCACTCAGTCACAGACAAACATTCCTAACTGAGCTGAATATTCCTGCCTTTGCAGACTTAAGGTAAGGGTTTTACTATTTATTTTCTTTTCAAAAGCACTCCAGTACTATCATGATCAATTGGGCAAGAGATAAAATAATTAGGTTTTGATCTGGTTTTGACAGAAGTTTTTTCCTCTCTGTGCTAGAGAACCAATGCCAAAGTCAGATTTCGTAAAAGTTTTTAAAAAGCAACGTGGCAGAACAGAATAATTCTTAGCAACACTATTTCAAATACAGCAGCAGGGGACTGGTGTCTGGGAACATGAAATTCTCTAGGCTCCTTGAAATCAATGAATACTTGTTGCATGATTTCAGTCTCTGGCCCAGTAAGGCAGACAGACACAATGGTTAGAGCACAGGACTAGCTGGCAGGGACTTGCTGGAAGATTTCAGAGAAGTTGTATAACCTGTCTCTGTACACCAGATTTCTGACTGATAACACTAATCTTTGCCTTTCTTACCTATTTTGGTACCTATATGTAAAAAAAAAAAAAAAAAAAAAGAAATACAATTTTCTAGGAAGATTAATTTTCCTTACAAGCAAGTCCACTAGAGGCAGACTAAAATCTACTGCAACTGCATGAGCTAAAGAGAAAATAAAAACCCTTTAAAATGGTCTTACACTTGTAGTGGATTCTTTCAGATGAGACGCCTATTGCCTAAACTTGCAGATGGCCAGAATTTCCCAATGTATTATTAAATGCATGTTATCAGTTCTGTGTAACAAGGATGTAGGGTTGTACATGTGGCTCTGCAGAGCAGTGTTCACTAACCAATAAGCTGAGTCTGGACTCTAGGGCTGGACTACTGCCTTGCACGCAGGGAATACTCTGTAGGATACACATAAAGTATTTTGTTCACTGAGAGTTGGAATTCCTCCTTTTTTATTCTACAGTCCCCAGGCCATGACCACCAGGGCAGCCACCAGGTACAGCAAAGCCATCCCTTGGCTGGTTACTCTTCCTGGAGACCCAGGAAAGATGGGGCTTTTGCTAATGCATGGGGGAAGTTCAGGTTACGGTGGGGTGGCAACTGTTCCTGGAGTGAGATGTCCTCTGCAGAGGCTGCTGACCTAATGAAGCAAACTGAATTAAGCCTCATGGCAGCCACTGTCCCTGGTGCAGTGTGGGGACATCTGGCCTGACACGTGGCAGTTCTGTGCTGTTGCTGCCAGGGTGAGTGGAGGCATTGAATACAGCACAGAGCTGAGCTCTGTCCCCATGATGTCTGGGTATGGGCCCGTCCATGCCCTGCAGAACAGGGTGCACACGACATTTTCTTCCCATCACCAGAGCCAGAACAAAGGTCCAGTACAAAAACCATCCTGGACGAGCAGAGAAACTGGTCACTGCCCCAGCCTTCAGGCTGAGCCACCGCCTCACAGCAAGTGTGACAAACACACTTATCTGGCTGCATAATATCAGCCCTACTGGTGTCTGATTAGCAACCTCATAAATAAAGAAGCTCATATGCATGCATATGAGACATGCATGGATCACTTTTTCCTTACCCAAAGCTAGAATTCAGCACAATCCACAGCAAGTGTTCTGTATAGCCCCATCTGTTTGGAGCAGAAAGAATGATGCCTATAGCTTTTAATCCCAAATTATTTCTTTCTTCCTATCATAAAATTTAGGTGTATAAGTTACATATATATATATTTTAAAAAACAAAATAATAAAAAGCCCAAACAAAACCCCAGAATAATTCCCGGCAGAACTTCCACAATAAAACAGTAGTGGGTCAGTTTACAATATTGATATTTATGAACTGGACTAGTCCCTGGACAGAATTTTCTGTCTTCTAGCAACCAATTGCTCTATGCATAATATAAGCATTTCATATTTAGACTCCATATTTCTTGCATACTTCTTTTCACTGACATTTTGCACTGTGTTAAATACACACCATGGAGCTGATGTGTCTCACTGGAAAATGCTGCAGGTGGTTGTTTTTTTTACAGAGTGGAAACTTACCAAATAGCAGGAGCAGTAGAGAAGAAAGGGCTTCCTGGAGCTCCCTTTTGAATCACCATGCTGCTCCTTCTGAAAAAGGGCAGGCTGCCTGCAGCTCTCTTTCCCCTTAGCCTGCCTTTGGAGAATGCTTCCAGTGTACAGGAAGGGTCAGAAAAAGCCTAGAACCTTCAGCACTGCAGGCAAGATGAACTATTTTCCAGCAAACATTCCTTCCTTTTCCTCCAGTCCCCAATACAGGTCCACTTCCTTTCTGCCCCAGTTCACACACTCCCTTGAACACCCTCCTTGAGCAGCCACTTACCAAGACTCTTCCTCTGTTGATTCCCCTTCTGCTCGAAATAGGCACACCAAGAGAGTTGGTTGATAAGTTCCATTCCAGCTATGAATTTCTTTTTACTCTCTCAATTAGAGAGTGATGAAAATATTGCTGTCTGCTCTCATGTTTATCCTGGCATCCTATCACATCCTTCTCACAGGCTTTCTCCCTGTCCCACTGTCTGAATATACAGCTCTGTTTCAAATCAACCTCACGGTGTTCCTCATTTGTTGTTGTCTACCTAAGGTGTTGCTCCATGTTTATGGAATGTAGTTTTACTGGAAAAATTCCTTGGCCAAAACCTTCAAAAGGAACTACTCATCTTGGGTCTATTTTCCATGACACTTGAAAAGCTCTGACTTTTTGGGAAGGTTGGTTTCCTCAGTCTGGACATAAGACCTCTTTGAAGTATCTCAAGTTGGGCAACAAAATATTGCAAAACTGAAATTGCACCTGACCATGAAGAAGGTTTGTCCTGTTTATGTTTGCCAATTTTTTTTTGCCTCTTGCTCTATCAGATTTTGACAGGCGAGTGCTGTTCTTAGCTATAAGGACATAAAATTAAGGCAAAATTGGGTCCGGAAGGAAGTTTCCAGACCACGCATCTGTCATGGAGTTCTTTTGCTCCAAGCCAAAATTCATTGTGTCCCCTGTAAGTGCTCAGGATTTGCACATTTGTAGCTGAGACTGGAAGTGGCATTAAAGGACTTTGTATGTACTCTCTTCTTGGATTGCAAAAGAATGAAGCAGAGATTTGCATATTTCAGTCTTTATTTTTTCTCCTTTTATGTCCTGGAGAGCTTATGACAAATAATATACTCACTGGTTTCTAATATGTTACCAGACATAATAGGTTGGATGATAAATTAAAACCAGATGGAGTTCTGAATGTTTTGCTTTCAAGCCACTAGCAAGCCTGTATTGCTTTAAAAATAAACTTTGTTCCCACTTCACTCAGATTAGTGGCACTTCACTTTGCTCAGACTAGTGACACAGAGGCAACTCTGACCATGACACCTGGGAATGACATGAAAATAACTTTTTAAAATAGCAATTGTGATGTGAAGGATTACACATCTGCAGAACATTTCAAATGGGAAACAGTTGGTGTGTCTCACAAGCCTAGGTGTAGCTCAGCTAGGAAGTGCACAGTCACATCATAAACCTCCCATTTACTTTGCTCCTAATTGCCAATCCTGTTAACCACATCAGCAAAGAACTATTTACTGAAACCTGGAAGATAAGAGGTCATACAACAAACATGGTCATACCATGTTGTTATACTCTTTCCTAGGCATTCGCTAGCAACTGTTGTGAAAAAGAGGATACCTGAGCCTGATGGACTTTTGTGCTGAATCAGGAACAGCAAAATAAATATTCATATGTCAAATAACTACCTACTAGGTTGAAAAGTGAACCTCAGAATGCACTTTAAAACATGCATTATGAATTCTATAGGGTAGCTGCCCCTGTTGCTTAGTTAAGCCTGTTAGGGTTCACAAGTAAATTTTATTACAATAAATTCAGAATGTCTTCTAAAGATGTGTACTTCACAATCTGCCTCCCCAGAATAAACTGGAAATGAAGAAATGCAAGGCTCAGGTACACTGGCAGGTTACTGTCAGAACATGTGCCTTTAAGTGCATATACAAGTGCCATTGAAGTCTCAGGTGCCTTATCAGCTCCATCTCCTGCTTTGCTGACTTGAGGTACCTTAGAATGAAGCCAGGGATGCTATGAGCAGCAATCTCTAAAATTAAACATCTGCACTGCTAGTGGCTCACTGATTTCCATATCAAAGGCACTTGGGTGGCAGCTGAAGAGATGGCTTTTCCCAGTCTGTCCCTGCAAGCAGGTCTTTGGTGCTGTCACTTGGCTAGGATTATGGCAAGAAATAAGCACCACCATAGGGTAATTCATTCCCCTTGTCTCACACATCTATTTCAGGATGACAGGACTGGCTTTCAGAGGTACCTATTTCTGTCTTGACTGTAAAGGACCTGGTGTGACTAGCTCAATCCTTTCAGAAGGCATCCCCACTAGACTTCCTGCTTTCAAGTCAGGGCAGATGCTTTTCACTCAGTATGTTATTTATAATGTGAATCAAGATTGTGTGGATATAGCATAAAATAAAGCTTGCATTCTGAAGACTAAAAAAAGCCTAAGTGGAAAAGGAATGAATATTTCTTGAGTATTTCTGTCAGTTGGCACATCTTAGTTGACTTGGCTGCTACATTCCTATTTTGGGATCCAACCTTAATCTAGAGTTCAAGTTGAAGCTATGCTACCACAGGGCTGAGAGGTACATTAGTGGCTGTGTCACACAACTTGGGAAGCCAAAGAAATGCCAACATGGATTGTATTCACACCTTCATTGGCAAGACGAGTCTAAGGATGCTGGTCTTGGGCTAGGAGTCTTTGCCTCTACTATTTCACTAGCAGGGTCTGCATAGAGAATGGCTGAAAACTGTTATGTGCTAAGAAACCCAGGGAAGAATTAAATGTTAACTTCTTCCTACTCATTACTTCCTACTTATATTATTGCTGAGTGTTTCATCCCTGCAATTGTGTGAACATGTATGTTTTAGTCAGGGATCTACTGGCAAAACTGAGATGAGGCTTCCGGTGTAAAACAATGCCCTCTATTAAAGAAATAAGTCATCAAATATAGGCATCTATAAATAGAAAAGGTTGTAAAAACAAACAGGGGAAAGCATCTGGTTTGAAGCATCTTTACAAAATTTGCAGTAGCTAAATCTGGAGTCAATTAATGACCTGTTTATTTTCCAAAATTTCAGTAAAATGCCTTGGCAAAAACTTAATCTGTCTCTGGAGAACATCTTACTTCCTTCCATATGTTGCCCGATCTGTCATAGCAATAAACTTCTTCCCAGTTGGAAGATCCCTAATGATTGCACCGATGCTTTCCATAAAATAAGAGATATTGGTTCCAGCCCTCTACAAGTCATGGCTCTCCCTTAAGAGAAAGCAACGCAAAGGAATACAAGAGCAAGTGAGTGCCCTGTGTTACAGCCTCTGTTGTGACCTAGAATCCAGAGATTTAAAACAATTCCTACCTACAGTTCATCCCAGCTGTTTTATAATCCCTCTGAATCTGATAGTTTCTTTAAAATGCTGCCATGCCACAATTAATGTATATGCCTTGGCTTTGTAAACATTCCAAAGAAACAGCTTAGGCTGTTTAGTAACTATGCATGTTTATGGTTTTGTATAAAACAAACCAGATGTTTCAGAGTCAGTTTTATTTAGTGTTGTCTTGTCTAACCTAGATTCTGAAATTTATTTGTCCTCTATTTGAATCAGATTAGTTATAGTATCGTTGGTTCTATTATATGTTGGAAATATGGATATTCTGGTACCTTCCTCTTTCTGATGAACTCATATATCCAACCATACTGATTAAATAGATAATCTTTTTTAAAAGAGTCTACTGTTGGTTTAGAAGTTAAATATAACAAAACAGACTAGTCCACATGATTTGAATATTTAATAATTTAAATTTATACTGCATTTAAGTGCTCTGCTGAAATCAGACCATAATCAAATTATCAGTTTTGTTCTGAAACAAAAGCACTTGGAGCTGTTAGGGATAGGCAGAGACTGCAAATATAATTACAAAAATACTTATCTGCCTAACTGATATAAAACTATGTGTTTCTGATAGTCTGTGGACAAATGCTTCTTTATGTTCTGGAATTATGGAATGGGTCAAGTCAGGATGACGAGTGGGTCAAGCCATCCTTACATCAGAATGCAGGGTTTCTGTTGATTTTAGAGAAGTTCTTTATTCTCCTCAAAGTGACTGGCAGGAAAACAAATGATCCAAATCTTTAGCTGATAATGAAGCTGCAAAACTTTCTTCCCAGGAAATGAACTGGGTAAGTCCAAACACCTCACCATGTGGCAGAAATTCACATAGAGGCACACAGAGGTATGTATGTATGTTTGGTTATGCACATTAAGGGTCAGTACTGACAATCTGAAGTTTCACTGTGTCTTTTTGGTAATACAATTTCCCAGTTTATTCAAAAGAAGCTGGTGGGCTCAATGCTGTCATGGTGCTTGAAAATTCTCAACTGAAAAACGTAAAGAGAAGATATGGTAAAAGTAAATTAAGTAATAAATAATGAAGAAAAGAGGAATTAGTTGTCATTTTTACCTTCCTATGATATCAGAAATACAGTGATGCTGAATAAAAGTTTAAATCTACAAATTAAAGTTTAACAATTGAAGAGAAATGTGTGCTACACATTGGTTTTACTTGCAAGTACATGATTTGAGTCACTAGTTATACTGTTACCCAGCAGGCTAACGCACATCCTTTTTCTTTAATTACCAAGTCCTCTAGTAACTGAGCTATGTATTGTATAATTAATTTCTGCTACTTTATTTAGTGAACTATTCTGAAAATGAACATTTACCTTCTCTCAGATGGTGACTTCCACAAATGGAAGTGGTGCTGGCCTTTGCTGAATATCCTCACTTCATCACGTCTATACAAACACCCTATCCCCTGTGACTAGGGCAGGGGCCAGGAACGAAGGATTTAACTTTCAGTGTAATTGAAAGGAGGAGCCTTAAGCCTCCAGAACCCACACCTAGCATGACAGCAGCAGGCTGAGGGCCACAAATGAAAAATAAGCCCTTAGGGAGCACTGGTGAGCAGGGTGTGGCACAGCAGTTGCAGGAAGGGTGCTGAGGCAGTGCCAGCCCAGCCAGGGAGCAGTGGTCGGTATCCACCTGGCAGAAATCCATGGCCTCGCTGAGCTCCACACCCAGCACAGCTGGCACAGCTGCCCAGACAGTGCTGGCAGGAGCAGCTGCCAGTACTGGGTGGCACCTGTGAGCACAGCTGTGGAAGGGTGCCCAGGTGCAGGAACTTCTCTGCTTAATGACAGGATGAGGGGGTCAATAGCCCACCTGAGGTGTATCTCACCTATACTCACAGCACAGGCAAAAAACAGGAGCAGCTGGAAGCCACTGTGCAGCAGGAAAACTATGACACAGTTGCCATCACAGGGATGTGGGGATGATTCAAACAACTGGAGTGCTGTGGTGAGTAGCTACAGACTCTTCAGAAACAACACGTGAGGAAGGAGTGGTGGTGGGATAGCTTTGTTAGAGAGAAGTTAGAAAGTTTTTATTATCCAGAACTTGATCATCACCCAACAGTGATGATTGGGTTGAGTGTGCACAGGTAAGAATCAGGGGGAAGGCCAAGAAGACAGACATCCTAGTGGGACTCTGCTGTAGACCACCCAAACAGGATGAAGAGTCAGAAAAAATATTCTCTAAGCAGCTGAGAAAAGTCTCACAATCACTAGCCCTTGTTCTCATGGGGGACTTCTGCTCACCAGACATCTGAAAACAAAAGAATCTGGCATGTGCCATTATTAAATTTCATATTGTTGGTGATTGCCCAGACCTCTAACAAGATATCTTGGCAGGGCCCCTGTGCCTTCGAGGAAGTCAACAGCTCCTCCCAGTTTAGCATCATCAGCAAACATAGTATACCTTCAAGTTTTGCATCCAAGCTGTTTATGAAGACACATCCTTTGTCACTGTATTTCTCCCTGCATCCAACAAAAGATAGAGAGGACAGTGTTCTTCAAATGATGAGGAAAAGGCTGCAGTACTTAATGCCTTTTTTGCCTCAGGTATAATAGAAAGACCAGGTGTTTGTGGGATACTCAGCTCCCTGAACTGAAAGACTGGGACAGGGAGCAGAATAAAGCCCTCATAATCCCAGGGGAAATGGTCAGCAACCTGCTATACCACTTAGATACACACAAGTCTATGGGATCAATTAGCATCCACACAAAAGCACTGAGGGAGCTGGCAGAAGTGCTCACTGAGCTCCTTTCCATCATTTACCAGCAGCTCTGGCTAACTGGGCAGGTCCCAGTTGGCTGGAGATTAGTCAATGGGAGACCCATTTAACAGAATGGTCAGAAGGAGGATCCAGGGAACAACAGGTCTGTCAGCCTGACCTCAGTGTCAGGGGAAGGTCATGGAGCAGACCACCTTGACTGCTGTCATGTGGCATGTGCAGGATAACCAGGGGATCAGGCCCAGCAAGAATGGGTTTATAAAAGGCAGGTTCTGCTTGACCACCCTAATCTCCTTCTGTAACAAGGTGACCCACTTAGCAGATGAGGAAAGGCCATGGAAGCTGTCTACCTGGACTTCATAAAGCCTTTCAAACCTTTTTCCACAGCATTCTTCTGGAGACACTGCTTATGGCTTAGACAAGTGGATAAAAAACTGGATGGATATCTGTCCCCAGAGAGTGGCGGAGAATGGAGTTACATCCAGGTGGTGGCTGGTCACCAGTGGTGTTCTCCAGGGCTTAGTATTGGGGCAAATTCTTCTTAATATCTTTATTGACAATGTGGACAACAAGGGGATTGAGTGCACCCTCAGTCAGTTTGCAGGTGAGGCCAAGCTGGGTGGGACTGTTGATCTTCTGGAGGCTGGGAAGGCTCTGCAGAGGGATCTGGACATAATGGGTTGAAGAGCTGAGGCCAATTGTGTGAGGCTCAACAAGGAGAAGTGCAGTGTCCTGCACTTGGGTCACAGCAACCCCATGCTGGGGGCAGCATGGCTGGGAAGCTGCTTGGTGGAAAAGGACCTGGGGGTGCTGGTCAACAGCAGCTGGACATGATCCAGGACATGCCCAGGTGGCCAAGAAGGCCAGTGGCCAGCAGGACCAGGGCAGTGATTGTGCTCCTGTACTCAGCACTGGTGAGGCCACACCTCAGATCGTGTGTCCCTCACTACAAGAAGGACATTGAGGGGCTGGAACATGTCCAGGGAGGGGAAACAGAGCAAGGGAAAGGTCTGGAATGCAAGGCTTAGGAGGAGCAGCTGAGGGAGCTGGGGGTGCTCAGCCTAGAGACAAGGAGGCTCAGGGGAGATCTTACCACTCTCTACAACTGCCTGAAAGGAGGGTGAAATAAGGTGGGGATTGGAATCTTCTTCCAAGTGATAGAACAAGTGGGAGAAGAATCAAAATGCACTAGGGGAGTTTTAGATTGGATATTAGGAAAAATTTCTTCACGAACAGGGTTGTTAGGCATGAGGTTGCCTAGGGAAATAGTGAAGTCACTATCCCTGGAGGTATTAAAAAGATGTGTTGGTGGCAATGAGGGACATGGTTTAGTGGTGGACTTGGCAGTGCTGGGTTAATGTTTGCATGTGATCTTAAGGGTCTTTTCTAGTCTAAATGATTCTATGACTTTATTTATAATTTAAAACATTTATTGAACCAAAGCAATCTTTTGGGAGTGTTTTTAAACACTACTTCCTAAATTACAAATGAGTACCATATGCATAATGAAATTGCAATATTTTAATGTTACTCTTTAGTTTTGTGCCTTGAGATAGATGGTTACATATTTGCTTCTGAAGTAACATTTGCAAGTTGGGATTGTAGCAAAATATTTGCTAAAAAAGAGTGTGAATAGTTCACAGACTTGTCAGAATACATCTGTTTGTGTCTATTAATGGGTACATTCCCAGCTGTGGTCTTTCCAATGCCATAAATAAAAAGTTTCTTTCTTACTATAAATCCAGTTGCTAAAATCTCCTTGTAAAATTGATTTATTTCAATAAAAATCTGTACTTATGTTAAAGACAGCTCTTAAAATGAGCATGACCATGAGATGCCATTTGCATATCATTTCAGCAGTCATCTGACACATAAGTGACTATGTCTTAAATAATTTAAGACAGCATTTTTCTGCTTCATCCGTGAAAGAGTATGCCTTTCAGATCAGGATGAGGGTGACAGGGGTGGGAAAAACACAGGTGTATTTGGCAGAGGAATGGGAGGCACATCCAAAATCATCTAAAGGTTGGGACAAATGCTTAGTCCTCACTCCTTCATGCAATGAATCCAACACAAATTTACACAGGTGTGCAACAAATCCAAGCTATGAACCAATGCAGGAGGTCCCTAAATCTTTAGGAATCCTTTTATGCAATGATATGTGTAATTTTTTTTTCTATTGACTAAAAGAAGTTACATTTCTAACTTTGGTTTTGACTTACCTCTTTCACCATTCTCTTAAGCTATCCTTATGCATCTACCTTACCCTTATCCTACGCAGCTACCCTACATTTCTTCATAAATGGCAGGAACAGAAGACCATATACAATGACATTTCAAAATAATTTTTGATCAAATTCCGACAGCTCTACACATGATCTAAGGTACATTTGAACTATGCTACTGTTCTGAGGCAATATCCCTTTAAATTTTTTTCTATAACAAAACCAATACTCCTGCGTCTGTTTTTAAAAGAGTTTCTGTATTAAATGACCTGTGAAGGTTCAGTGCCCTTCTGCATCATCATGGGCTGGAAAACCAGTCCTCCCCAGGAAACACTCCTTGGTTTATCAAAGCATCAGTGCCATTCATTTAGCTCAGGCAACAGACGAAATTAATTATCCCCACATTATTTTACATCTGTGACAAGTAAAATTTGTGAAGTATTTATAAAAGTAAGCAAGCTATTTTGAAGTTAATCAAGTTATCTTGCTGCTAAAGAAATACCTACGGTTGAAACAACTTTTTGTCAACTCTAAATTTTAAGTCATAGTGTTTTGAAATAGATTATGAATCAAATTCTTACAGCTTAAGGAAAAATAACACTTATAAGTTCCAGTGCCTCCTCTTTCACTGTACTACAGCATGTTGCTGGATCTGTAAAAAAGATTTTATAGAAAATCTTTTCTATATACTTACTGTTCACAGCAACAAATAAAAAAATCAGTATCTCTATGAAATGGTCAATTGAAATGCAATTCTCTCTGGTGATTATATACAGCAGAGAATGTTTTGATCACCACGCTAGCTGAAAACAACTTATTCTTTCATTCTCATAAATGTTACTCTACTTCTACATTGCTAGTGGTCCTGCTGCAAAAGCTTAGGATTAGGGCTTCTGGGTGGCACTCTATCCTGGAGGACAGAGGATGCCTTGAATATTGCACTGCCTTAATAAAGCAGCTGCTGTGTCTAATACTGAGTGAGGCAGGATGGGTACGCACACTAATTGACATTCCTGTATGTAAATTACTGTATGTAAATTACTGCCCTCTACTGGAATGACAGGCAGAGTGTTTCACGTGAAATGGATGGTTTGTAAAGTCATTAAATTGATTGTTGAAGCCTAGTGTTTTATGGAACCAAGTGCCATGGATTCCAGGTGTTCCTGATCCCTTCTTGGAGCATAGCTGCTAAAGGCACACATATCTCTGTGCATTCAGCCTTTGCTTATTTGCAGTACAAGGTGCACGAGGTTCGTCTGATTGTCAAAATATTTTGCTTTTTAAACTGTAAACAGGATGTGCAAAGGAGCTACCGAAATGCATTCCTCTTGTGAATGCTCTAATGTCAGTCAAGGAATCCTCTACACTGTCATATTTTTAAGTCTGTAATAATCAAAGGAAAATAGCACAAATTCTTACTTAATTGAAAGTAATCCCAAACTCAAATTTTCAAGAATCACAAGACAGGCATCACTTCTTTAAAATAATGAAGTTAGCTTGAAACTGATATTTTACAAAATTAATTTTTTTCCTTGATTTTTCAGACTCTGAAATTCACATTTTCTTTTTAAATTTGCTATGTAAATGTGCTTAAGTGAAACTTGGTTTTCTCAATTAAGTTTTACTCAGGGAGATGATTTTTAAAGGACTTAAGATATATAGCAGCACAAGATTTGGCCATTGTATGACAGAAAACCCAAAGAAATAAGGAATAGCAATACAGAACATGTCTCAAGAAATCCAAGAAGTACAAAATATAACAAGATAAATGTGAGTCAAAGCACTGCTGTGAAACAAGGCCAATGCTTGGCAAGTATTGTACAAAATCAAATTGTTAAGTCATCCATGTTCTCGGAATCCCTAGAAATATAACAATATCAGACATTTTGAAGGATTTTTTTTTCATTAAAACAAAAAGACAAAATTCAGAATTGGGATTTCATGATTCCTGGAACTAAACATGACATTCTACTGTAGCTGGGAAAGCAGAAGAATGGGAGTCCAGTCTCCAGTGCCTTCCTGAGTCCAGAAATTTCACATTTTGGAATTTGTTGGCCAGCCACCAACAGACTATTGATGTTCACTAAGCAGCTGAAACTTTATTGTGGATATATATGTTCCATATAAATGTTCTGGCATAGTTATTATTATAAATAAAATCACTTGCATGGGGATATGGAAGCAGCCTATAGGATTACAGTCATGTGAATAAATACAAAAATACCTAGTAGGAAATAACTGAGAAGACACATTATTTAACATCCCATGACTGGTATAAAGAAGCAATCTTGGAATGGAAAAACATCATCACTGTTTAATGTCAGACAAATGCATTAAGTATTTTTATCAGTCTACATAAGCTCCTATATATCTTAGAAAAATATGAGCACCAAAAAAATGCATCTGTTTAAATGTACGGGAACTTAAACAATATTGTGTTATATTTACTGCTTCTGTAAAAATAGTACTATGAATTGTTTCCAATATTTGGTCTGCAGATATCAGGATAAGTACAATGTTTACAGGAATACTTCAGAAAGTCACAGAACTTTAGAGAACTGACAAGGCATCAGCCTTCTTCTTGTCACATAGAAGCATCTGCAGGTGGAATGAGCTGAAGCAGTGTATATGCACAGAGAAAAAAGGAGAAATATTTGTTTACTGAGAACTGAAAGAACCTTGTGAATGCTCAAGAACCACAGAAAGCCAATAGAAAAAAAAAAACAACAAAAACAACAAAAACAAATCAAAAAGCAAACCAAACAAACTCAAACCAAACAAAAAACTGTACTACAAAAAGGACTGACATCATAACTCTCTAGGAAAAAGAAGTGTATTTTCTAAAGATTAATGTGTCACTAAAATCTGTGAACAGACAAGCTCCAGGAAGAGGGAGATCTGTCAAGAACATTTTTTAAAGCTATCAGATAGAAACTGACTGATTCAAATGGTATCCAATTCTATTGCCAGCACTGATTCCACATTTTATCAGCTGAGATTTGTATCTCTTACTGTCAGGAAATTAAGTAGTCAAAATTGAATTTCTTTTAGGAAAGTAATCCCTGCTACAACTCTCTCTGATGGAAGCAGTACCCATTCAAATACAAAATCTATGTATTAAATGTAAAGCCAGAAGATGAATGCTGTTGCCACTATGGTCACTTCAAACCTTACATGGAAAATTGCAGCAGAGCCACAGGAATGGGTATGAGAAAAATACATCTTTCTCTGGACTTTGAGACAGTGGGGAGTCCTCCAACACCCCCCTATTACAGTCTCATGCTGATACAGAAATACTTGGCAGGTCAAGCATATTGGTATTTTTGTAATTGTACTTCTGGAATTAACTTCTTGTTGCTGAGGGTCATGAGAGCCTGGCAGCAGCAGAACTAACAATGGTGATATTTTGCCACCACTGCCCCCTTTCCAGGTTCACACCACTGGCCTTCAAGGAGTGCCTGGGGAAGGAGATGGAACTTACAGGATACTGACATAATTCATAAAACATAGGTGCAAAGAAAAGCCTCTTCATAGTTTAATTAAACTAATCTAAAACCCCTCCTCACATTAATAGAGAATGTATGGTACAATTAATTTAATTTATGAGATCAATGACTACTTTTTTGGCTACAACATTTTCTTTAGGACTGAGAGCAGAAAATTTCCTGGCATGCCTGGCCAAATGAATCACTCATAAGTCACTTTCTTTCTTCCCTAAAGCACTCCATCATGAATAAAGAATGTCTTTCATAACTTTTCTCCTTGACAAAGGACAGTCTTTTCCCATTGATGGGGCTGGGTTAGGGAGGAATTTACACATATACATCTTATCAACATACATGAGAATCAGTATCTTGTACTCTCCAGTGCACTGGTGGGGACACAGACAGCAACATCTCTACTTTGCTTTCTAAAAATGTTTTGTGCATGATTTTAAAATAGAACATAAAAGTATGCCCACCAAATACCACATTTTTCACACATGCATCTCCCACACTCCTTAATGAAAACTGATCTTGTGAAATTATTTTACAAAAAAAAAAAAATCCACCAATTTCATTAATGGCTTTATAGTAGATTAATCTGCTATATTTGCACAAAGGTCTTAATTGAGAATAAATTTCAGTAATGTAATAACACTAAGATGCAGCAGACTCAATGTTGGTCCCATATTGGGACACCTGCTTTTGCTCAGGGGTTCTCAGAGGACCTGGGAGCTTGGTACACGTATTTTCTTTGGGGTTTCCAGTGACTTCACCCCAAAATAAACTTCAGCTCTGCAGAGTAAAAACTTCAAAAATGAATTCTTGAAAATGTTTCTTTTTAAATGAAAACTGAAAACTATGAGAAAGCTATAGATTTGATGGTTTTTTAATTCAGAAGCTGCAGAAACATAGCTGCTCTTGTCTCCATACTGGCGTGACAGAAAACTGTGCTAAAATTCACACAGTTCTGGTTGTGACCACTAGTTTTTTAAAAACCCACTTTTCACTTCTGTATTCCCCAAGATCAACAGATCAGCAGGTGCCAAGGAGCACCATGCTGTCCGAGGTGCAATTTCAAACTTAGGCTTATTCACTTGCACCCAGTAAAACCACAATAACCCACAAACCAACCACAAATTACTTTTGAGATGAGCAGGTGCATTACCTTGTCATCTTTGCCACATGCTGAATGTGACAGTTACTTTCTGCTGGACAAATTATTCTCCATTTTCTACCTACATCAGATAATGTTCAGTTTAATCTCTGATATAAATGCATTTCAGTCACATTCAAAGAGACACTTGGAGCTGCTAATGAGCTTACAAGGTGATCCTAAACAATTAAGCACACCTAGGACAAGAGTAGGACTTGTAAAGCTTTACATTTAAAGGTCTTAATTTTGGCTTCTTTAGACTTCTTAGATATTTTCTTTTGCTCACAAGCCTGCCTCATTCCTGTTTCAGATTTGGAGCTTCAGGTAATCAATTTCTCAGAAAATATTAGTCCATGGTATGTTGTCCCACCTCACATTTTCATTCTACTTGATTAGAGACATTAAGTGCTTCATCCTTTGTAACAAAACCCTGCAACCTCACAGGGGAAGTTCAAGAGTCAGTTTAGCACTGGTGCCTGAAAAATCTGTCCAAAATTGGACAAGTTAAAACAGTTTGAAGTGTCAGTCTGAGCAAAACCACTGGAGGTGTGGTGGAAAATTTAATCCCAAATTCCTTTTACCCAAAGCACAGCCAAGCCCAAAAAAAGAGTGGGAGTGTCTGAAATTGGTCCCCCAAACCAGGCAGTTGCTTCTGGAGAGCTCTGTAGCTGAGTAAGGACAGTGCTCAAGGGTGCCCTGTCTGGCAGGGCTGTCACAGCAGACAGTAGAGAAGATGTCAATGGACACATAAGAGAAATTTTGTACCACAAGAGCTAGAGGAGATCAAGTAGGGATTTAATCTCTTAGAGAACACAGAACATACAAAGGACTGTGAAACTCAGGTGAGAAGGGATTTGTCAAAAAGACTGAGGGTGTATCTATACCACAGACACAGTGGAGGCAGCCTTACACAGCAGAAATCCGGACAGCAATCTGTGTAGATCACTAAATAACAGCTAAAAGCTAAACTTCAGAAACTAGAGACAAAGCTTTCTCTTATCAGAAGAATGCTAGGGTCACAAAATTAATTTTGCAAACTTCAGTAAGTCTCAGAATTGAAATCACCTGCTAAATTCTAACGCAGCCCTCTTTCCACTGGGTAGTAAGACAAAGTTTCAATTTCATCTGCACATGCAGTTTCCAAGGATCCCATCTGATCATGGGGTATGGTCATGCATCAGCCCTGCTGAAGCTCTTGCAGGTAGGAGACAGAAAAAACCCAGATTTCTGAGATTATGACAAGTAAATGTTGCCCCTGTGGCAGAGCACCTTTCATTCTTCTCTGTTTTACACCAAGACACTTGAAACAAAATTGTCAGTCATGACAATCCTTCCCTATGAGCGGAGCTGTGCAATACAGCAACAGGGGTCCTTACCTCTGGTGTTTCCTGACTTAGAAGTACTGAATTTGAACACTAAATTTTAATTTTATTTCATTTCAGTGTATAGTAACTGAAAGAATTATAGATAGAAGGTGGCACTTTCCCCTTACATACAAGGAATGTAAGAACTGCAACTTCTTGTGTTTTTTACTGTAACAGCTGATCATTACTTGAGCAGGGATCTTAGCATTACCTAGGTGATCACTATTGGAGGATCTGTTAAACAACTAAGTCAAATTCCTTAAACAATCGTTTTCAGTAATGGCAAAGCAGTTCAGGATTACATTAAACCAAAAGTATTTTATATAAGTTTTCAGGCAAATAGGTCCCCACAGGGAGTTAAAATTCTGGTACATTTCCCATTCAGTTTGTGAATTCCAAATTAAACCATAAGCATAGTGGAAACAGTGTAAAATACCTCAGCAAAAATTACAAAAAGCACAAAAAACCCCTAAGGGTGCAATTTTTGGCACTGTAGAGGGTACACCCATTGTTTGAAAAACAAATCCCAGTCAGTGAATCAGAAAAAGTGACTAAGAGCTGCTGGGCACCATGGATCTGTCCTGAATAAGACACAGTATGGAGCAGCCCTACCCAGGAGCGTGCCAGAAGCCAGGCTGCTGCTCATCACCTCTGCTGTAAAGGGTGAGGGAGGGAGGGAAGGAAGGAGCACACTGTAGCAGTCTTTTTATGCACAACCTACTTTCCACAGCAACCCAGTCATGCTCTCTGCCTCTTTGGGAGCAGCTGGGTCAAAGTTCAGCTCTCTCCTTGCTCTAGCCAGGATTCAGCTTCTTTCTCCAACTCACATCCCTGCTGCCCAACAGTGTCCTGCTGCCCTCTGCTCCAGCCTGGACGTCAGGGCAGAAACTCTTCCCAAGGAGCACTGGGGAAAGCCCTGAGTAACCTGCTCTGCTCCCAGTGCTGATCCTGCTATAAGCTGGAGACTATACCACAGAGTTCCCAACACCTCATCCAACCCTAACAATTATATCATTGTTATGAATTACAAAAATGTGCTTTCTTTCTTTATAGGTCTCTCTTGGGCAACTGGTGTCCTGATCCTTAACAAATAGATAAAAGACTAAAGCAAACCAAAAGAGTAACTATGTAAGTGCCTGCAAAGCTGTCATCATGATGAGGATTTAATAACAAATTTTTATTTGGCTTGAGAGTTGGAATATGACAGCACACTAATGATTAAAACTGCATATAATTTTAAGCATTGCTCTTGAACATTAGTTACCAGCTACACTGTTGCTCTGACTGCCAATCAGAGCTGAACTACAATGCCAACTTTGAGGAAAAAGAAGGAACTTGTACAATTATCTACCTGATTGGGATCAGATCTATTGCAACGAGAAGAAGCTGTAGCTTTTGACAACTTTTTTTTGACAACTCTTTGTCAAACAGCAAATAGTTGACACATTTAGATCAGCTTAAATTTCCCGCCTTCTCATTAACAAAAGCTGGAAGAAGAGGCCAAGGAATATACACTGCAGCTATGCAAGTCAGCACAACAAACAAATATAAAACAAGGACCAAAATGCCAGAGACTGAAAAGCATCAGAACAAAAGAACAAATATCTGGCTTCAACAGATATTTGTACACATTTCAATATGTCATCAGAAAAGTAATTTAATTAAAGGACAAGTGCAACAGCATCTCACCAGAGTATTATGAATAGTGGCATAGACTTAAATTGTTGCAATGCATAAACGCAGGACATCAGTATTCTATCCACCTTAAATAAAAAGTTTTGACTCTGTCAATTTTAATACCCAGTTGCTTTAAGAAGTTGGCTACAGTATCATGGCAACCTGCCCAGGTTCTTTGCTCAATCAAGCAATAGTTGTCTTTGACCAAAAAAGAAAAAAAAATAGCCAACAGTCATCCTTGCTGAATGTCTGCTGGCATCTGCTATCAATATAGGAACAAGGGAATTAAAAGTAAACTAAAACATTAAAAGTTTAGTATTTTGGTTAACCATAATATTACAAAATTAGTAGTTTTAGTAATTCCTTACTGACGCTACACAGTTTAGATTAATTAAAAAAAAACTACCATGCAATTTAATTGTATGTACATAAGAACTAATGTGCTGTAGACACAGTCTGAAAACCTGCATCATTTACTTCTGTATTATACAATACCAGCATGTCATAGTGCCCTAGGCAAGGTCACCAAACTCCTAACAATACTGTAGGACATGACAGAGGAATCCATCTTTACAAATTAGACTTCAGTATACATGATCCTGCTCATAAATCTTGATGTATTGTTTTCTAGTATAATAACTCTACCTTGCACTTGCATGTACCCTCTAGATCTTCTAATTCACAGAGTATTTTACAAATACACAGTGGATGTATGCTTATGTGCATAAAGTGGCTGTGCTGCTGCAATAGCAGTGCTCTAAATGAGACCCGACCTCCTGGAGCACCTGCCCTGCTCTGTGTCCTTCTGGTCCCCACCTGGGGATGGAAAAGCTGCGCGAGGCTGGTTTTCCAGAGCAGGTAGGTGGCCTGAAGCACCTTAAATGAAACAGACCATTTTTCTTTGGGACTTGTGGTACTTCTCACATGCCAACCCTATGAGGAACCAACCTGGTTGGTTAGACTTAGAAAACTGATCAGAGAATCAAGTGAGCCTGCTTCTCGGAGGCAAAGCCAACCCTCTTCATTTCAGAGACGCTCAGAAGGTGCTTCTGACACGGAGCGACGGGGAGGCTCAGCCCCGAGCCCGCCTGCGGTGCTGCCGGCAGGGGCCGGGGCTGCCACCTGCCTGCGCCCGGCTGCCGCCCGCAGCCCGACCCGCCCGGACGCTGACGACCGCGTCGCTGCCGGGAGCTGCCCGTCCCGCCGGGCCGAAGCCGCGGGTTCTCCCCGCTCCGGCAGCGGAGATGGTGCCCCCCGGCCGTGCCCCTGGAGCGGGACCCCTCCGCGCCGCTGCGGCCGGGACGTCCCCCGGGGCGTCCCCTCGGGCGGCCGCGGGCAGGTAGCGGCGGCCGCGGCGCGGCGGGGACTGACCTGCGAGCCGCCGCTCCCGGACATTCCTCCACAGCAAGTCCCAGGCTTTGGCGGTGGAGTCCCGCAGCTGCTCGCTCAGCGACCTCCGGAGCTGCGCCTTGGCCGGGCGGCGCTGGCTGCTCATCCTCGGCGGCTCCGCATGCCGCCCCGGGCTCAGCGCCCGCGGCCGCTCTCCTCGCCGGGGCCGGGCGGCGGCGGCCGCACGGGGCCGCGGGGCAGCCCCGCCGCGCCGCAGCCGCGTCACCGCCGCCCCGGGCGAGCGGCCCTTCCTTCACCTGAGCGCCGCCCGCCCCGGCCCCGGGCAGAGCTCCCGCCGCCAGCCTCACTGCCTGCCTCCCTTACCAGCACCCCGTCCCGCGCCCGCCGCTCTCCGCCCTCCTTCCCTCCCCCGCGCCGCGGCCCCCGTGGGGCGGGGAAGGTGCCCCGGGCTCCGGCCCGGCTCCTGCCCTGTCCGGCACCCTGCGCCACTCGGGCTCAGGCACGAACGACGGCCCGGGACCCCGCGCTCAAATTCCGTGAGCCCGCTTGTGCCCGTGGCCTTTAATTGGGAACTGTCCGGCCAAGCCCCCGCGGCTGCCCTGCTGTCAGCTCCCGCTGCCGCCTCTGCGCTCCCTGGACAGCGACGGGAGCTGCCCGCCGCCAGCCCAGCCTTGCCGCCCCAGCGCTGCGAACCGCCGGCGTCCCCTGCGCCGGAGAGGGGTCACCCGCCACGAGGTGACAGAAAGCCTGGCTGGCAAAGGGCTGCCTTTTTTCCCGGGAGGCTGTAATAGGTGCTTTGCCCATGCTTCAACTTTTGCAGAAAGAAGATTCGGTTTTTGTTTTTTTTTTTTTTCCCAGAGGCCTAGGTTGATCAAATCTCCACCCAAGATCAAGCCATAGACCTTGCAACACAGCCTCTCCCGTTTCTTTCCCACTTTCTCTGCATTCCACCCACTTACTCCCCACCTCCTTCCCCCTGCATGACTTATTCTCTTACAAGCTCTTGAGCTTTTGAGAAGGATTCAAAATTAAACCCTGGCAGACACTTTTTGCACACTTTACAGACTAAAATGAATCCTGATTTATTCATCCGTAGGGCAGCCAGAAAGTAATGGCAGGGCCCTTTTCCCATTTAGGAAAACCATTTTGTGTCTCTGCTTCTTCTGTGCTCTGGGAAATTCTTTTTTAAGTGTCCCCTTCCCTTCCCTTCCCTTCCCTTCCCTTCCCTTCCCTTCCCTTCCCTTCCCTTCCCTTCCCTTCCCTTCCCTTCCCTTCCCTTCCCTTCCCTTTCCTGGATGATCCTCCAGCAGAATGCCTGACAGCTGAGAAGGACAACAGTGGCTTCATTTCATTTAGTCACAATCACTTACTTACTGCTTGCTCTTTTGGCAGAGTATTTGTGATGATGTGATGCAAAGCAGAGGCTGATGTTCCTGCAAGTGAGTGCCCTACAATGAAAGAGCTGCATGGCCAGCCATATTAAACATTATCGATATCCCCATCTTGTTTAGATTTAAACTGTAACTGCAATGTCAGAAACTAAAAGCAAACAGACAGATGTATTCCATTTTACCACTGTTTTAATAATGTCTTCTGCTTACTTTGAGGTGTGAATTTGTTTTCCTTTGTCCTGTTCTTGAAAGGTTCGTCTAAAAAGGTTCATCTTAAACTACTTTAGCTGATATAGTGGAGACAATGTGCTTGTCCAGAACTTGTGCAGATGTTGTATGTCATTCCTCTGCCTGCAATTCCAATGTCCTCCAAATGACTAGACAAACACTTTTGAGAAAAGGGATGCCTTCCAGGGATAGATGCATTCAAGATCTGGAAGGGAGACAGCATAATTATGTAAATACCCCCACATCCCATGACCCAGAGCAAACACCTGCTGATGTTAATGGGAGAAGAGAGGATTATGGCTCCTACAATCAGCTCCTCTGCCCAGTAAATCTGCCTCTGACCTATGCCTCTCTTTATTTAATCTCTCACCAACACAGCCATTACCACTACATAAGACCTAGTATGCCTGTTTACTGCCACAGGCTTTTATCTGTTACTACATCTGAACTAGGCAGATGAGAAATTAATTCCTGATACTGTACTCAGCTGCCCTATAAAGATGAGCCATGACACACAGTCTAAAAGTGAAATAATAAACTCAGTTTTGAAGGTTTTGTGTAATACTGCTGTGTCACCACCCACAAACACCAGCCCATATCAGCCAGTACTGCAACCTTCAGTAGCGCTCTTCTGGCAGCCACACTTGGATGCACCAACTTAGTGTGCCCTGCCTGTCTAGAAGATAGATATTCCTTTCTTTGGCTGCTGTCTGCAATGGCCAGAATGTAGCAATAGAACAAAAGATATTATCTTCCCTTCTGTAGCATTTTTGAAGACCTTGCTTTATCAAAAATGTCCCTAGACTTCCAGGTTTACTGAAAGCAGCTAATTAGTGACTAGATAGTAGCAATTGCTAATCCCATGTTATCTCACCACAAGTTACTAAGCTAAACTGCAGTCATATGGCTGTATTTAATAATCAGCAACAGAACCGAACTGGCAAGCCTAGACCAAACTCTATGGCAGGCGCTGACAAAAATCTTACTGATTTCAGGTACTTTATTGTGGAAAACTAAATCCAGAGGCAAGATCAGATATTGTAGTTTTCTCCCCAAACAAAACAGTGCTAATGAGTAATGAGAACACATCTCATGCAGCAACTGGCCTATTCCTATTTTATGCTTTTAATCATAGTCAGCTGTTCAGAAGTCTAATTACCATCACGAGTATTTTTGATGTATTACACCTCATAGTGGCAGTTACAATAAGAGCTATTCTGCAGAATTTTCTTGAAGGAGGGTATGTATTAGGAAGCATTCATAGGTCAAACGTGCTGAATTTCCTTTTAGAATGTTAGAAAACCTGACAAGATGGTAAAATTCTGGTCTCACACATTTTGCATATGTTGGTTAAGCTGATCAGTACTCATGTTTCCTGCTTGAAACATTCTGACATCCAGCACAAGATGGCTAACATTTCTGGGGGAAAGAAAAGGAAAGCACATTTTCCAAAGAATATGCAGTTTTCCAGCTTGATACTAGTCCTACCAAAATGGTTCTTTTCAGAGTAATTGCAATGAAACCACTGTATATGATGAAGAGAAAGGAGGGGGTTCCCAGCTGCCTTAAAAAAAGCAGAACTATTATATTTGTCTTTGCTCATTGATAACAGAATATTGGCAGGAATAAAAGTGCTGTCTTTTAATCTTGCAGGCATGTAAAATGGTGGGGGAAAGTCTAAACTAGTTATACCCATGCTCTGGTGCCATTGGGGCACAGAAGTCTGATACACTAATTATATATTTAGCAATTTATAGTTCCTTCCAATCACCATGGTAATTAAACACCAAGTTAAATTACACTGCATAGTATTCTGGCCTCTAATTAGCAGTTACAGTTAATTTGTTACAGATTCCATTATGAAACCTGATGTGGTCCTAGTAAAGTAACTCACAAACTCCAGTGCACTGCTAAGAAGAGAATCTGACCAAAGAAAGACAAACATGACTACACATTAGTTTGCCATTTGTAAACTACTGAAAGACTATGCTAAAAGTACAATTTCTTTCCTTTCCATCCTCTTGTCTTTAATTATCACGAGTCAGGATTTTTTGTCAGTTTAATCTAATCTCATAATATTTGCTTACTTGTAGAAGAACAAAACAGGATATGTCTTGTCGAGGAAAATGTGGGAAGAGTGCAGCCTTGGCTACTATGTGCTGTTTAGAGGACACAGGCTCCTTACCCTAGTATCCCTTAGAAAGTAACACTAAAGCAAAAGAGGAAATAACAGGATCTAAAAGATCAATGATGCAGTTTGATGCTAATCAGTGCAATGCCAAATTTTATAATTTATCTCATTCTTCAGGAACTGACTGTAATGAAGCTTCTTGACATTTACTGTACTCAAAATGGTGTTGCTGTGCTTTTGTAGTTTCAAATACTAGCTCAGACAGCCTAAATATAAACACATCAAGTAATATTTATAACTTTGACAGTGATCTTTATCTCTTTGGGGGTCCTAGAGCTCTGGAATTTGTTTTCTATCACAGCTTAAATGGTCTGATTTGGGATGTTGGGATGTTGTAAGTCTGAGTTACCACTGGAAGGGAGAAACGATTTGAGGTTTTCCATTGCTTGTTTTCCTAACAGCAGACTCCAGTGAATTTCAAACTAATTCTGTGGTTGAAGTTATGTGAAAAGCACCAAGGGCATATGAGTAGGTGTCCTCTTTGACATCTAAGTAAACAAATATTTTGGATAGAGAAAAATAAGAATCACTGAATGAGGACAAAATGTTCTAGCTTGTGCCCTGGCACTCTCTCCTTGTTTTTTATTTACATATACAAATTATCATCATTTTAAGGTACCTTTAGCAAGAATAAATTATAAATTAGTTTCCCTGTTTTCTGGATTATCAAGAGATTGGTAAATATATGTTCATCCTTCATTTTAGTTTTCTGAATCTCTGGGAAAGGATTGCTCTGCACTTTGCCAACAGCAGAGCACTGCTGGCTTTCATTAGTAGGGGCCAAATTCTTTCACTTTTGTTCACAGTGATTAATGCTGAAATAAATGGAACTTCTTGCAGTATTCACAGTGAAAAGACTTTAAGTATGCTCAGATACAGACTACAGTAACAAAGTGTCTGCTGTTTGACTGTGCTCTTTCTTCCTTGTTAGAACAGACATGGAGGGCATGGAGGGAAATTAATTAAATTAATTTAATTCTATTCATACAATGGTTAGTAGTTTATTGTTGTTATTATTAATAACAAAGTGTTTTCAAAGTGCTTGGAATTAAAACCTGGATGGAGCTGAAGTACAGTCTTTGCCCTCAGGAGATTGCAAACTAAATATAAAACAGGACGCCGATGGACAGAAGTCCTGATTGGGGTAGGAAGGGTGGAGTATGAGAGAGCAATAGATCAGTAATGGCCAGAGTAGTAACTGCTGGTGTATTTCTGGCACACCAGAATTAGAGTCTGGAAACACTGATGCAAAATGAGCCAGCAAGAGAGTCTCTTGCAGATTAATATGGTATCTTTATATATTCAGAGGACCAAATTTCAAGAACAAGGGGCATTTTTAACAAAAGCATGCAAATGTGTATTTGGAAACATAATGAGTAGACAGCAAAAGCTGGGATCCTGTACACAAGCAGGCTGTGGGAAGAAAGGTTTTAATATTGAACAGATAGATGAGGCAAGGGAAGGACCTTCAGACTTCAGTCAAGCAGCCTCTACTTGATGCACCATAAAGGCAGGATGAGCTGCAATAAGAAGTTACAGCAGAGAACTGCCAGGGTATTTGCATTTAGGATGCAATTCAGTAATCCAGATTGTGTCTATCAAGGCAGAGTAAATGGGAACAAAAGTGAAATGGTAAACGTGGGATGAAATTTTTTTCTACAGCAATCAAAAATTTTCACCTGGAAACCTCCTTCTGACAAAACCCATTGTTTCTTAAAGAATAAAAATTAGAGAAATCATACATTTTTTTCTGGAAAATAGCTGTTATTTTCTTGAGTTTAACATGGCAGGATTTTCACATTCTGGCCAGCTTTAATGTGCACTTTTCTCTCCATCTTGCATTCTGCTTATATCTAGCTCTTGCAGGTTATTTTTTAACAACCTCTCTACCTCTCCAGTCTCTAGTACTAACACAGCCTAAATTGTCACAGGACACTATAAACTCCAGGTGAAGGTCCTATGTGACAGGCAGGAGGTTGCTCTGTTATATGAGAATGGTGAAGAAGGGAAGAGGGAGGCAGCTGTGGTACAAATGATGATTGGATGGATTGCCCTCTGAGTAAACAGGGCACTTCTATGGAACAGTAGACAGCAAAGCTGATGCTTCAGCTGAAATTCTGAAGAATTACAGCCACAAGAGCCCTTGCACATTTCTAACATAACAGACGAGAAGAGCGGACAAAACAAACCAAGTGCCAATAAACTTTCACTTCCTTTCATAAGATGCTCTGTGGACATCTTTAAAATATATTACATTGAAAATATGAAGTCTTGTGTTGAGCAAAGCCAGTCTCTATAGAAATAGACAATGCTTCAATGATTAAGCCACTGGGAAAGTAGGCTACATTTTATATGTGTAGATATATTGTTTTTTTACTGGAGCTGAGCTTGAAATTTCGTAGTGATTAATGCTCTTGAATAAGTGAGCAGCTATGTTGAAACACAAAATGTCTCAGCACAGAATATTGCCCCTGTTCTTCTCATTTCAGCTTCTGGTGTCTGATTTTCCCCCTCCTCTTCAGTCACAAAAATATATTGTTTTAAACTACATCTTCGCTCTCAAACTGTTCATTTCTGTAATATTGTATTGAGACCTTGTCTAAACCACAATTTTTATTTTTTTTTCCCCTAAATGTCCTACTGTTATTACCATCACAGTAGAAATAATTGGAACATTTTTGTAAAAAAGCCTTGCCTTGCAGCAGTCAGTGGCAATTTAGCACACACCATAGCAGGATATTGGTTCAGAGACCTGGGAGCTTTTTCTCTTTTTTTTTTTATAACTCTCCTGGATTGCACAGGAAAACATGATCAATCTTGACAGCAGGTTCTAACAACAATGCAAGCAAATTGTTCCCCAGACGAATTTACTCATAAGAGTAAGAACATTTTTTCAGATATGCAAATACTTCTCTGCACACACACCTTTTGAGTAATCAGACTACTGACTGATGGCAGCATATTGCCAAGTATCAGTATATTGCAACCTTCATCACTGGCCGCACAGCTACTATTTTAACTTATTTAACAGATTTTAAATATATACATTTGATAGAATTAAAAAGCAATGGCACTCACGTTTTTGGCCAGTAAATAAAAAGTGTTGTGGCCAGTTGCAATAGGGGATAGAATTTCAGGTAGGAAGATTATAAGGACCAGAATCAAAATTTGGCTGGGGCCCAAGGCAATCCCTATTAACCTAAACTGTTCTACAGGATCTTGAATCACCAAAGCTGATTTTAAATTTCTTCTTGATTCCTCAATAAAGAAGGGCTAATTGTCTGTCCACAGTATTGTCTGAATCTCATTTGAAGTGAAGGCTGGTGACAATTTGATTGTAAGCATCATTTCCCACAGCTCCATTGGGAAGGTTTCCCAGCCGGCTCAGAGCCTGCCTAAGCCCACTCCATCACCCAGCTCTGGCATTACAGAACTCTGTTCCAGCAGGCTGAGTGGTACGGCCATACCTGGGAGTATAAAGGAGCTTAAGCTTAGGAAGAATGCCTGTTTCATGACATTTAACATATATGGGTATTCCCACTGAGAAGCAAGATATTCATGCTGTGAAGAAGGGGCTGCACTAGGTGGATCCGCAGCTCTTTCTGTCCGAAAATGTCCCTGTTTCTGCGAGAACATTTTGGTAGTGTCAAGCAGCACCTGTATTCCATTAACTCCAAAAGCATTTCAGTGTTTACAGTAACCAGGAAATGTCCATGTCTGTGTTATATTAACAAGTCAGCAGTAACAACTTCAGTTTCAGTTTTGAGAGTTATGCAGAGAAGGGTTTACTTTAAGTTGCTGAGGGTTTTACTGGTTTTGGATGAAACACAAAGAGGCTTGTAGTACTGCCCTTGAAACCATTACAGAAAGTTTTGGGGAAAAAAGTTACCAAATTATGTCCAATGGTGCTTCAGTAATGGCTTCATATAATCAGATATGCAGAAGCATAGCGTGAATTGCAAGTCTAAAAAATACTTGTGACAACAGATTTGTCGCTACTTCACCTTAGTTTTGTTTGCTTGTACTCTTCCTGCCTACTGCATATAAGGGGGTTTGCATAATGGCATCATTTCATTCAAGATTCATTATGTTGGAAACAAAACTGTGTTATATTTTTATGTGGACTATACTACATATACTCAGAGAGGTAAGCCATAAGGTGTCACTGCATAGTAGGCAGCAGACTTTATAGGAGCAGTGATGTGGTGCTGGAGAATTACAGTCTATGTAAAACAAATCACCCGTGAGAAATTAAAGCACAACTTTTTGTACTTTTCCAAATAGGCTCCAATTTCTGCATACAAGAGGCAAAAAATCTAAGTTATGCACTCATGAGCTTTTCACATAACTGAATTTTAATAGTGACATTAAATTACTATTATATAAATAGTAACAACAAAGACCATGGGAGAAAGTTAGAAAATATATTTTTCTTTTCTCTTTTGGACTGAAAACAGTACATTGTAAAGCAACTTAATTACCAAGGAAGGCAGTAGCAGGGACTGATCTGTAGCTGGCCAAGCATACCAAAAGTTGAGAGAGCTTGAGGAGGTGTTTCTGCATCAACTGCTGCTGTGTAGACTGATGTGACCAGTTTGATGACAGGGATCACAGCCACAACTCTCTACTGAGTGTGCCACCACTTGCCTGCCAGAAAGCACCATCTTTTTTATTTATAATTACTTGAAAAGTTGATTCCAGAAAAAACAGAGCAGGCTTCAGCTCCCCCTGAAACAATGTATTCACCTGACCAGATCCCCCTCTAATTAACAGACCTTCTGTTAACATTTCTCCTTGGCTTCATTTACGTGCCATGCAAATGAAGGAGATATGCATTCAGGACTGTCCCAGGAGGCAAGAAAAGGTTGTTACTGTGTTTGTAGGTATTGCTGATTCCAAAATTCATTTTTTCAGAATTGAGATGGTTTCTAGTGAAATCAGCGCCTACAGGAGATGTTGGAACACCTTTACAGTGCTCTGAGTACAGCTGTTGCTCATCTTGTTTACTTACGCTATGTCAAGCAGATTCATTCCAACACCTTTTTGTCATTTTGGGCTGACACAAATCTGTTCAGCAGTAATTACCTGAGATTGTTCTACATTTCAGGGAATATTTTTGACTCATTTACATTACAAAAACCCATGCAAATTGCTTGGAGAATAGGTGCTAAAGGGATTATAACTCAGCAGGATCTTGCCACAGTGGTAGCTTTTGAGACAGAAGATCAGTTAATTTACTTGACAGAGAACATTTACATTAAATAATCTTTAGTTCAGTCAAGGTTATCAGATACACACTTTGAGAATTCAGGCCTTAAAAATATGTGACTGTCGATGCTAAAGGGAAAAAAAGTATCAGAAGTGAATATGAAAACCAAAAACTAGTCTATCTCTGACTCATACTGGAGTATGAGTCCAGTATGAGGTTATTCCCTATTTCTATTCTGAAATGTTGCCTAAATGGTTTTGAAATGATTTACAGTACTTCACTGCTGCCAGTCAAAGCATAAAGAAAACTGTTTCATCTGGGAAACATTATCCTTCTTTAGGACTTAAGTAGATTTAGGTTTATCCACCTCTTTCCTGTCCTATAGCTTATCTTTTATAACTGGACAAGATAATAGCAAAATAGGGTGTATGTAGTACTAGAAAGTAGCAATAGGCCCTTACTTTGCTTTGCACAAGTATAAATTACCCTTTTAATGCAGAATCCTGAAACTTAGTGTCTTTTCAATAATCACCAGGGACAACCTCCATTCCTAAAAGAAGTACTCTAATCATTCTTAAAAAAAAACCCAACAAACCAACACCACAATTTAGACCAAACACTAGTGATGGTCTCACATGAATGGTGAAGTTATTCATTTGATGAAGTAATTGCAAAAATTACCATATCCTTCACTGAAAACTTTCATCTAGTGTGGGTGCTCTCACCGTGTTTCTTAAGAATACATGAACATAAAGCCCTCACTTCTTGCTGATTTGATGATCCTCATTAATTGGGTAAAAAGGTTCCAGCACAGAGAGTGTGCTGCTGCTTCTTTATCTTGCATACATTGGATATCCCTATGACTTAAAGGTGAATAGGAATTTGGTGTCACATTTCTTGATGGGGCAAGTAAAATGATTGTATCTTCCCTTCTTACCATCCTTCACTGACTACTCTGAATGTTTCTTTTTGTAGACAGTTTTGTAATGTTGATGATGCTGGGCATCACTGTAATGTAGTTCCCTGAATTTACATGATTACATTATAATAATATCAATGCTGGTTTTTATAGTTCGTATAAATCAGTGTTTTATTTGCTCACAAAAGTAGTGCTGCAAATTGAACAGCTGTTTTCACTGAGCAGTTTTAATTAAGCTGTCCACAATGCTGCCTAGATATTTTTCTGAGCTGGTAACACTTCGTTAAGCATGCTGTATCAGTGAACACTTCAAATCATTCCTGAACATTACCTCACACTTAAGTAAATTGAAATCTCATCTTCACTGAGGTTGTCAAACCACCTTGTTTTGGTGATTTGAATTTGGTTTTCAGAAATCTTCGTAATCCTCAGGACCCTAGGAAATCTTGAATTTGCTACAGATTTTGCCATCTGTTCACTCACTTGTCAAGATAATGAAGCTTTAAATGATACTTGCCCTAGTAAAATCCTTTGGGCAATCTATTATTAGCCTCTCTTTATTCTGAAAACTGACAAGTTCAATTTATGTGTCTTTGGATCTTTTATGAAGTTTATGTTCTATGATCAAAATTTCCTTCCCACACTGATTTCTCACATTTTTTCATCTCTGTTTTGAATATCTATGGAATATTAGTTTGGAAGGCCAAGATAAGTTTTATCTCTTCCTGTTTTTCTGTGCAAAAGCAGCTTCTTTTTTCTTTTTACAAACCCATACTGGATCCTACATCTGTATTCTCATTTGGGAATGTTATAGATTGCTTTGTTGTTTTCAGAAACATATGATAATTAATGTGGGAAGCAGTAATTATTTTTGTTGCCCACAATAACTTCTTTTCAACTTTAAAAATGGGTATCATTTTATCTCCCTTGAACAGCTCAACCTGATGAATGTGTTCCAGCACTTCCACATTTAGCTCCATTTCTGACAGTGGAAATTTCTTTGTATCTTATTTGCAAAAAAGACTCCAGAATGTACTCACATCCAAACATTAAGTCTGTTAAGGAAAAGGCATTAAGGAAATACTCTGTCCAGGCAGAAAAATTTCATGGTTTTATAAACTGTGCTCCTAAGTCTTAAAGTGTAAGTTCCTTTCCAATTCTCAGACGTGGATACAAGTCATCATCTGGGAATATAAACAGGAATCTGGAATTTCAGCTTTTGGTTCTCACTTTTTAAATGTTGCTTGTTATTACCCAGAAAGGTGGGTAACCCCAGCCAGTCGAGAAGACATAACCCACGTGTGCTGCAATGATAGACCATGACATGTGCATTAACCAGCAGAAAGAAAAGCAAGAATTAGTTTTGATTGCAAGGGTGAAGAACTATTATGCATGGGTTTAGAGATCTTGCAGACTCATTTGCCCATTTCACTGAGAACCAGAGAGGAGTAAGATGCTCTGGACAAGACAGAGGTATGGAATAGAGGCAACAGGAAAGGTAGAAGGAAGGGAAGGAAGGGGGGAAGGAAGGAAGGGGGGAAGGAAGGAAGGGGGGAAGGAAGGAAGGAAGGAAGGAAGGGGGGAAGGAAGGAGGGGGGGAAGGAAGGAAGGGGGGAAGGAAGGAAGGAAGGAAGGAAGGAAGGACACCTTAAGGCATCATGAGCAGGAGAGTAAACGGACTCTAAAATGGGACTCTAAAATGGCTGTGACTGTAAGAGGAAAATAAATAGTGGTAAGGAGGAAAACTAAAACTGTATTTTGCAAAGAAGGAACTGTAGAGAAAGGGAACCAATAGGGGAGTCCAGAGGACCATCACCTACAAAACCAGTAGGTGAGATTTGTGCATGGTGTAGAGAAGTGGGCAGAGCAATGAAGTAAGTGCTCTAGATGCGATGATCTCTGTTTGCAATGCTAGTCCAGGTTAACAGAATTAACTGAGTTTACTTTAGAATGCTTAGTTTTGCACTTCATTCATTTTAACTTCATCTGTGAAACAGAAATGTTAATAAAATTTCAAGAGCAACAGATTTCCCTTCCTTGAATTTTGGACACCCACTGTTAAAAGAGAATTGAGGGAGGTTGAAAGGTGGGTTGGAAACACATGTGCTTGAGAGGATATCTCATTCCATCCTAAACCAGCTGCCTAGAAGTGGTGCTACAGTAGGCCTATGGAGCAGGACTTGATCTAGCTGAAAAAGATGTTACAATTTGAAAATGCCTCTCTACTCCCAATTACAGAAGAGGTTCTTAGAAAGCCATCTTGGATTGGAGATAAACCTGGAGGTATCAATTCCATCTCACATGTCCTTTTTCTGTGGAATTCTAGTAGTATTTCAGTATTCAACCCTTTTAGACCAATTTGAAAATCTCAGGTTGAGTGTGCTTCAGTTTCACTCTAGTCTTTTCTAAGTCTCTAATAGATCTAAAAGGAAATTTGTCATGATTCTCAATAGAATTTTTGTTCTGAAAGCCTATAACTTGTTTCTTCCTTTGTTGCTTTTTAACATGGGCTGTGTTTTGATGTGGAGATGTAGGAATTGTTTTGCTGTTGAATAACAACTTTTCTCTTGCAGCACCAGCTGTAAAACATGAACACCTTGTTGGATCACACTTCGAAATCTGAAATGGGCATCCTGCCAAAGCTCAGGGCTTCCTTTTTGTTTTGACTGTTGCAATGTTCTTGTTTCTGTTAGTATCACGTTCCTACCACTTGTGCTTTTCAGACACCTACGGCCAAACTCAGTGTAACTGCACTGAGCTCACTGAAGCTGCAACAGAAGTGAATTTGTCTCAGTATGTCTGTAAATTAAACAGTCATTTAAGCTGGAGAGTGACATTGATAAGCAATAACAGCAGAGGAGTGGTGAAAGGAAGATATCTCCTAGTTAGTTTTGGACAGTTGACACTAACTCCGTTGTCAGATAAGTCTTACTGACTGTGGGAAAAGCTGAGTGGGAAAAGTCACACTCGCCGCCTGCTAACCGTGGGAGGAAAACAGATCTGGAATGCAGAGGAAATCTTGACATTATCTGTTCCCCCAACCCCTACCAGCCAGGCAATCAAAATAACTAGCTGAGTATCAGCTGCCTCTGTTCCTGGCTCAAATAAAGGTGCTTTCTTGACAGAGCTCTTGCTCATAGGAGAGGAGGCAAAGAGAAGGAAAGAGTCTGAAGTGGGTGTGGGGGAGTGCTTCCTGCCAAAACCCAGGAGCAGCTTCTCTGTGACATCTAAAAGAATACTGATGACATAAGCCTAGTGCTGTAAATGGAGGTGGCTCTGCCATTTCCACAGGACAGCAATTCATGCCTGACAGTCCTGCAGCTCAGAACTCCAGTACTCCATCATTCCACTTGGCCTCCATTGACATCGCCAAGGACAGTGCGCCAGACTCTGCTAAAAGAATGATCAAACCCAAGGGAACACAACCACTGAAAAGATCTTCTCTCTTCCCATCCAAGTTGTGTTGTTTAAGTATAAAGTGTAGCTGTTTCAAATGAACACTTGCAGCATAAATTTATTTCCTTCTGAGCCTCACAAGACACAGGGTTTATCAAGACCTAAGGAAACACAGTATACTATACTTACATCAATGCATCATATATACATCACTGCAAATTACAGACACTCTCATATATTTCTGTATACACTCATTCTTTAGGTGTAGCTTAATACTCTGGATATCATCCCTATAAGGTTGTTGTTATACTTTAAAAAATCCAGAAATATAGGGTCATAGAAGAGGATCACAACAACAAAAGCAACAAATGAAAAGGTGCACTTTAAACTATGCTACTAAATATATTGAGTTCTCCAATACATCATCCAGCCATTGAGTGTACTGCATCCATTATGTCTGTCTTATAAATAGGTAGAAATATGAAACAGAAGTTTATTTTAACTTTGGAAACTCATCTTACCTTTTTCTTACCACATGAGAGTCCAGAGAGCTGTAAATTGAAGATTTTGACTATGTGTTGGTCAGCAGACAAGAAAAGTGTGTGAAATTAAGGGCTAACTTTATGTTCTATATGTTTATCAAACAAACAGATCTCAATATCAGTAGTCTGCTAGTGATGCCAAAGAATTTACGGCCTTATACCTGCTTTGCCTACTCAAAGACCCTGGAAATCAAAATTTGTGGCTTCTCTTGATGGAGTCCTGGCATGGATAATAAAGCAGCTACTTCTGGGGAAGGCTCGAAAGAACAGTTGGTTCGGGAATGTTATAATTATTTCTTTCCATATTCCTTCTTCACTGCTTTGGGAAGCAGGCAGAGAAGAAACAATTCTTTGAATCTCTGCCTCCTATTTTGTACCCCAGACCCTTCTGTCTTTCTTTGACAGAAGTGTATCAGCAATATCCCTAGACACCCCTTCTCTGATTTTTCTGTACTCAGAAGCCTTGAGCTGCAGCTGGCTGAGCCAATGCTTACCACTCCGGTGGTTTTGGGCATGCATGAGCAGGTATGGAGGCTCTCCATACAGCCACAATGCTACTGTAAGCCTTTCCTGGAGCCAAGCCCAGCATGAATAAATGACACAGCAAAGAGCACCTGGCAGGATGGGGACTGTAACCTGGACACCAATCAGTTCATGGACTAACATGCATGAAAATAAGCTGCTGAGAAATTATTTGAATGCTGAATTAGAAACAAATGTAAATGTTTAAAGTCATCTTTTTGTATGAAAACTATTGATGATAATGCAAGGCTATTAGGTTTGTGAGGGAAGGACTTTGGTCTGCCTGTAGTGCTCACAAGGACACTATTCTGGCCTGAGGCCAATTGTCACTACCTCAGTTCAAAAAAATTTAAAAATAATAAATGATCTTATTGACAATCCAAGTAAGCAGCATTTTTAAGAGTGTCCTGAAAGAAATGCAGACATTTTATGAACTATAATATTTCCCATTATATATATGTATATATATAAATATATAAATATATATAAATATATATAAATATATATAAATATATATACATATATATATATATATATGTATATGAGTCTCCCATTTCCTCAGCTACTTCGAGATGTTTCTTGATTCTGAAATCTATTAAAAGCAGAGGCTATTTTTTTCTTTATAGATACAAATAATTTCCTCTACAGCTAAAAATGCATCATTAAGAAACTAAGTATAATCCCAAAATGTTGCTGGTGACTTCAACTGTCAGAGAGTTTCACTCTGCAAAGAAAAAATCCTTAATTTTCTACAGGATATACCTGCAAGATTCTATGCTAGAATCAGTTTACTTCTCAGAGTTAAATCATAGAAACCTTATATAACAATGTCTTTGGGAACCAAACAATACTCTAGGGTAGGTATATATCCAATATAAATAAATATAAAATAAAAACCTACGGGCATTACCCTCCCAAACTCTATGTCAAAAGCCTACACTCTATGAAGGCTGGAATAGCAGATTCAGATCCACTTAATAATACCCACTTGTAAAGCAACGTTTTGGCCATCTGTTTTCTTGAACTTACCTTTCCAATTGCTCTGCCTTCATAAAGACACAGAGCCAAGATCACAACTGACAGATGCCATTGTATACAATGGAATGATATATGGGATGGCTTTGGTATGTCTTTTGCATTCATATGCAGCTCCAGTCTCCTCCTCTGGCTTCATTTCAGTGGTGGGTTGACAGCACGGTGGAATTTACTAATTTGTTTATGCCTTGTGCTGAGCACTCAATAAATACCAGCATCTATATGTGCATTTCTTTCATAGCAACTTGCTGGCCTGGGTGGAATCTAATACAGAGAACAGGAAGGGCAAAGACTGGATGGTTTTCAGCTGAGAAGCCTTCTAAAAAGGCTCCCGTTTCTTAGTAGTTGACATCAACACTATATAGCTCTTTGTCCTCCTCTAGTGGTCCCATTATATGCAGGGAGAGGCTTATATGCAGTGACAACTCCCTTCCAATTAATGCAGTCATTACCCCGCTGCAAGCTGTTGGGGCTCATGCCTAGAGGTCCTGTGCTCAGTTCTGGCATGAGCCACATTTCCATGGTGCTCAGGGAAGTGGAAAGAGGCGCCTCTGCTCGTAGCCAGTCCCAGCTATACAGATGCTGTGTGTCCTTGAGCCATGGCCATCTCCTCTGAGCAGAGGCTGCTCCACAGCAGGTTGTTCAATAGCAACAAAGAGTGGCATGGTCTCACTGCAGCCCCACAAAAGGTCCTGTGTTGCAAAAGCCAGAAGCTGACTGCTTTGATTGCTTTATTGTCCCAAATACTCTGCAGTATGTTCCAGCCAGAAGCTTTTCTCTGTTTTCCTGCCTGACTTGCAAACAAAGAAACAGTGCAAAATCCATCTTATGTGCTGAGCTGTTCAGAGAGATCATGCATGTCACTCTGATGTAGCACAAAATCTTAAACATTAATCCTTAGGAAATGATACTATAAAGTTAAATAACAAAAGCTGAACCTAATGAATGGTTGCAAGGGAAATGTTTTCTAATGGGAAATACTAAAATTGTTGGAACTGCTTGCTACCCATTAGAAATGCTTTCCGTGAAAACAAAAGGTTCCTACCATATAGATTATTCTTTGTTTGTGTGTGCCCCAGAGCTTTAATGCTTAGTTAGCATAATAAAAAGCTAAAGGTTTATTTTGCTACTTATATACTTTAACATTGGTCAAAGGTTTTCTAACCTTAAAACTTTTGCAGTTATGTCTTGCACAGGAAATAAAACACAAGGACATAGCTTGCTTTGTGGCTGTCAGAGAGGTGTGAGGGAAAGGTCTAATTGAAACAGAAAACAAATATACTTTTAAATTATTATTATTCAGTGAAAATTTTCCAGGCATTTGTTGCTTTTGGAAGAAGTGTTAAATGGCAAAATTTGCTCTCTGCCATGACTATTGGAAGCCCCCAGTTTAAAATAAGTTGGCTGCTCAGGAGCAAGGGAGCTGAATATATGGCTATCTATGTGCAACCTCTGTCAGGCAATTGCTCAGTCACAGAAAAAAATGACTCAAGAATCCTGTGTCTCCATGAACTTAGTTGCTGGAAACCAACACCACCTAATTCCAACAGAGGCAAAACTTTAGAGCAATTTATCAATCTGAATTAGATCACCTTTTACAGCAAGGTTCCTGTCACATCTCAAAGAGTTGTTACAAACCCAAGCTCATCTACCAGCTGCTTAGTGTTCAGCTCTCCATAGGAGTCCAAGTTGTAACCAAACTGAATTAGGAGAAGTATTTATAATATCTTCATTCTGAAATGACCTATATTTTGTACCATTATGAACTAGATATTATTTTGAATATTTTTCATCTCTATTTTCAGTATTTTTCTTTCTTATTTAAAATATTGACTAAAAATCAAAGCCACAGAAACAACAATGGAGCAGAAAAATAGAAAAAGATACTTAGAATGACTTTGAGTAGTTGCATGTGTATAAAGTGCTTTTATATATTGCTGCTTTATTGTTTTAGAAATGTCATATAAAATTCAGAGTACTTCTTAATGGATCAAGCTTTCGTCTATAATTCACATACTAAAAGAGTAAACATATAAATTTCTAATATATACCTGGCTGTTTTGTTTTTTGTTGTTTTGGTTTTTTTTTTTGAGAAACAGCAATATCTCATTTTCCTCTTGCTTTTGAGAGCAGAAGCTCCCAGTGACCTCAACTACTCCAATACATCAGTAAGAGCTGACTAGCAAAGATTTGCCTTTTTAGAAGAACAAAGAAGGGGTTTGTTCTATAATTTCTGATTATGAAAAGAAGAGGCAATTTCACTGCCTAATTTTGGAAGCCAAACTGGTGCTGCAGAAAAGTTAGAACTGGAGCCAAATGAAATGACCCTCTGATGCACTGACTGCAGGATAAGCACCAACTCTACCTACTTCTAATTTGAGCAACACAGAGCATAACTAGTTAAGAGGCCAAGGCCACCAAACAGCTGGGTTTATTCAGTAGTTTACTTCCACTCCTTAGGAAAACAGCCTGTTCATTTTTCAGTCCAAAGTAAGCACCTCCACTTTGTGCTGGAAACATGTCAAAGTGACCCTGCTCTGCTTTGTAGTAAGTGCACGGGATCATTGGATGGGGGTGTATTATTTTCTCCAGTTATTTAAGGCCAGGTTTTCATCTTGGGTAAATTTTATAGCTGGAGTAATCACAGTGTGAGACACAAGTACTGCTTAGGTCTTGCAAGACACTGCTGAATGTCTAATCCAGTGCTGTTCTCTCCTGAAGAGGATGAGAAGAGGGGTTTCACAGTCACAGCCTCAGCTCCACCACCAGCACACTTGCCAGACATCCATGGCAAGTGAAAGGCTGAAAGACATCCCCTCCATCCCCGCACAGGCAAGAGAAAAATCCCAGAAGGGGATACGGTTTTATGAACCACATCCATTTCTCTGTTCAGAGTGTGATTAGCCCATAATTCCTGCCCAGGGACTGTAGCAAAGGTAAAATAAAACCAGGAGCATAAAACCTTTTATGACTAAGGAAATATAAAAATATGTAATCAGTTGAAAATACTGTACTCAGGTTTGATTTTGTGATGAATCGAGCACCTTCAGTTTCTAACAAGAACCAGATGGAGTTACAGCTCCCTCCCATTTCCCAGAATCAGGCCCGTTGTTGGCAGTTGTTCATATACAGCTGCTATATAGCACAGTTCTGTTTCTTACACTATGGAGACCTCTCCTTGAAGTCAATTTGCATTGTGCCTGGGCAAATATTGCAGTATCAGGCTGCTCATTAAACCCCTGGGATCACTACTGCCCCGCTTGAATTTTGCATTTTATCAGTCAAGGATACACAATTATCTGTGGAGTACTTCTGAAATGGCCAAGGTCACATGAGGATTTTATCGTATTACTGCAGTGCACCATCTTCCTTGCCAGCCCATTGCTGTTCTGCTACAGACTACATTACCATGCATCAGCAAATACATGAGCACACTGCTATATTTAGTGTTTCATACATACCACTAAAATAGAGGATGTGTCAGCTTTTAATCCGACTTCAAATTTTTGTCAGCAAAGTGAGGGCTCGTTTTCCCTGCCAGTGATGAAGTGTGCTCTGTGTTAGTCATCTTGAGCTATGTGGTGATAACTTTAAAATACATTAGGCAGCTAGAATGCTCAATCTGAGCGGAATGATTTCTACTAAGACATATACTGGGAGATAGTAAGGACACACAGCATCAGTCAGCCAGGCTTTAGTGGTGACTGCCACAGGCTACCCACAAACCCAGCAGCAATAATGGCAATAGGAGCAGCTAAGCATGGTGCTCTCTAGGGTACCACAGCAGATAATTAGGACCTCCTACATTGCAAGGGCAGAAGAGATAGCTAGTGCACACTAGGTTTGGTGTTGTGTACCTGGCAGTATGAGAAGAAAAGCATTGACTATGATGGCTTGAACAGAGTGGTCTATTGTACAGAGATAGAACCAAGGCAGTCCTATTAATGGCATCATCTAATATTGTCAACATTAATGACAGCAGGAATGTAGTTTAATGGCTGAAACCTCAGGTATCACCAGGATGGCCACATCCATTCCAAAAGGAAGTGGATAAATCTGGTGTTTTTGCAGATCTTGGTAGAGACACAGAATATGGTATTTTTTACATATTTGTAGCACTTGCTTATTAATGCCATAACATACAAGCCATACAAGTGTGAATTGCCTTCCTGTCTACCACTTGAACAGAAAGCCAACAGACAACTTGCTCACCTCAGGCCAATGGTGAGCCTGTCTGTGTGAAAATAACTTTTCTACTCCAAACTAATTGTCCTCTCTTGCACCTATCCCTTGCACTTTGCTAACTACATCTTAAAGGGTGTGGGCAACACCACATTTGCAGCCTAGATCTAAGTCCAAATAACATTGTATTTATTTAATAGCATGAAATTATATAAATATATAAATTTCCGAGTCTTTGTGGAACTCCATTTCAGCCAACTCAGAGCTGTCCATCCCAGCCCCATGATGCTCTGGCAGGGCTGTTCTCTGCCACAGCCCTGCCCAGCCATGTGCCCCAACTTGCAGACTGACATCCCTGTCCCCAGGCCTCATCCTGGAGTTGTCTGACCTGTGTTTCTGTGTCTGCCCCATTCCCCAGGGAGCCATCAGCTCATACAGCATCTTGTCATGATTAAAGAAAACAGAAAGCAGAATAAATTAATGCCTCAAGAATCACATCTAACTATTATGTAATTTTTTTTGAATGGTTACATTACCATTCATTCCAGTGCATGTACTATGTACCAATGTTACTACATCTGTAAGTAATGACACAAGGCTGGCAAGCATGCAGTGACACTGCCAGCAATGCTGGTACTTCAGATGAGGTTCCCTGCTGTGTCTGGATGGTCTGTGCAGCTGTAGCTTTTCTTAGACACATTTTGGGTATCCTGTTTAACATATTGCGAGGCACCCACATTACAAATCCAGGTAATGGAAGCTCCAGAATATTGCATTAATTTGGGGGAAAGAAAAAGAAACATAAAATTCAACAAGAGAGAGAACAGCATTCCAAAGGGTGGGTTTTTCCCTCTCACATGCAAATATGGTTTACATAGAGAATGACTGGAAGCTGAGGACAGCCCAGCCTTGGGGAAAGGGCTGCAGAAATTCTCACCTCAGCTGCAGCAGCTCTGAGCTGCCCTGTGCATCCCCAGCTCCTGACAGGATGGGTTATAGGTGCTCTTTGGTGGGGAGGTCAGGGTGACCCACTGGCACTCTGGGAAAAGATTCCCTTGCCCTCTGAGAGCTCTAGAGCTCTTTCCAAGAAAGGGGTCAGAAGAATAAAATACAAAAGAAAATGAGAAAGAATAAGGATGTAAGGGGACAGTGATGCAGAAAACAAACTTGAGTAGAACAGTGAGTGCTGTGTTCTGTGTGTGGCTGATACAGGCAGGATAGGTTTTCTTCTCATGCACGACATTTCAAAAGAGAAAATTTATTATCCAGAAAGCACTGAAAATATAAGAAATGTTTAAGTAACTGCAAATCTGGAAGAAACTCTTGTCCCTTAGTTCAAGACAAAAATTTTCCATTTTTTGTAATTTAAATCAGGTGTTCTCTTTTTATTTCTCTTTTTATTAATACTTCAATATATCAAATTTCAAAGCCAAAAGTCTCAAAGCTTTATAAAACTTAACACTTCTCACTTTGAAGACTGTTAAATCATTGCATGTTGAGAAGTGTGTGCCTATTTTACAGAAACAATTTGAAATAGATTAATGGATGCAAACCTTTTCCTGTAAAATGTTCTATTTGAAGAAATGGACATTTTCTTCCAGAAGCATTTTAATAATAAATTTATTACCATCTCTACCATATGCTAGATTTCTATGATTAAAGTTTCACCTCAGTGACCAAACTGTGTCAGGAAATGACCTGTCATTCTTCTTTCATGCTTGCAGTCATCAGATTTTCAACCATCACCCTACAGTTCTCCCATTAGGATGGGCACTCAAACTTTATCTCTCTCACAAAATTAATATTATCATAAAAGTAAAATAATTAAAAATCAATCATACTATAAAATGGGAACACTGCTAAATTAATTCATTTTATTTAAAATGCATGTGCCATGGACAGGTTTTTCTTTTCTTTATAAAGTGAGCCTTCAGTGCACAGAGAGGTTTTGATCCAACAATGAAGACAATTAAAACAATTGCTCAAATAATCTCAGAACTTGTGAAATTTGTTTAGCTTTGGAAGAGCCCAGGCATGTATTTCCTTGGCAAATACCATCATGGAATGAATCCACATCCAAATCGTAAAGCAGCAAAAGTTAACGTGTATAGACTTTGAATGAAAATACGTACATTTACACTTTGCTCAGCAGCCTTCATGGTTTTTTTTTTACCTGAATTAAAGCACATGAGGGTGAAACTGCTTATGGAGACCTGAGTTTTCTAGCCAAGAATTTCTGTCATTTTGCTAAGCCACTATGTTTTGCCAGCAGAGCCACTGAACCAGTGAACTTGACTCTAAAAAGCCACGTTCATCTGATTTTAACTTAGTTAAGGTTGGCCCTTGGAATGAACTGTGGATGCAGTTTAGATCACAGACAGATGCAAGAAGAAATCACTGAGTGAGCAAACTGGCTTAAACTAGTCCTTCAGGCCAAAAAAAAGGATGCTAAGTCATCTAAGGACAGAGGGGTAATTACAGCAGCAACGTCCAATTGCTTTCCTTTTAATTGGCACACTCTGCATACATCCTAACTAACAAAACAGAAAATGCAGTCAGAAATGGGTGACTCCAGAGGTCAGCTGGTTTATGACTGAAATATTTCTAGCTGGCAAAGACTTGTGGGAAGGTGGATTCATCTAGACTTTGGGAACAATTCTTTTTGCAAAACTGTGAGGCTGTTATTAAACCCCAGTAACCCACATTCTGGGAAGCAGTTCCTTTTCTCTGTATTTCTTAATTGTGCTTCATTACAATTTAATAAGGACATTTACTCTCAATTAAGCAAATCATCCAAGCAGTTTCTTATGCCTGTTGCAATTAATTGGTTTTGTCAAATGCGAGTTTAATTGTGTGTTAAGTATCTTGCTGAACCAGGATCTCTGTGTGTGTACATATCTGTCTATCCAAACCTTTCCTTAGCTCCTGGCATGATAATGTATATGCAGTTCAGGGTATCTGAGTCTTTAGCTCTGCTTATTGCTCCAGTCTTGGTGCCTTGCTGGCCCTAAACAATTCCTCCATAATGATGAAACCCACTAATGCTGTTAATAATGAAAAATGATTCAACTAGATAGTGGGCTCCTGCCAAGGGAGAAATCAGGCATTGTGACTCTGTCACTTGAGACATGTGGGTCCCAAGGGGCTGCTAGATTTTTTGAAAAATATGCCTCTGTAATGAGCCTCTTAATCAGATTCAGCTGCTGAGTGACCACTGAGGAAAAAAAGCTCTGAGTTGTTCCTCATCTCTACCCACCTCTCTCACACATAACACACACCCGTGCCACGGTAAGACCTTGAGTCCCACTCTGACACCAGTAACAAATGCTTGGGTTTACCCCCATTATTTCAGAACTTACCTTGCAAGGTGTAAGTCAAAAGGTGATGAATTATCAGCTTTCCTACAAAGCACCTTAATCCTACACCAATAGGTCATGAACAGCAGCATGGAAGTGATTGTCACAAATGCACTGAACACCCATTTTGTAGCAGGGACTCCACAGGTCCTCCATCAATGCACGCATGGTTACACAAGCCACCAAGAAACTTTCAAGAAGTAATGCAGTCTTACCTGCTTTTTCCTTGCACATCTTCTGAAACAGCATCTGTAAGAAAGTTAGTTTTCTTTAATAATGGTACATTTTTTCCTTCAAATAAATTCCACACTTCAAGATGACAATCAATGTAATTATTAATCATCACTACCTTACACAAAGCATAAAGTCCAGAGCTTAGCAATAAAAATCATGCAGAATAGCTAGTTTTGCTTGCTAATGACAACCTGGCACCTGTTCTCAAATCAGGTTCACCTGTCTTGCAGTGCGTGATTCTAGGAGGATACTCTACAAGCAGAGTATATGCCACAAGGATACATAAGGTACAACACACTGTAACATGCCTAAATGGGTCTTGCAATGCTGGTGGGGCTCAGGGAGCAGATAGGCTGCTAAAAAGTTGTGTAGGCAGCTCTACTGATGGGCAAGAAACAGGGCACGGTGTCTCAGAAAGGTAGATGCCTGGTTCCTGTTCATGTGTGACCAAGAAAGGGTTGCTCTGCCTGAGGTCGTGGGCAAACTGACCTGTCACGTTGTTTTCTTCATATTTTTCACCTTGCTTCTTTGGGTTTGCCATGCTAAATGAAAGAGGTGCCATTAACACCACACTTGGATGCACCTCTTGGTCCATTACTTTTCTCTTTAATAGCTTTCTGTGTCCAAATGAGGATGTTGTTGACAGTGATTAAATGCATTTCCTTTCATAGATCCATCCACTGTCTCAGCAATTCAGGCTGTAAATGGAACTAGCATAACGGGTGAAACTGCACCTAATTTTTTATTAAACAGAAGGGTGAACTGCTTCCTCCAGGTGCCAGTGTGAAGAACCCAATATGCAGGCAGCTGAAAAGACACAGTCCTGTGTCTTGCAGTGACACACCCTGTTCCTGTTACCTGCTTGTCTGCACATGGGCAACCATCTGCACCTTTCCATCAGATGCACCAATACTGCATCAGTCAATATTGCTCTCCAGTCAATATTGCTTTTGCAGCCTTGATAGGAATCTCTCTATAAAAACATACTTTTTATTTACCTTTTATTCAATGAAGAATTTTACTGAGATATTGAAAAATTTCTCCTCTGAGCATGGAAACAAACTGATTAGTTATCTCTCTTAATAATAGGGAAAGCACAGCTAGGCTACATTTTTTTTTGCCTTCTGCAAGAGAATTTCATTCTAAAAGAGCCTCTTGCTCCATTGCAAGGTCTGCCTGAGCAGCAGCTGAAGTTGATCTATCTTTAGCCAGCAGGGATTAAGAGTAGTGGTCACTTCTGATGAGAAGATAAAGAATGGCTGAATCCAAATCAGGTTTTATTAGTGGCAAAGAATCTCATTTCCACAGAGAAGTAGGAAATTCAGGCATGGGCTGTGTCAATTGGCCAGGGACAGGCAGGTCCCACATGAGTGCGCCAGGTTTTTAGGATGCCTTTTGGAGTGAGGCATATCATATTGTCTCTCCAGTCTTCAGTGAGCTGCAGTGTTGTTTATCACCCTGCCTGGGGACAGGCACCTGATTTTAGAATCACAACTCTGGCATAAGCCTTGTTAAGTCCTAAATTGCTATACTGAATTTTTGGATAAGCACTTCTTGAAGAATTCATAAATGATACATGAATCGAAAATAAATATGTCAGTCCTTCATGGATAACTGGTTTGTGTGTTCTAGTGCTGCCAGAAGGACAGCAGCTATTAAAAACACACTCAGGCTATGTTAACTTCCAAGATCTTTTTAGGACGCTATACAAAAAAGGATGCAAATTATTGCTGGAACAATCTCAAGAGGCAAAAGAAAGCTGCCAACTAAAAGTGATTTATGGAAATGATAACGCACTATATAACTGATTGTGTAACAAAATACATTTATTGGAGGACTAGCAACATGTCTGAACAGCATGGCACCAGCTAATCAAAATATATAGAAACCATAGAGCAAGAGAGTACAACTCTATCCAAAAGACTGCTGCAGCACCTGCTGCTATGAATAATATAGAAATCATTTGCGTACAACTCCAGCTGTAACAATTTTGCAAGTGTCAAACAGAAGCCAAAGACAAACACACTCTGCTGATATAGCCATGCTTTATTTGCTGAAGCATGTAAACCAGTCCACAGAAACCAGAAACATTTAGATGTTGGGTCCACTCCTCCACCTCAGCAGTCCTGCATGTCAGCAGGGCCATCCCATGTTCACCTCTGTGAGCAAAGGTCTCCAAAAGCTTGCCTGGACAGAGTCAGCCTGTGCTCCATGATCAGAGCAGGATGAGCCAGTGACATAAATGAGGCAACTGTACTCTCAGTGTCAGTGCAGGTACCTCAAGAAAGGCTGTGGATCTGTGGGAGGAAAGGGCACCTGTTGCATTTATAAAGAACCTGATATGGCCTCAAATTTCACCAGGGGGACTTTTGATTGGATTTTAAGAAAAAACTTCTTCACAGAAATCACTGCCAAACATTGAGACAGGTTGTTTGTTCAGGGAAGGGTGGAGTCACCATCCCTGGAGGTATTTAAAAGATGTGTAGATGCAGATGTGCCACTGAGGGACATGGTTAAATGGTGGACTGGACAGTGTTACGTTAGTGGCTGGACTTGGTGATCTTTGAGGTCCTATACAACCTGAATGATTCAATGATTCTGTGATTTTCTGGAAAGGCATTCTGTGTGGAAACAAATTACTCAATTGAACTCCTCAGATGAAGTGGAAGTGAAGGTAGAAGCAAAACACCAGCATTATAAAATCAACAAGGAAAATAAACAAACACATTGAAAAAGTGTTTATCTGATGTATACATAATCTTTCATGACTATAAGTGATCAGGGCATGGAACTCATGAAACTGGATTAAATTACTTAATAATATCCCAGAAACATTACAGTTGCATAAAAGCTTTTTTTTTTCTGATACAGATTATGAAATGGTTGACTCGAACAACTTCAAAACTATTTTAATTTGCAGTAGCACAGGGATTCTGTAATGACAACCAATCCTGTGATATCATACACCATTTCAAAAAAAAAAAAAAACCATTTTATGTCCACATCTTTTGTTTCCCTCTTCCCCATTAACCTCTATTTGTTATTAGCTCCTTTATGCTTCCATTTCAAATATGCTCTTATCTTCCACTAATATTTCTGAATATCTGTCAAACTGTCATCATTCACTCTCAGGAAATCACCCTCCAAAAAAAAAAAAATAAAAAAGGTAATTAGTGTATCTGTTCATCATGCAAATATCTCTTCTAGACATTTAATAAAAAAGCCAGAGAATTTATTCAACATAGATATGGTATCAGAAATATCCTTGCTATCAAATAAACCCTGGCATTTGGACAGGGCTACTTTACATCTGCTGTTAATAAAAAAGGCTTTGAATTCTGTAAGCTTATGTTCTGCAGTGAGCAACTGGCAGCAGCACTCTGAAACACGACACTCCTTGCAGAGGAAAAAGGATAAATCTGTGTGACTTCCTACTGGATCACTGATACTGAAGGAAAGCACTCTAAACTGAAAAAGGTCCTGCAAAGTATAAAGACTGAAAATCATGCTGATTCTTCATTCTAGCAATTTAATGACCTGCCAGGCTTTAATTAGAGTGACATATAGGCAGTTTTAAAGGAGGAAAACAGACATCCACATGAAAAGCTCAATCATCTGTGTAGTGGGTTTATTAGATCCTTTTGGAAAGATGTTTACAGAGGAATGAAAATCCTAGTTACTACTTCAAAATAAAATTCTACAGCCCAAAAATGAGGTAATATTATGATACTCAGCAATGTTAGCCTTAACTTGAAGTTTCCTGGCTCCTGCAATGAGATACTCAGTCTGGATGACACTTGCAAGTTCCCTAGAGCACAATAGTCAGCTGAGAATAATGGCAATACTGAAGCTATTCCACAGAAAATACTGTTGAGACTGATGTGTCAGAAATTTGATTTCTCTCAGACTTGGCACCCATCTTTGGTACTGCGCTGAAGTGGCTCCTGGATTTTAGTGCCTAAGATGCATCTTCAAAGGCTAACAACAGAGTTCATAATTTTCCTTTAAAATACAACCACTGCAGAGGTGTTTATTAGAGATCACACTTGATATACAGCCTGAGTTCTATTAGAGAATTTCCCCTTGTGGCATGGAAGACAGATATTGGTTGGATGTGATTCTGCCTCATACCTGTTGCATCACAACATTTTGGCCTCCTCATCAGGTTAGAAAGCAGGGGGAAGGTGAAATTCTCAATTTCTTCCATCAAACCTGAGCTACTGTGCTGCAAACTACTCATGATGGGGTCAAAGAAAGAAGTTTAAACAGATGCCCATTCTGCAGTCAAAGAAGTCTTCTTGCTTGTTCACAAGAAGAGTGACCAGCAGGTCAAGGGAGGTGATTCTGTCCCTCCACTTTCATGAGGCCCCACTGAGTGTGCTGCATCCAGCTCTGGGATCTCCAGCACAGAAAAAGCATGGAATGGACCCAGAGGAGGGCCGCAAAGATGATCAGAGGGCTGAAACAGCTCTCCTATGAAGAGCTGAGAGAGTTGGAGAAGAGAAGGCTCTGGGGAAACCTCACTGCAGCCTTTCACACAGGCCACCAGTTTGTGGGAACCCTCATTGATTTTCCTGAGGTCATGGAGCCCTTTCAGTACCTACTGGTGGGTTTCAATCTTCTGTAAGAATTCAGAAATCTACTGGTGGGTTTCAATCTTCTGTAAGAATATGTCTTTTGAAAACCCGCAACTTAATATTCTGAGCTGTATTCTAAAAAGTTAAAACTGTAAAATTGCCTAGAGATATTAAAGCATATTTAATAATTATGCACAGCCATTTAAACATACAATGAAATTTTGAAAATTATTTTCCCTCTTTTAGTATTTTAGTTGGCAAAATTACCCTCACTCACAGCTTTAAAAATGCATTTTACTTTAGTCTAAATATTTATTTTATTTTGCACCAAGATCAGTGCTGGTTCAAAAAACTGTCATAGAAAGAAAGAGTTATTAAATTGCTTTTTTCTCTTTGCTACAAATATGTATCTATTTTGCCTATTGATAGAAGTTTAGATAATAATGTGACTTATAGCTGCTGTTTTGAAAGTTTTGATCAAATAGAAAACTGCCTGGAAACTATTTTAAAATGAAAGCTTTTGAACAGCATTAAAAAAGGTTTACAATATGTGGAGCAGGGCAATAATAAAGTATATAAAAATTAAAGCTATTGCAACAATGTTCCAATTGAGATTAGAAGAAAATGAGCTACAAGACTAACAGTAAAGCAACAGGCATTTCAGTAAGTGTAATTTATCATACTTATCTAAAGTAATTTATTATATCAACAGACCAGGGATTTTTCACCTCTGGCAGATGCTAATATGATTTCCAAATGTTAAGCAATTACAGCCCTGGGGGGTTATAACCAAATTTTTATTGAGGAAGATTCAGTTCCAACACGTGAGGAGCAGCCACTTATGGTGAGTGCTAGGGTGTGCCTCCATGGTATTTTTTACTGTATTAAACCATTGCAATTGCTCATTTTGCCATCAGGTTGGATGATAACACTCATCCCTGTGGCTCAGCTGGCCATGCCTATTTGTCTTGCACCAGCACTAGCATCCATCTCGACAAATGAGAATCAAAAGCAGCAGAACATTAATCACCAAACAGTTTCTGCTGTTTCATTTGTTGCTTTCATCACAATAGCTCCATTACAGCTCCACTTCCTCTGTCTTACATGTTGCTCTAATGCAAGCACTTCGTTTAATACTCTGTAATCTCTTGGGTTTTTTGCTGTCATTCACTCTATATTACCTTTGCTTCTCCTATGCTTTCCCCTATGGAATAAAATGACTGTGTTTGCTATTCCATGGTCTTGAAGACTGAACTATCTGATTCCTAAATTTGGCCCTAGTACAACTAGTGTAAGTCTGAACATGAAGAATTTCCTTATTTAATGGCTAGCAAAAAGCCTCCATGTTGACAAGAGCCTCTTTGTTGCTGACTATGCTGCACCACAAATGCAGGTATGTTCAGATACCACCATTTAAATTAGGGTAAAAAAAATGGTTCAGTAGTTTGCAACTGATCCACAAATGCCACAGAAAGATAAGAACAATAGAATGGGAATCAGTAGAAATAGTAATTTGGAGCTTGCAACTACTGAGGACATTTCCCACCTATTTTTCCATTTAAAAATTAAATTGACATGACTTTTCAACAGAGAATTTGAATTATCAAATACAAAAGCAAATTGTTAAAAGGTTTCATTTTGATAGCTTTGAAGGAAAAAATACTTTTTGTGTTGAAAATGTGTTTACTTTAATATTTAACTCATTGTATTTCATTACAGAAGAAATTTGCAAAGCCTGGTCTTGAATCATACAAGAAAATTTTACAAACTGGCAAAGCATTTCACAGAACAGGACTGTTTCTACCAGTATTTGTATGTGAAACCATTAAAAAGGGCACAAAGGTATCATAAGTTCAGATGGCTTCTTCACCTTCAAGAATTTTATTATACTTGTGATTTTAGAGGTCACTGGAATTAATTTAGAAAATAGCTCTGAACAGGTAAAACTATTCTTTTTTTAGTATTATTTTTGAGATGTAGATATTTAAAACTCCAGAATGTTACTTTGCTGTAATATATCCGTGGTAACTTTGTTAAATATTCAGGGATTCTATACTGTGCTCATGGAAGTTCATGTTCTAACCAAGGCAAACTGTGAGAACAGCTTCTCTGTTGCCATTATTTTGACCTTTGTGGCCAGCTGGATATACCTGAGAGACAGACCACAGATGTTTTACTGCAGAAACAGATATCCCTTGGCCCTTCAAGGTGACCAGGGCAGCCAAACAGGTCTGGTTCCACCAGGTGTAAAGTGGTGATACAACCCCATTCTTTTTCACTTCCACAAACTCTCAATAGCACTTCCCACTTTTGTGCTTTTAGATATGCTTTAATAATAGCCAATATTTCAAAATCTAATTAAAATCTAACCTGACACGGGTATTATGTTCTTGCAAAGCAGGTACAGGCAACCTCAAGAATTTAGCCAAGGAAACAGCTTGTGGAATATGTATGCACTTTTGGTTTGCATGGTGTCCTAAATGTTCAGTTCATCATGCCCAATTCCCAACACCCACCCTTAAGGATCACTTCCTTACACGTTTCAGCAAATTTTATCCTGATAAAATCAAAAAATGTCCTCTTCATTATGCTTTTACATCTACCAAGTCCCAGAAGCACTTAGTCATTCTGAACTCCCAACTCTGCAGCAGGACTAACATCAACATGCTCAGAACTGTGCAAATAACAATTAGTGCTCAATCCTCTGCTAAGATAACCAGCCATGCTTCTGTATAAACAAAGACATGAATAAAAATTGGAGATAATGTAGTTGTCACAACATATGCATGGGGGTCAGGTGGAAATGTGATGGGGTGGAGGTGGGAGGAAGAAAGACAAATAAAAAGAGCAATGACTGCCAAACATAGATGAACAAAAGTGAGAGGCCAGAGAAGCCCCTGCTTTTTAAAATCCAGGAACAATACAGTGAGTCACACATTGCTATCATTTTTACCCTCTTGAGTAGGAAGAAGTGCTATATCTATTTAAAGATAGAATGAAGTGGGAAAGGTACAAGAGGTCACACAACAACAAAGAGGGGCATGAAAGCTGGGGACTGCTATCCTGCTCTGGGAAATGAGTGACTGCTAAAGCAAACAGCAGTTAGCAGTAATCCATGGCAGAACATGAAAACCAAGCCCTGTGAGCTCTGGCTACAGCTGTGGTGTTATTTTAGTTTGGCCCAGAGTGGTACTTAGCTGGGAATGAACTTCAGACTACCATTAGCAGCAGCTTGTTTGTTTTCACTACTGAGTGTCCACAGAAATGTTTCATGATGGCTAGGCTCTAAGTGGATATCAGGTATTCTCCTTCACAGTCAATAAAACTCATCATTGTAATTTAGTCTTAAACAAAAATGCACTTTTCCCAGTAAACTGATGTATTAGCCATCAGTTAAAATCTTGGTCAACATTTTAGGCTTCTTGAGGAAAACCAACACAGGTTTGTTTAGTGGTCATTTTTCAGTAAAAGGTAAAGCAGGGATAAGTGAAGAATAAATTGGTTTAGTCCAAAGAGTTACTGAAAATACAGAAGCTGTGCACAGCAGAAGAGCTGTGGACAGCTTCACGAGAGCACCTGTGGAAAATGTTAGGTAGCATCTCTGCCCCTTCTGGAATCCCAGCAAGGGCTGATGCCCTTAGGAGAAGCAGACATTCTGATTGTTTTGTATATTGTAATTATAAATTTTAGTCTTTATAGAACATTTCAGTACTGGAAACCTGCTGTAAATAATTTTCAACCTGTGATCATTTTTTTTGTTTGCCTCCATGTTTTTGTCTCTGTTTATCAGAGCTGTTATGCCAAATTTAAATAAAAACCTTTTCCCATGCAAATGACATAGTTTCCCTCTGGGAGGTTTCATAGTTCTTCCTTTCTACAAAAGAACAGAATGGCTTCCAGTGTGCCAGCACCTGGTAAAAGGATGCCACCTACGTCACCACCTCTACAGCAAACACACACAAGATGTGCCAGAAATGACAACTCCACTGCAAATTCTGGTGGAGCCCATAGGAAAACCAACACTTGTCATGTACATTGACTTCTGTTGTTTATTTTCAAAATGAACACTTCCACATATATAAATAAAGGACAATGCACTTGTGTTACAGTTGCAAAGTTAATATTTTCATAGAAAAGCATACATTTCTCTTTGCAGCGGGGTTCACTGCCAGCAAATGCCCAGGTGCAATTCAGATAACTGCCATGTAAACACCTAAACAACAACTTCAAAGCCCTGTGCTCCCAGCTGTTTGCCTTTTTGTTATGCTGCATCCTTATGCACATGTGAACTAAGAACAAGAGGGCTGCAGTGCACCAAAAGACAAACAGACATGTATGGTTTGAAATTATTTGGACAAGGCATGCTCAATGTTAATACTATGCTTAAATCCATTTTTTAAAATACACTAACAGTGGTGGTGGGCTGCATTTGACTCAACACACTCTGCAGAAACTGGATCTAGAAGTCTCCTCTACAACATACACGTCATGCACCCTAGCCACCCCCTCTTCCCCTCCCCAGTTAAGCTTATGCACACATATAGACACACACAATTTAAACATATATATGTGTGAGCGCCTCTGATTCACCCATCTTTCCTATCTTTTCCCTGCAAAAATTGCTGAGGTTGTAAGAGAGCATAAATTTGTGTACTCACATACTGAAGGGGCTGCTGGCTTAATCTGTGACCCACAGCAAGTCAGTGCAGCACTGACTGAACAAAGAAACAAATGTTCTTCAGCTAGTCATGAACATCTCCACTGCCACATTGACCCTTGGATTACTGCTATCCAGAGCAAATCTTTAAGCAGTTTGGTCTCTAACTTCTGCAGCTATATCACTCCCTAATACACAAGTCTAACTGCGAGTCAGAGATGTTATGGTTTCCACATCCACAACCATATTTTATAATTTATAATTTACTGTCTTACAGATATGACAAAATGTCTGTACAGAAGCATCGACCTTGACTTTTCTCTGTCATATCATGTTTAAAGTCATTGGCAAAAGTCATCATGAGGACTTAGTCACCTGCATGCATCCTTCTCTGAAAAAAGGAGACAGCAGAAATTTGTTAGGGACTAGATCATATTTCCCCTCCTTGTGCTCCATCCTCCTCAGGCCCACCCCCCCCCTTCAATTCCTGCATAGCCTAAAGCAGATTTAAACTCATTTCAATATATGTAGTACTGGCTAAAGCTATTTAAAAGAAAAAAAAAAAAAAAAAAGGGAAAAAAACCCAACAAATCAACCCCCCCCACCAAAAAACCAAAAAAAAACCCAAAAAAAAACCAACCAACCCAAAACAAAAAGCCACTTAAGTTCTTGAAAAGGAGTTAAATAACTGCACTTCCACAGAGGGGTTATAAAATTGGCATGTATTACTTCTCAGCTGTCATGGACAGTCAAAACAAATATATTCACAGAAATATCTCCATACTTTGTACTCCTATAGGAAGAACTTTTTTTATGCTTCTCTGCAATGCAGACAAACAATAATTTCTGTTCCTTTTTTTTTTTTGGTAGCTAAGCATCATAACCTTCCTAGAAATATTCAAGGATCCTTTAGTGGAAAACTCCACAATCTCTTCACAGTGTGATTTTTAAATGTAATAAACTGAACTCAAAATTATAGAATTATAAAATGTGGTATTAGGCAAGTTTCAGATAATTGAAATAAAAATAAAATTTTCATAGCATTGCTTAACATTTATGACATTCATGGAACAATTTTTATACCACTCACAGGCACATCATGGACTACAACTAAATTCTGGTGGAATTAATCAAGATTTTTCTATTACATACCTTTACATTTTTGTCCTTAATCACTGTGAGACAAATATAATCATTCTCTGTTTTTTGTTGTGTAATTCAAATTAATGGCCATTGCTTAAAATTTGTTTTTACAGTTAGATTTATGGCACTATTCATCTTTCAAAAGGCACTGATTTTACAAAAAACATCATTGCTTCAGTTGATCTTAAATCAAAGTAGGTCTGATTTATATCAGGCCTACAAGTCAGGTCCAACAAGAATAAACTTATAAAGTGGAAATTACTGTGTCAACAAATGAGAAATTTGAAAAAAGCCCACAGTAAAGGGTGTACCTACTGATCCACATCTATCTTCCATCCAGTCACAGCAACTACAAAAATGCCAACTCATGACACAACATCTGAGATCAGAAAGCAGTTACTGCTATTTTGTTTCAAAAAGTTACCTCCTAATTGGTATATTCTAGTGTTCCAAGAAAAAAAAATAGAATGGAAACACTTGAAAAGTGGGCAAAACATACTAATTAATGCAAGAAAGGATTTTCAGCTTCTTATGTTCTCTGGCCGGGCATCTGGACTACTGTCAGAATGCACATCTGCAACAACCTTGGAGATAGCTGCTGGAAAACTGGATGCCGAATGTGTCTCTACCTTTACAGCTTGAATTCTGTTTCAGCTGTACATGGAAATGTACATTTCAAATGTACATGGAAATGTACATTTGATTAGTAATTGTTTTATTAATTATTGAGGGAAGTGAAGGCTGCTCTCCCAGAGTCTCATGGCGGTAAGATGAACCAGTTCCCCATTCCTTGGGACCTCCATGCGGTCTGTACAAAGAACAATAGCTCTTAGTTATTGAGAGACTCAGTTTGCTCTGTTATGGGACAGATTTCCTACACAAATCCTTCCTCCAGAAGCTGGAGCAATCATTTTGTACTTCATGATGTAATGACATGAGAATAAAGGAGAGATGCCACATTACAGTCATTCTGCTGCCTGTGCTACAATTCATAGTGACAAGTATCTGAGGACTTGTCCCTACTGCACTAGGAATAAAACAGAACTTTTACATAACTATAAGTAGCTCTTCAGCCAGAGAAGCATAAAAATTCATGTGTGTAAATTAATGCAAATGAGTTCTCAAAATTTGCTGACCTCTTGACAGCTTATGAAAAAAGTTTGAAGGCTTTCGCCCAGGATTAGCTGTACCTCAGGACTGGGGGTTAGGTTTTGATTTAATCTAGGACCTACAAGACTCACGAGAGCTTGAAGGAAACCATCATATACACAGAACCTTACAATAAGCTGCTAGAGCTAATTATAGAATATCTGGAATTTCTATCTGCTTATTATGTAACTTCAAAAGTTTCATCCTTTGCAGCAATATCTGGGGCTTCATGGCCACTTGCATCCTCACATTCAGGATCCTTCAGTATCTCAGCTTATGTTTAGAACCCATTTATCACTACAAATACCAACTAATATTTTACAGCTGATGAAAAGAAGAAAAAAAATAAATTGAAACATTAATGTTTACACCGCGCCAAACAGGACAGTATCAAAACAGACTCAACTTTATGACAGCATATTTTAGCTCACCAAATATAACAGCCAGTGTCAAGCCTCCTTATCATCTACATGATTAAAGAATGAAAATATGTAACTCTAGGCAGATGATTTAAGAAAGGAGAAGAGACCTTACATATTAATCAACTGTGAGATTAAGGAACTATCATTATTTCACTGACTTCTTTCTATTTCAGAATCTTTGTACCCCTTTAATCTGAATTCATAGCTATACAAACCCAAACAGGCAGCAAATGCTGGGTGTATATAGCACCATGAAACACTACCTGGAGTTCCTCCAGTTTTCATGCTAAACATTCTTATGGCTCTTTAAAGATAAAAGTCTGATTTCTTGCTGCATTTTTTCCATGATGTATTGCAATGTTCACCTTCATTCTATGTCAAGTCTAATAGAATCATATCTAATCTTGGGCAAGCCTAAGCTCTCTCTTGACTAAAATGCATTCCAGCATGACCGTTTTTATTTTAGTAAATAATCAGACAATGACTTTTCTATGGTGACTTTTATTTTAAAGAGTTCTGAAGGAAAGAAAGAGACGCTCAAATTACCTTCCACACAAGGGCTTTTCCACATTTGGTACAGAATGTACCCACCTCTCTTATCTCCAAAAGTTTTAGAGGTTTTGATCCTGTGTAGTAAATTTTCAGCACTCTACCTGTCACCTTTTTGCTAGTCACAGTTTTTTGGAGCACATATTGAGAGCTTTATCCATATGAGACTAAAGTAAAAATTCAAGACAGCCACATAGAGAATGCAGCAATTTACCATTTATGTAGTGTTATTTTAATGCTTACATTGCAAAGTGCCTCACATTCAGGATTCAACCAGAAATAAGGTCACTTTTTAAAACACATAATATATGAAAAACTAGGTCAAACCCCATGCATATGTATAGGATCAAAGGATCATCCTTGGATTGAAGACCTCACAGCCTATCTTAGACTTTCATTCTAGATGCTATACCAAATGTGACATTTTGCAAAGGGAACACTCATTGCTCAGTTGTGTGCTTATTCTCAAAAGTGCAATCCAATCCTGGATATTGAGAGGATGGAGAATAAAATGTCTAGTCAGGCATTTGTGCTCCAGAGAGGACCAGGAACTCAGAAACCTCCAGAGCTCAGCATTTCACAACAGCCAGCTGTAGATTGCTATGCCAAGACTGCAGCTGTACTTAAGCCTCTCAAGAACTGTGGCTTTCACCCCTGAAGGATCTCAAGTCCCTGAATGTCTCTCAATTCCCTGAATCTCCAGGTGGGAGCTGAGGGAGAGAAGTCTCTCCCACTATAATAGATAAATGTGGTTCAGGACTACTTGATGAAGCTGAATAGTCAGAAGCTCATGGGACCTGATGACATGCATGCTAGGATTCTGAAGAAGCTGGAGGATGTTGTTGCCAAGCCACTCTCCATCAAATTTGAAAAGGCATGCCAGTCAGGCAAAGTCCATGGTCACTGGAAAAAGAGAATCATTAGTGTTATTTTTAAAAATATAAGAAAGGAAGACGTGTGGAACTAGAGAGTCTCACCTCTGTACTTGGGAAGGACAAGGAGAACGATGTTAAGGCACATGCAAGACAAGGAGGTGATGCAAGACAGCCAGCATGGCTTCGTAAGGGGAAATCCTGCCTGACCAATCTTCTATGATGGTGACTGCAACTGTTGAAAAGTGCAGACTGACAGATGTCATCTGCCTAGAAGTTTGTATAGCCTTAAACACAGGCTATATGACACCCTCATCTCTGGAGAGATGAGGATTTGAAGAGTAGACTGGTTGATAAAGAATTGGCTGGATGGACACAGCCAGAGAACTGTGGTCAATGGCTCTATGTCCATGTCGAGGCCACTGACAAGTGCTGTCTCTCAGGGCTCTGTCTTGGGACCTGTGTTCTTCAATATCTTCATCACTGACATGAACAGAGGGATAGAGAGCTCCCTCAGTGAGTTTTCAGATGACACAAAGCTGAGCAGTGCAGTTGACACAACAGAAAGACAGGATGCCATCCAGAGGGACCTGGACAAACTGAGAAGTGGGCCCACAAGAACCTCATGAGGTCCAACAAATCCAGGTGCAAAGGGCTGCACCTGATGGGGCCATCCCAGACATGAGCACAGACTGGGAGATGAACTCATGGAGAGCAGCCCTGTGGAGAAGGACTTGAGGTTTCTTGTGGATGAAAAGCTGGACATGAGCCAGCAGTGTGTGCTCACAGCACAGAAAGCAAACCACAGCCTGGGCTTCTTCAAAAGCAGTGTGACAGCAGGATGGGGGAGGTGATTCTGCCCTTCTACTCTGCCCTCATGAGACTCCACTGGGAGTGCTGTTTCTTGCTGCAGGGTCTGCAGCATAGAAAAAACATGGACGACAGGAAAGAGCATGTCCATAGGAGGGCCATGAAGATGATCAGAGGGATGGAGCTCCTCTCCTATAAGTTGATAGGGCTAGGGTTGTTCAGCCTGGAGAAGAGAAAGCTTCAGGAAGACCTCATGGAGGTCTTGTAGAACTTAAGGTGGCCTATAAAAAAGAAAGGGAGAGCCACTTTTCATACTGATGGGAGCAGGTAGTGGGTTTAAACTACGAAAGGAAAGATTTAGATCAGGTGTTAGGAGGAAATTCTTTACTCAGAGGGTAGCGAGGCACTGGCACAGGTTGTCCAGAGAAGTTGTGGATACCCCATTCCTTGCAGTGTTCAAGGCCAGGGTGGATGGGGCTCTGAGCAACCTGATCTAGTGGGTGGGATCTCTGCCCATGGCAGAAGGATTGGAAATACATGACCTTTAAGGTCCCTTCCAATATAAACCATTCTATGATCAGGATGCTCAGGTGCCTACTAGAGATGTTTACAATTTCTGAACTGCTGCCAGTGGATAATGGATACAAAAATAGACATGACCATCTTTCTGCCACCAGTTCTGCCCCTAACAGTGTAATTAGAAACTGAAACATGCCATTTTGCATACATAAGGAAATATGTATTTACAGGTGATTTCAATACTGCTCTGATTTTTCAATATACTCAGCAGCTATTCTATATCATGAATAAGATTAGGAAAAAATTTTAAGAAAAAAAATTAAGGAATTCCTGGCAAGTTTTACATTCCCCTTTAAAAAAATTACATACACCCTCCCTTCCTCCCTTCCCTCCAGCAAATACCACTCATGTTTAAGATTAGATTATTTTTCTCCCGATTCCTCTTTAGCTGCCAGAGAGTGACTCATTGTCAGATTGATCTAATTACAATTACAGACCTTGTTCTTCTGGTGTTACAAGGGAAAAATAGGAAACATAAAGAAAAAGGTCAATACAGAAAGACTCTACAAGTCAGGATGTGTTAAACAGTGCCACTAGTGATTTCTGTTGATTTTTCTATAGCTTTTTTTTACAATAGTGCAACAGAAATCAGTTACACTTCTCAGACACCTACCTGAAAGGTTGATTTTGTTTTCCTGCAGCACATTACAGATTTTAGTTCTTCTGGCATGAGTGAAACAAGAGTGTAATAGTTTAATAATAGCATCATACAGTTAGGAGAATAATAAATATGAGCTATTTATGTAACATTCATGTGATATTTTGAAAGATCTATACATTTGGTAGCAGGGGTAATTTAACACCAGTTGTTCTCCTAAGACATTAGCAAAGCAGGATTCTTTAAAGTTATATTTGCAATGTTTAGCTTTTTAATATTATTATTCTGAAGATACTATAATGCAAGGTCTATGTTAACTTATACAACAAAGCACATTGAGCATATCACATAGTGTCTAAGCAGTGGATATAGTTTACAACTCTAATTTATACACTTTGAAGGCAAAAGTATACTTTAAAAGAGTGAAAATCTTTTCCTGAGAAGATCCATCTGTTGTTTGCCTTCAGGTTTTTCTAGGACCCAAAGAGAAAGGTTGAGTCTAAGGATCTTGTTTTGTCAGAAACTTTATTTAATATTAGTAACCAATATCATTAAATTTGTACATTACTGTAATAACTTTTGTGCTTTCATATACTTCTAATTTTCCCAGAGAATATAATTAGAGAGTAGGTATTTAACTGCACTATCCTTGTCACCGCCTTTATCTAATAGCTGACATTATGCAGCTAAATATGTCACCCCTGAGAGTCTTCTCAACTTGTTTGGAGATGCTGACATGGTTGTAAAAAAAGCATGGTTACCTTAACAGTTTTGCAGGAGAAACAACTGGTAAATCTTACTGGTTTGGCATTTCAGAATAAATTAGCTTTGCTGGAGAAGTTCAAAATACTGAACAAATACAATACTGATGCAGTAATACATTGGAAGACATTATTAATTGGCAAAACAGATTGTTAAGGCTATTTACCCCTTAATTTTATTAATTATGTTTCATTTTTGTTAAAAACCCAAAACCATAAGCCTTATATTTTCAGACAATAAGATTTTGCCTTTTTTGTTTTTGAGAAGAGATATGAAGTATAGCAAGTAATATTGTTTTTTAGTGGCTAAATAAACAAACATAAAGGAGGCTAGGAACATAAAATGCAGGTCTCCTGGAAATCTTTACTGCAAAGGGACACCTCCTTGTAACCCAAACTCTTATTCCCAGGAAGATGTCTGCTACAGTCTTCAGCAGTGGCTAAGGCAGTTACATAGAAGAGACTCAGTTCAAGAACAGAATAGAACAATGGAAAATGATGAGTCAAGAGAAAATCAGAATTTCCATTGCAATATTTTTGTCATAAATAATGACGAATCAATTTAATGGAAGGTATTAAAAAAAACCCAGACCTATATTGAAGATATATGATTCATTTGTACATTTAACTGAAAATAAGTGCTTTTATATTCCAAGTCATCAAGATGTTAAATTTTGGCACTGTAACAAAACTTTGAGTTAATCTAACAGTACATTGCACATGTGGGATTGACTTCATCTAGTAACAGGTGTCTACAATGCAAACATTTACAGCTGAGCCAGTTACTCTGTATGGGGCATTGGTCATCTCACAGAATAATCTCCTGAATAAAGCACTCTCTAAACATGCCTGGTTTTGCCTTTAAAGAGGATGACCACCTCTACTTACATGTAAAAAGTCCAAAAAAAATCACATGAATTTTGTAGAAACAGCATTTTCCACAGAACTGCAGTTCTGTGCAGCTTTTGTCTTGCTGCACTGACAGAAAAGAAGTTACTAAATAAGAGGTGATGCCTTGTAATGCAAAATAATGTGATAGAGGCTGGTAAATGCCCTTGGTATGCTGACACAAATTCTCTGCTCTTGTGGCATTCCTCCTGCAGGTCTTGGTCCCTGCTACTCAGATACCATCCTCAAGGCTCTGCATTCCTCATATTTACCCCTAATTCCCCCCTTCATGTCCCCAGGATTTTCTGTTGGAACAGTTCTTGCAAGCACCTCCATCACCTCTTCCACTGAAAAGGCAGCAGGTTCCCCAAGACCTACCATTAAAACCACTGCAGCTGAAACAAGTTACAGCATCTGAAATGAGCAGCCTGAAAATGAGACCTTGGGATGTAGTAATTGTCCAGGTGGTAAAGTGTAGGACAATATGGAAACATTTGCATCTGGGAGAGCTACAGCAAGAATAGAGTCCGTTTATTTCCCAAATAAATGGAGCAGTCTGTCCCCATCACAGCTCAGTGACACTCCACTCTCTGGCTTGCCCATGCTAAAAAAAGTTCATGAGATGATCTTCATAGAGAAGGAGAATAACATGGATAACAAGTCAACGATTTTCTGTGAATTAGTGTGCAGTGTCATGAAGGACATAATGGAAGAAGCATTGACCATTTCCCAAAAGAATCACAAATTTTCTAAGGATTCACAAAGGAACTACTGAGAGTTGTTAAAAACTGTGGAGAGAGCATGAAAAGAAAAGAGCAGTTGCTCCTAGAAGGAAATTATAGCATGGAATATATTGAGAAATGCATATTTATAAATGGCATATCAAGACCTCTGTCTTAATTTGTAACCCCAGAACACCACCATCCAAAGCCATGAATTTTAAAAATGGGAATAGGAAACAGATTTTTCATGAAACAAGAAATTATACTATGACATACATTTCTTACAGGAGGTTTTGAGTGCTAGCATTTAGCTAAAAGAACTCAGACACCTTTTTGGATGTCAGAAATATGCATATTAATTATTTTTCAAGCCACTGCATTTTTGAAATGAAATTGCTTGAATAAACCTATTTGTACAGAGGAGCCAAGTCTTCTGGGTGGAGGTTAAGTCCCATATTGTTAGCAGCATATTCCATGTACACCTACTCACTAGGCTATAGCAAGTGGGCCTTTGAAATTTGTGTTTCTGGCCACCCTGAAAAAAGACACTGTGGATCTCACCCAAATAACAAGCCTCCCAAAATGCCTACCAAATGTTCAAAAAAGAGTTGAACAGAACACTACAAGGCGCTTAAAAAGTTTTAATTACAATTATGTTTTAAAATAATAAATAACAGCAACAAGTGAAGTACCTTAATTTTCTTTGCCTTAGGTTTTCATTTCCTTAGTAGAAAACTCTAGATAATACGGTCTGTGTAACACAATCCACTCATCAAACTAATTACAGTATAAATTTCTACTCAATCTGTTTAACTAAGCGTTAGTCGGAAAGTTCTTGGGAAACCCTTACCAACACAGTGAAAACCTAAATAATTTGAAAGAATATAAGAAAGGGAAGAAATCCATTGAAATTTAGCTCTTAGAAAGCTGATGAATAAGCTAATCTGTTACTGAGTGACTCAATGTTCAACTGTTTAAAAATGGCATATGAACAAAACCCCAGGGGAATGCCATTGTTCAGAGCTATTTTCTTTTCTTAATTAACCTGAATGCTATTTTATAAAACTATTATTCTCCTTTTTTAGATATCTTCAATATGAACACATAAATATGCAAAATATATAAAAATAACAACAATAACAAACAATGTCCGAAGTTAAAACTTGCACCTTAAATTGGAACTGGAGTACTGAGAAAATTATTGAAATTAGGCTTCTTTTAGGATATAAATTGAATATGTTAATTTTATTCATCAGAAACAATGGCACAGTGCACATACATACAAAATCCACCAGAAATAAGGGAAGGTCACCAGGCTAATCACTTTGGCTTATTTCCCTTTTCTGTACTCCCATCTGCCTATTTTCTCTGCTCTTCAAATTTAAAAGGAACAACTTGAACAAAGTTAGGCCAAAATTGACCTACTTTTTTTGTTAGTTTTAATTAATTTCTTTGTGACTTGCAGCATCTCTGTAATTTCTATACCTTCTACTTCACACTTGGTTTCTCTTTAAAGCCAACTAATAATGTCATGGTTTTTTGTCACTGATGAGAAAACCTGTAACAGTACAGTACAGATTCATCATCACCAGGGATGGATCTTTGCATTCAAATGTTGTTGTATGCAGGACGGGTATCTCTACATTGAGAAACAGGTCACCTTAAGCCTACATGAAATTAGAATTAGTAAATCTGCAGATCAAACTAATAGAAGCAGAAGAGCATGTTTCAATAACATGGATTCTTAGAAGTGTATTCTTTGCACATAATTTTGTGCAAATAGATTCATTTCACTTCATAAAAAAATATAGCACTTTGCTCTGAATCCTCTCCTCCCAAGCCAGCACAGTCCATGTTACTTATTAATCAAAGACTGTAGAAAAGGAATTTTATCAGTAGGTAAAGTACAATCATTGGAGAGGAAAGAAAACAACCTAAAGTACAGAAATCAAATCAAGTGCTACAAAAAGTACTCTGTTCTGGTATCAGCAATGCCAGCTTTTGAAAAAGAACATTAAAAATTCCTCCAAGATGGAAATGGGAGCCAAAACTCACTGCAGAACAGACAAACCTGGCAATTGCTTGTAACACAGCTCAGGACCTAATAACAGGCCAATCTGTCAGTAAGTTCCTGCAACTGGCAGGAATTTTCAGATCAGTTCAAGAGTGACTGGGGATGCACGGACCACAACAGCTGCCAGCTCATGAGGGCTCAGCATGATGAGATGAGCAGTGAGGAGCCCAAGATAGACACTGAAATTGGAAGAGATCCTAAATTACAGCTTTCTTCCCCAAACTTATTTCTCCAAACTTTGTTTTATATTTTGGTATGAGAAAAGTATATATAGAAATCTAACAGAGCTTTAATGAAAATTGAATACAGGACAAAGGAGAGATTATGTAAGCAGACCTAACTGGAAAGGGAAAAAATATAAAGCAAAGACATTTTAAAAGATCTGTTTTTAGATTTATTGGCCCCACTCAGAAATCAAATTCCAGCTCTGACTGAACCTGTCTTTCCAGCTACTTTTTGTGCTTGGCAGGTAAGATGCATAAGGAAACAGTTTGAGTGCAGTTGCCAACCTGAGCTTTATGGGACTGTGCTAGACTATCTTAATCACATGCATAGCATTTTGCTTTGGTTTTGTCAAGTCTCTAAGAAGAAGCAGATTCGCAATGCAAGATGGCTCAGTGAAAGCAAAAGGAATAGACAGCCTGCAAACAGACTGTGGTTCTGAAGCAGAAGAGTTGGTATTCCCTGTTATTTCACATGGATACAAAACAAAATCAAGTGGGAGACAGTTTAGTTCCACTCAGCTCACATGAGATAATCTGATGGTGGCAAACCAAGTAGCTGGGGCTGGATTCAACTTTCAACCACATGCAGGAGTGTCCTTTCTACCACTGCTCGGTTAAGCACAGTGCAGCTCTGTTCACTATTCTGAAGTGCGTTTCACTGCACAGTTACATTCACATATCCTCCAACCAGACAACAATGTGCTCTCCTGAAGGCTGTTGTGGTGGGTTCTGAAACCCTCCAGAGAAGAACTGCGTCAGGGCTCTGGATGAAAAGGAAAGACTTAACAGGACCTCCATCCCACTTCCTTGCTGGTGTCTGGAACAAACTTCTGCAGCTGTATTTCTGAAATTACAGAAGTTCTATCCCATTTGGGCAGTACTATACAGGTGAGCAGAAGAGAACAGCCTGGTTTCTCCAGAAGAAGGGGAGAGAAGAAGAAAGATATTGCAAAGCAAGGAATTCTTCATCTTTCCAGCACACCTGCAAAGAGGCTAAACTGGAAACTATACATTTGGTAAATAGATGTGGACAGAGTTTCTGGCAGTGGTAGCCCTACTAACCACTCAGATAATCTTGTCCAGAAGACAAGAGCAGACATCCTGTACTACAGAAAATTCATATGATAAACTAAATTGCATAGAGCAGTTCCATCATTGCAGTCTTTCTTTCTAAAAAGGGAAAGAATTACACTATCGTGTGTCATGCATCCCGGACAGCCGGCAGGAAAATGTGATGGAAAAGCTGTTTATTCTTGGAGAGATACTATCTTCCATCCTTTCCAGAGCCATACAGTTTCATAGGATTAGGAACCTGTCCCAGACAGCGTGGTTTGGAGATTTGCTGTTCTTCACTGGAGAAATGCTAATGAGCACAGCCTTTCACCCAAAACATCTTGCTGTCTGAGGCTCTTGCCAATTTGTTTGTTTGTTTTTTTAATTAAGAAATAAGTTTGCTCCTCATGCTGAGAAGCAACTGGAGAGCCTGCTGTACCAGGATAAAAAGAGAAAATGTCAGTCACATTTGGCAGCATCTGCCATTACACAAAGCAGAAGCTGCACTTAAGCCAGTGCTTGCTAAAGCAAGTGAACTAACAGAAACAGAGTCTTATCCATCAGCATCACTGCATAGGTCAGAGAAGGCAGATGCAGCTTATCAATTTGATCTGGGATCTTGTACCAAAAGACCTCAGGAGGGCTTTCACAGAATGATTCATAACTCTAGAAATCCCCCAGGCTATTTGAACTGAATAGCAGATGTAGGGATAGATGATATTCCTCTCAGGTAGAGAATGGATTGACTTTATTGGAAATGCCATTAGATATTCAAAGGAAGGAAAAGTACAATTAAGGCTATCCTTTCCCTTTTTCCTTAGGCTATAGGATGGAAACTGGGATGCAGGTCTGCAATCAGAAGCATTTTTGCCTTTGACCACAAAGGAAACAGTCACAATCTGGATCACAATTCAGCCTGTGTCTGGAGTCATAGCCTGGAATCTGGAGTAGGAAAAAAATAACCACTTAGAAGAAAATTTTAGTGCTTCCTTTGGTGCTCCTTTTCTTTCCCAGGTATAAACCCCAAACATTTGGAGGTGTATTTGTACACCTCACCCAATAAAAAGGTGCTTTTATATGAAAAAGTATCAAATATAAAAATACTGCAAAAGCTTAAATGTGCAAAATTCAGAATAGCGAAGACAGTGACCAGATGCCTGTTTTTCTTGTAATAAAAATAAGACAAAATAAATCTAAAATCAGCTAACCATCATTAACAGAAACAAGATAATGCATATAATAGAATCACTGAGGTTGGAAAATATATTTAAGATCATCAAGTCCAACTGTTAACCCTGTACCACCACCACATTAACTCTCAAACTATGTCCTCAAGTGCCATATCCACACATTTTTTGGAATACTTCCAGGGATGGTGACTTAATCACTTCCCTAGGCAGTCTGTTACAATGCTCTTTAACCCCTTCTGTGAAAATATTTTTCCTAATACCTAATCTAAGCCTCCTCTAGTAGAACTTGGAGCCCTTTCTTCTCATCCTGTCACTTGTCACCTGGGAGAAGAGGTAATGAAGAAGAGCAGACCTGAAGACAGGTGAGATACAAAATATAGAGACAAAAACTCTTTGATTTTGATGTGTTGTATAAACATAAGAGTGAGAGCACTGAACTCTTACTTTGGTGATGAAATTAGGTTTCCTAAAATGAAATTATGGGATTGCATCAAATAGGTGGAGAGGGCTTCTCTGTGGAATAGTACATACTCTAGGAAGAAGCGAGGCAGGGAATACAGAGATGGGTATTAATTTGAAGGGATTCACTAGTACATACATAAAACTACCTTGTTTCTGTTTGGGAGTCCCTGGATAGAAGGATGCACAGAGGTGTTGTGCACCATATAACAATAAAACAGGTAGTATCAATCCTCCCATACACACATAGCAAAGTTGAGAGTCTACTGCCAACAAATCTACATTAAATGTAACAACATAAAGCAAATTTAGTTTTCTGGATGCCTGATTATCTTTCTTGTTTATCCACATACATATTTATGGCACCAGGGCATATTTAGCAACCATTCTTTATTTATATCTATGTGCATACCTACATAGGCATGGGTAAATGAGAAACATTTATGTCTTCTGGCCTTCCTTCCAGTTATTTAACTGTTAAGCAATGTCTTCAGTTGTTATCCCTCTAAACTCTTCTTCTGATCCTACCTCACTTACAGTTTGCTACATCTTGTTTTCATTATGCTGTAAAACTGAAGCAGTGGAGGAGGAGGGCTATAAGAAAACCTCTGGTTAAATCAAGAGGCCCTCAAAAAAGCAAATACATGTTATTGAGCTCTTTTGGTAGAAGCCATGCTCTTCTGAAAAGTTAACAAAAAAAAGTTTTGACTCTTTTCTGATGGAATGAAATTTAATTTTTCAGACACACATAGATATCAGAAATAGATGCTTGATTTCTTATAAATACATCCAAAACCAATTAACTGTTGTACTGTGCCATAAACATAGTTTTGTTTTTATGAGTGTCATGTCTTTTGCTGATTAAGTGCCAAAATCTCTTCTCAACCATTTCACTTCCAAGACAAATTGTCAGTACCCCCAGTGGCATGTATTAATTTATAGATGAGCAGGATCTTCATGGGATTACCAGCTGTTCTTCACATTTACATCCTTTGCCAAGATAATATTTCATAATGTTTTCTTGAACCACTCAATTACATGGAAAAGCCTCTCTAATGACCGGTCCTTGGCTCACCTTGCTCTCCTGTGGAAATACCATTAAAGAATAAGTCTATGGGTTGGAAAAACATATGTGAAGATATAAGAGTTCTCTTGGAAATACTTGGCTCCTTGTACAAGGAGCAATAGGATCTGCATAGGGCCATATCTCTCTAGCACATTTACCAGCATTGTTTTCAGGATTATCATGTTAACTCTAGACCAATCTATTGTGTGAAGTACTTCTCATTTGACACATAAAACATGGCCTATATTCCAAAAAGCTTTCCTCATAAGTAAAGGAGAGATGAGGCAACATGCCTGCAGACCTGAGAGAAAAAAAAGCACCACGGCTGTGCTGGGTTGTGTAGTGTACAAGTGGCCCAGCTCCCACCTAGGTTTGCAGAAACAGAGTTTTAAGAAGGTTTTAAAAGGAAGGTTGTTGCTGTGCCCTGGCTCTTTACAAAGAATTTTCCTAAAGTGTGAGGCCCCAACTAAGAGAGATCAGAAAGGAACTTATAAGTCTAGGAATTTGGTATTGGGGAATGGAGAGATGGAAGGCGAGTGAGTATGCCAAAATGTGTACATGATAAGAAAGGAACAAGCTATTAAGGAATTTGCAAGTTAAAATAAAGACCTTACCTTTAATAGAGCAAAAGACAGAGGCATGGTTTGCAGAATGAAAAAATATGACTGAAGTGATGGATGAGGAAAATGATCCCTGTAGTAAAGTTTGATACATCTGAGTGGCAGCACTGCACTCCTTTCTCACAAAGAAGCATTTAGTTCAGTGTCTCTGCTGAATCCAGAGGGGTTACTTTTATGAATTAAGAGTCTCCTGTGTCAGATAGAGCTCCATGAACTTTAGCATGCTTCCTACTGAACTGCATTTATCTGAAGAATTCGGTTTTAGGCAATGCATGTCAAAAAGAGCACAGACCAGAGAAAAAAAAATTATCATGGTTATAGAAAATGTTGATTGCAAAGGAAAACTAGATGAATTAGGACTATTAATCTAGAAAAGAGTGGGCTGAAACCTGAGAGTAATTTCCAAACTTATGTTATAATGAGAAAGGAAAAATCTTTTTTCCACAGCTAAGAAGGACAAGAGGAAATTATTTTAATGTGCAAGAAACTTCAAGATTGTACTTTCAAGAATGTAATTTTTAATGTTAAAACATAGCCAAGAAATGGTTACATGGTGAGATTGTGGGGTCTCTGTCATGAGAGGTCTTCAAGAAGAGACCATACAAACATCTCTCAGAAGTGACATAGATCTACCTTATCCTACACTGTGGCCAAGGAAATGAAATATAGCTTACAGGAATTCTTTAAAGCCTTTTTTTTTTCATCTCTTGCTTTATTAACCTTCAAATAACCAGTTTATAACTCGTAATACAAGGTATTCTTCATGAGTTGATCAGTACAATGAGATTTATATCATCAAATTTTACTTCTGCAACCTCACTTAAAATATTGTTTCATGAATCCGAATACTGTGCTGTGCTTTTTCAAGTGTCTTGTACTGATTAAAATAAGAGTCAGTTAGAAAGCTGAGACGTGAAATGGATCATTACTCTTCAGGTCTTGTTTTACAACTACTTCCCACACTGACAATGGCAGATGTGATACAGAAGTTTTTCTTGCAAGATGGTAAACAGGAAAGGTACAGTCCCTGGAGCTGCGACAGAATGGAATAAGTAAGGAAATGAGTGTTACCTGGGATCAGTTTTGTCCCCAGGAGTAAAATGAAAAAACTCTCCAGCAAAATGAACCTTTATCATAGTAATTGTTGCTGATTCTGAGCTATCATCTTTCCTATAAATTAAGCCAAAAACATAAACAATCATATTTTAATTTGAAAATAACTTTTAAAAAGCCCAAAAACTACCTGGTTCCCAGTAGGTCATGTTCTTAAATAACTATGACTACACTTAAAACAGAAACTTGATGTTTCTTATTTCTTCAAATGCGACTTTACATTCAAGATCTGTGGGGACTGTAATATTTTCAAGAAATGAAGTTTCCTGGACAGTTGGAAGTGATTAACCTTTATGATATTTTGAGATTCTAGTGGGGTTGAGGAACTACAAAAAGCACATACCAAAGGACTCAAATTTGGAAAACACTATTCCCATTCATGTCACCAAACTCACTACAGATACTTGAAAAGCAATGATTAAAAATAGCTAGACTAGATGCATATGTGTCAAGCTGCAAGTGTTCCCAGAGGGTAATCACACAGATGTCCAAGCTCACACAACGGAAATTACAAGGCAGGGTGCCTGCCACTAAAGAGACATTTTTCCTTCACACAGAAAATGGTAGACAGTCTTCAGAAAATGCTGAGGCCTTGTTCACACAGATTAAACTTTTCCAGTCCCTGAGGGTCCTTATTCTAGCAAGAACTGTGGGATAAATAAAGACGGAGAATTTGAAAAGAAACAATTCTTTCAAATAAACCAAAACAGCATTATTGGAAATATAAATACAAACTAATCACTGCTGAGGTCAGGATGCTGCTTTTAGTTCCCATGCCAAATCTTCCAAAATCAACACTGTGGTTTGGCTGTATGTTATCAATAACTGCTTGCCATGCATTCATCTGACATGACTCACTGACACTCAGCTTCCTTCCTGCACTTCCTTTGGCTCTCAAACATAGCTCTGTATTCAAACTTAATTAGTACTGATGTCACACACTGGCCCCTCGCAGCAGCATTTAGTCAAGCCCTGCACTCACACAGGCAGAAGCTGACAAGTAGGAATGGCCATGCACACTGGTAATGTGCCTGGCTTTGAGAGCCTGCCAGGGACACAGAAAGCATGAAATTATTAAAATCTGAATTTCAAAATCAATATTAATGCTGGGTAAATGTGTCTGAATGAATCTCTCTGCCTTGTGTGCAAACACACAAATGCAGCTGAGAAGCCAGGCCATATGGCTCAGGCAGCTCAACATTTACACTGCTAATCTGCACAGTAATAGTCTTCAGCTCTTAAACTTTCTCACTTTAATCATGAGCACATGACACATTTTTTGTGGTTTTAAGAACTTCAGATTATGACCCAAATATAAGTTTTACATAATTTATTTGAGAAACCAGTAGATAGCCAGGAAATTTTGTTGGGACACCAGACAATACAGGATGCACTGTCTCTGCCAGTCTATGAATTTCATTATTTTGGCAGGCAGGCAATACTAGCCTGCAGCTGAAAAAAGAAAGGGAAAAAAAAAAAAAAAAAAAAAAAAGGAGTACAAATAGCAAGTTACTGCTGAAGATGTCAATGCAAAGCAGTTGATTTCAGGGAAAAGGAAGGCTGATTTCCAAGCTACTTCGTTGAATGTATGTTGTTATTTGGATCAAATATTTATTACAGACATGTTTACCAGAGAAGTACAGCAAACATTAAGTATAATATAAAAACAAACAAAAAAGATGCTCTGCAATTTCTGTTTCTGGAGACAGCTTTGAACTGGCTTTGCTACTGCTAAATGCTTTATACCAAAAGCTTTTTAGGTTCATAATTCTTCACAAACACTAAGTAAAAATAGACATCTGCCCTTGAGTCTTAAGGCAACATAAAATATTTACAAGGATGGCATGACAACCAGCATGCTTCAGTTTCTTTAAGAAGTTGGAATTCCCCTGATAAGTAGAGGTTCTGTGAAGTGTTATCACACTATTTATATCAAGTGTTATAAATGAAATTCTTATGCTGAGGTACATGTATCCAATAAAAATACAGCCTACTTAAACAATATTTTTGCTCTTGATTTTCATAAAAATTAGCTTTTTCATCTGACAGCAAGTTCTTTATGATTATTCTGCAATTATTTCTAATTTCTCTGAATCAGCACATTAACTAAACAGAAATAAACCATCTTCCATGGTGAATGAACTGACTCTATATCTATGAAATCATTTGTACTGGAGTGAAAATGTGAAGTAGTCCCATTCTAAGTTTTCTGAGGGATGAGGGACATGAGTGGTGACTCATGACCATATCACAGGTGAAGTAAAAAGATCAGATCCATACAGATCCTTAAGCAGCAATGTTGGATGTCTGTGTTATATATTCCTATATCATAATCACATGACAACAGGGTGCAGAGACACCCCAGTGGCTCTGGGTGATGTTAGCCAAATAAAGTCCAGTTTTCAACCTCATTCTCAGTCCTGGATCTGTCAGCAAAACTGGCAATGGAGAAGTAAGGATGCAGAATATGTGAGGACAGTCACGGAACAAGAAAAATTATAAACAAGACATACAGTAGAACAGAAAGAGATTTTAGTGAAGAGATGAAACAAGAGACAATACATTATCAATGTACTGTGAGGAATCAGTTCTCTAAAAGCTGGGAACCTAAGGTCTACATGCTTGCAATGCTGCTGAACCTTCCCCTGGGCACAGTGCTCTGAGGCCTTGAAGAAATTCCTGCAGAAGTGCTCCTGCAAAGCTCCATGGGAACAAATGTATCCCTGGATCTGCAGAACTAAAATTAAAGCCTTCATTTGTACAGTGTCTTCTTACACAATGTTGACAACACTGTTCTCAAATATTCAAGTAGCCACAAGTTTGCCTGTTTTTACATTATGTGCAAAGTAATTTTAGGTTACAAATACATATCTTAAATTATTGGTCCCAACAGTGAGCTTATAATGTAGCAATGATTTGCAAAACACTTGAAGAGAACCTTCAGAGGAGCAGTTAATATAGGATGTTGTGTAACATCAATATACTCACTCAAAAGCCATGAATCAAACAGAACAAATAAACCACGAACTCCAATAAACCACCAAAGTCTTCTTGGGAGGTAAAAAAACAACAACAAGAAAAAAGACAATCTTCTACAATAGAAGCCACTACGCATGAAAATCCCAGATCTACCTTTTGTCTTTCAATATGCAAAGTTCATCAAGAGTTCCTTGGATAAGGTAGGGCTAAACAGAGAAAACAGATGCCTTCACCACAGTCATCAGTAGAATTGCTGTATTCTTCAAAGCTCTTGCAATTTTGTGCCAAGGTCTGCTGGAGCTCATTGTGCTGAAGGATGTTCAGGGACTGAACTGCCTCCAGTAAGCCACTATGCCTTATGCTTTACCTGTGCATCCCCCAAAAGCCCAGTGCCCACTGCCTGGCTATATACATCCCCAAAACTGAGATTTTGATCTACTGTATGCTTTGCTGAGGAGTCAGTTTTGATCTTTACAATATGAGATACAGGGCATTAATAGTTTTCAATATTAAAAGCAGCCTAACAGGACATTGGTAAAATGTCACGTAAATACACAGGCTCATTTCCACACTAAGCAGCATTATTGTCAGGAGAAATCTGAAGGGAGGAAACACTGAGAAAGAAAACTTGGAACAAGAAGTCATTACAATCATAACTCATACACAAGACAAAGCAAAGTGTTTATTTTAAAAATTATTTAGAGTGAGATATGCCTGAATACATAATTTCCCCAGAGACAGCTGGGTCTCTGACAACACTTAAAACATCCATGCTCCTGGGATAAGATTTATTGAAGACAAAATGCTACTATGTTGATTACCATGAGAAGGAAAATAATTGGTTTTCAAAAGTACATGATTTCTGGAAGTTCAAGCTAGTCAAGAAAAGTGGTACCATATGCCAAATGTGATAGACACTGCTGAGGATCTGGCCTTGTCTCTTAGGATTCAGTTAGAATTTAACAAAAGCACAGTTAGTGAGAAAATAGTAACAATTTAGTAATTTCGAGTCATTTGCTGCAGGAAAAACAAAACAAAACCAGCAGATAGCAAGCAAACAAAGTCCTAAATCCCAAGCCATCTTTACTTTGGTTTCTTTTCTTCTGCAGGCATGGTGCATGAACTGCACAAGTCTGAAAAGTTTAAATAGTTCGGGAATCAGAACCTGTCTTTCCCACCCTTAACTGCAACTCAGTCTTGTTCTAGATTCTCTCAGAAGGAAGACACATATGGGGTCTTCTCCTCACATAGCTCCCCTCATATCTCACTAGGAGCTTCAGTGAAGGCAAATCTGCCAGGCATGGAGCACATACCATCCGACAGGGCCGCTTCATCATTCCTAGCAATCCATTGCCCTTATTTATATCCAGATGTGTCTATGGCTCATCACCTGTTATTTTTTACCATATTGTTACCTCTAAGGCTTCCAAAATTCCTACACAAGTTCCATCTTTACTGGCTGTCACTCTAAAACTCAACCTTTTTGATACATAAGGAGTTGTGCAAATTGTTTTTGCCAGTCCATCTTCCACATGTGCATCCTGCAGTGGATGTGGGAGCTGAGCATGCTGCTGACGATATGGCAAATCTAATTGTACAATTACAGCCATCTGAAAGGGAAAGCCAAACTTTCATATGCCTAAGGGGAGTGGTTTGACAAACATATATGCAGATGGAAGCATATCAAGAGCAAACAGCTAGTCATTCACAGAATAAATATTCCCATAATAAGTGCATAACAAGGAGTGATGCTAGAGCATGCAAAGCAGATGGCTGATCTGTGCAACTAAATGTGTGGGTCCCAACAGCCTCATTTATGCTTACATTTTCCATTTTTTAGACCCTAAAGAATGAAAATGACAAAACAAGCCATAAAAACAAACCACTGCTCCCTGTCCCCACCCTCTTTCCCCCAAAAGTAAAACCAAAAAGATGCCAGTCAAAACCATAGAGAACAAACAGGCCATTCCAGGAGATGACCTGCTACTCCAATGAATAAGAGCTGCCAGATGATACACACTGGAAATCAGCATGACCCAGGATCAGCTGTGTTTAAATGCCTACCACAGCTGTGTACCTGTCACTCAGACTGGGGGAACTCTTATCCTTAAGACCCTACCGCTGGGTGAGGGATCTTCTTAGATTCCAGAAGACTTTGCTTTGCAAATGCAACCTTTGCAGACAGAAAACGGTATAAACTGGGAGTCTGTCAGCCATACTACTGGGATGCTGACTCACTATAAAGTACAACTACGCTGATTTTAATGTGTATTAAAGTATGCTGAATGCCTCAGACAGCAATGTTCAAGATGTACCTTATTGTATTGTAAGTTTGAAGGAGCAAAAGGAGTATTCTAGGTAATGGTATTTTGATTATTCTGGGTTAGGTAGGAAGAAGCAAAAAAGTGTTGATGAGAATGCACAAGAGAATACGGCAGATCAGGAAAGACAATCTTTTGACTGATGGTGCAGGACTGAAGATGAAAAGACCTGGTTAATCCTTTCAGTACTGTGAGAGACCTCATGGAGGAAGCTGTGCAATCACTTCCATTCTGACCTTCTGCCTTCCAGCTGCAAAACGAGGATAGTGTCCTTCTTGGGTCTGAAAACAAATATTGCAATCCACCTCTTTGCATGTGGCTATCTTTCTCTTGACAAAGCAAGCAGGGAATGCAAACATTCCAGAATCAGATTAAATGTATTATTACAGAAATGCCTGTCAGGAAACACTGGGTATGAACTCAGTCATGTCTACAGAATGCTTTCAGGTCCCTACACTAAAATGCTAATCATCACTGGTTTATAGTTGAAATAGTCTCATGTCTGCTTATGGACAATGAAAAGAATACAATAATTCAAATATACATTCAAGAAGTGGGACAGGGTACACATTTCAGTGCTTTGCCCTCTTATTTCTTTCATGGTGATTTTTTCAAAGCTATAGAAAATTTACAGCTTGGTATGCTGTAAAATTTGTTTTCAGCAAACCATCTCTCCAAATTACTGAGTATTTCAGATGTGCCATATGGTACATAATTTTGGTTTCCCGCATAATTTTTGTTTACCCCAAAATGAACTAGATCTTTAGAGCTGGAGAATGTTTGATACCAGTAATTCCTTTAAGATCTTGAGGGGACGTTTTTAACATAATTTTTAGTATCCTAGAGTATTACATTTCTTAAAGGGGAAAAAACCTTCCACACACTTGTTTAATATAAGAATGCCTATCATGCACATGCACTTCCTATCAATGTGGTTTGATATCAAGACTGGCCCAGATGACTTTATTGTTCGGGGAATCTGGACCTACTCTAGTCCTCACTGCAGGTTTGTAGTTTCGTCTGAGATCATGCATTAAGTCTTGGAATTCATCTCTATTGTTGAACCTCATGAACTTCTGATGGGGTGAAAGAAATTAATCTTGTATTTCAACCACTATGGGCTGTATCTCAAACAATCTGGGAATTATGGATATTTAACAGATATGATATGTATTTCTCAGAAAAGATCATATCATGTGCATACCTGCTGTGAATAAAGCAGAAGTATACTTCCTTTGACAGCACTCCCCGACAGCCCACCCAAACTAGGGATGTACAGTCTCTGGACACCATCCCCTCAGCCACTGTGAGAAAGGCTGAATTACTTATTTTGCAACCTCCTTTGTAAGACTCCCTACTAAAGATCACTCTTGTCCAATAGGCAGTGACTGGGTGGGCAGCTTGGCCACAAACTTCCAAAGCAGCTACAGCAGGGAAAAAATTCACTGTCCCAATACACTTTGTGTCAGACAGTCATCAAAACCCACCATAATCTCATTTGCCACATCCAAAGAGAATGGCATTGCAGGACAACAGTGAGTGTGTGACACATGTGCCAGTGAAGAGGAATGGAGCCACAGGTATGACAGCCATGGCTCTGGGGAGCAAAAAATGTTTTTGCTTCCCCAAGAGGCACAAGTTATTCTTGCTGATGGGATTTCAATCAGTTCACAAGAACTCCACATCACAGAGGTGTACACAGCTGGACAGTTAGGCAGCAAAATCAGTTTCTCTCAGTGTAAAAAAACAGACCAGCCAGTAGAACATAAGTATAGTCAAGCTAGATGTCTTAAGGAGCCCTCTCAAAGAGGTGCATACAAAAAAACCCCCTAGTGATTAGTAGAAAAAGTCATTCTTCTGATATGTCTTAATAAAAATATACCCTGAGGAGACAAATGCCAATAAATCAACACAGAGCTACCTACTGCCCAAAACTTCTGAAGAGACTGTAACAAAGGGAGGATCCTTAATTAAGCAAAGTCAACAGCTCTGCAAGCCTCTGTCAGCAAAGAGTCAGACAATCCTGACCCTGGGTTGAATTCCTACTGTGATACAAAGACTTAAATGAAACTTCAGATATACTGTCAGAAAACAACACTTAAAGAAAGCAGGCAGGAAATCCTTGAGGCTTCGATACAGGTACAGCTATTTATTGCCAAAATTTCTTTTCCTTTTCTTTATATTGCTACAAGGGATAGGGTTAGGGTGAAAAAGACACTCAGATCAGGTTCCCTGTTTAAAGAGTTCATTCAGAAGTACGGGTACAATCATACCATGTTATACTTTGAGTTTTTGTTGTTTAAGCTCTCGCTAAGTTCACTCTGCAAACAGACTGACTGGCTGAAAAGGCAGCACAACACAGAACACAGTCTTTAAGAATACAAGGATTTGCATCTCAAAATGCTCCAACTGTACAGTCCAGGACCACAGCTGTCTAGAAAGACAGTGATGTCTGACATCAAAGCACAGTTGTGTTAGGATTGTACTGCCTGAGCAAGGAGCAAGGAATAATTTACAGAGCCATGAGTATAGATAGACTGCTCATTAGGCAGATTATCTGAGTTGAAATTTCAAGAACCTTTAGTAAACTATTTTTATACATGAATCAAGGACGACTCCATAAAAAAACTCCAGTGATCAAAAGAGGTCAAGGCTTTGGATTTTGCACTGCATCTTGAGCTGGTGTGTCAGCAGAGTGATGCTGTGCACTGCTGGGAGCAGCTCCCTCCCCACGCTGATCCAGAGGGAAGAGTGCCACCTGCTGAGGTCCTGCCAGCCTTCCTGCTTCAATTCTCTCATCATCTCTGTCACTCTGTCCACATCCACCCTCCTCTGCCTGTGTGATATTCCAGAGTGCTTGGGGTACCATGTGCCTTCTATCAACAGAGCTTCCTGCTGTGCTGGAGTGAGACAAGGGAGTGAGGAAACATTCAGCTGAGGAACTTAAAAGAGAATAAGATTCTCTTTTCACCTGAATCAGGCTGCAAATCTCCTGAGAACCAATCTGGCAGGAACGGTGTTTTGATGAATTTTCTGTTTATCTGTACAGGGATCCTTCTTAGTGTAGGCACAACCTTGGATTAGTTTTAGTCAATTTACAAAAAAATGAAACACGCTTCTTGGAATACTCAAGGAGTAAGAAAAACATGCTACAGGAATTAATATCATCAATATCAATGGAACTGTGACTTTTGCAAGCATGATTGCAGAGAAGATGAAAGTGAACATGAAGGATAATATCCATGTCACTGTCTGTGCAACTTGCCAGTCTTGTGGGCATTACAGAGAGCCCAGATTTTGCTACAGCCTCAACTACTAAGTCTTTTTTGTATTTTTTCCAGATGAACTTGTGAGACATGTAACTAGCTCTGAACATGCCCAAATTAATATTTAGTGTGCAGGTTGAGACATTAGATGAAACAAGAGGTCTGGAAACCAGGTCCTACAAGAAAAAGTTAGATGAACCAGATTGACCTGCAGAGGGAGGGCAGAAGGCAAAGAACAAGAACATAACATGTTCTGCATACTGATGATGAACACAAGATGATATTTCACACTACAAAAGCATATTAAAACTTTCTAATGATCAATGGGGTACTGAAATGTATCATTAGAACAGGCTCTATAGTCTGTCAGTAGAGGTCTTAAAAAAGATGTCGGAGAAACTTACATCTGGGTGACACAGGTATAGGTGGTTCTGATGCAGCAATGGGGAATAGCCTAAAAGTCCTCTTGAGGTCTCTCAGATTGTAGGTTACTGCAGTTCCTCTTTGAGGCTGTGCTAGCTCTGTTTCAGTGCAGTCTGAGATGCAAACTCCAATTTTCTAGCTCAAGATCAAAGACATGGAAGTTCTTCTGGAAATTTTCAGCCTAATTTGCAGCCTTCTGGCTAACCCAAAATGTTCTCAAGTGAGTTGTTAATCTGAAAATTTCTATTAGGACATTTTGCTTTAAAGAAGCTTCAGCCACTTTTATTTCTGAGCACTTTGGTTTTGTTAATAATTAGTTATTGTAAATTTTAATGCAATACCAATTTAAAGGTCATCATTATGACACATGGCTGCTTCAGATAATGTGTGACCTTTCTCCTACAGTGGATTATCAGCAAACCCCATCTAACAATTAATCTCAAAATCACTCTGTGTTGAGTTCTGGGAATTTACAAAAAATGGCCCTATGAATGGTAGCAAGATACAAAACTTCAAATAATTTTTTTGAAGTTGTACTTTCCTTGTGTAAGTGCACATCCTTTCACAAAGGGCTACATACACCCCAGGACAAGGGGGTGGCAGCTGGGCAAAGCTGCCTCCTCCCAGTAGAAGCACAAGAAAAAGTTGCACCTTGAGAGGGATTATCTTTGTTAAAGAGATGGGATGCACAATTTGCTCCATTCATTTGCATAAAAAATGCTTTCCCTGTGCATTATGCCAGCCTCTGTCTCTGGTGTGTTATACATGGAAGCTCCTTCTTCCTCAGCGTGGGAAACAGGCATGAGCAGCCTACAGGCTCTCCAGAGTACAAAGAGCCAGAGCCTGGTATTATGAGAGACCTTTGCACCACTCCTTAAGTGGGACCAGGGGTCTGACTCTGCCCAAGCTCTGAAATGCCACAGAAGCACTTTGTCAGCACAGGCAGGACACATTTTTAATTATACATCTCTGGTAATATTTGAATCTCTTTGCTTTGCTCTTGCTGTGAACAACAATTGTAAAAGTCAAAGGCTCCGTCTCAATCATGCACTGTCTGATCAACATGTGAAACAGCCGGGAAAACCCTGCCTGAATAAAAAATTACAGAAGTACTAAAACAGAGGCCAAGATGAAGAAAATAAGTAATAGCAACTCTAAAAGAGGCATTATGATAAAATGATAACATAGAATATACTCACTCTTTTTTTTTTCATGCTGTTGTAACAAATATATCACAGGGCCAGAAAAAAGAAAATGCAAACTCCTGACCAGATGGACAGACAGGTAAGGTATGACTGTACATACTTCTCTGAAGAAAACTGTACTCAACCAATCCCACAAGTAAAAATACAAGAGAGAGCCTCATAGGGTTGCACCCAGCGCGTTCCTGCCATTCTCATCCATGGGAGCTGGCACACTCTATCATCTATTCTTTCCTCTGAGTGCTATAAAACACAGTAGAAAATTGTATTTTCACTCAGTTATATAAACCATGTGTTGCATCTAAAAGCATAAGCCCAAAAAATCATGCAAGGAAAAGAAAAGAGAGGGAAATTGTTTCCCTTTTTCACTTCACTGAGTACAAAGTTATCTGCATGGAAGTGAAGTTCTCTCTCTTTATACTTGGATAGGCTTGGTATAATTTACTGGTATGGTTTCCAATCACCTCTTGCTATGCATGCATAGAGATACTTATTTTGACAACTTGAATCTCATATCTACAAAGAGTCAGGACATTTCAGTTTGTCTTGAAGAGCAATACATTTCTGAGGCTGTGTGCTAACACTAAGTCAGCAAATGTAGTATTTCTTATTAGCAAGACTTCACTACTATGAAATGAACTTGTGTTCCTGCAAACAGTGTTATCAGAAATAAAACACTAAAGTGTTTCTGCAAAATCATTCAGTCAGAAGATCTAAAAATTAACATAACAACAAATTTCATTCTAGAATATTTAAATTTACATATGATAAATATGTCTATAAAAGTCAAGTAGCACACATAGGATTAATTTGGGATGTAGATACTAATTAATCAATGCCAGCCTGCAACTCTTATTTTGTCACTACAGTTGGATCTAGAAGGCAAATCTCACTGTGTGAGTTTGGGACAGTTATAATGAGAAAGGGTTTGGGCTGGCTGAGAAAAGTGCTCACTCAATAAATTTTGCTGGCAGTCTCTGCTCATGGGGTTTTGGCAAAATCACCACCAAGCCCAGCTGCTCTGCTGCTACTGCCATCCCCGGTGGACCTGCTGGCTGCCCTTGCAGAGGTGGGTGACCTCTATTTTCCAACTGCTCCTGTGGTTCCTCCCTTGTTCAAAGCTTTTCTTGCAATATAAACAAACATTATCAGTTTGAACTACATAAATAGCCATGTAATGCCAAGCAATAAAAATAACCAATTCTAGCTTCCTCCCGATACAGCTTTGAACTTCATATACCTTTTGAACTACATTAAATGAACTTTACTCCAAAATCAGTTGGAAACTTCAATTTTACTTTACACTGTATACAAAAAAAATGCATATAAATTACCTTGCCGACATCCATCAGAGAATAATTAAATGTTTTAAAATTATTTTTCAATGGCATTTTATGAATAAGACAGCTCATTCCTTTCCTACATAGAAAACTCAATGAATTTTAAAAATAAAATACACAAAGTATGTCCCTAGTCTCCAGGTAATCCTTATGAAAACTAAATTAAAATAATGAATTTGATGCAAAGTACTGTTTTAAAAGGATACCATTAATGTACTTTGAAATTAAATAAATATTTTCATAGATCAAGTGATTTAACCATAGCAGTTCAAAGTAATTTTAAATGCTGCACAGCTACATTAGGATTATCACTTTCAGCTGGCAGCAGCATTTTTGTCAGAAAGAAAAGGTGCTTCGCAATTAACTAAAAAAAGAAATTGTATTGGGTCTGGCTGAGTTGGAGTTAATTTCCCCAAAATTAGCCCTCAATAGGACTGTGCTTTCTAGCTAGAAAGGTGTTGATATCATGCCAGTATTTTGGCTACCACTGAGCATCCCTTGAACAGCACCAAGGCTCTCTCAACCTTACCCCCTGACTCTCAAAGCCCAGTGGGCTGGGGGTAGACAAGATCTTCAGAGGGGACACAGCTAGGACAGCTAACCCAGGCTTGCCAAAGGGATATTCCATACCATATGATGCCTACTCAGCAATAAAAGCTAAGATAAAAAAGGGGTAAGCAGGGAAGGGCCTTTGTTATTTATGACATCTGTCTTCCAAAGCAACCATTACATGTGCTGAACCCCTGCTTCCCTAGGCTGAACACTGGCTCCTAATGGGAAGTAGAGAATAAATATTTTGTTTTCTTTTGCTTCTGAATGCACAACCTTTTCTTTTGCTTTATTAAAGTGCCTTTATCCTTACCCACAAGTTTTTTTCCATGTAATTTCCCCAGTGAAGGAGCTGACTGTTGGGATGAGGGACAAAAAAAGGAAAAAAAATGAGCTATGCTGGGTTCTTACGTTTGTTAGGAGCACACTGTCCATAGTGCTGTCAAGTGCACTGGAAACAAAGCAGATGAGAAGTCCTGGAGTATTATAGATATTGGAATATACAGCTCTCAGGAAGAAAGAGAGGCACCTGCTCTTCACTCCCTATTACTGATTTTCATTAGAGTTAGTAACAAGCTCTTCCTGGGCAATGAATTCTTTTACTACCAAAAAACTACTTCGTCTTAAAGCAGAGAAGATTCTGTCTTACAGGAGCACTTGATCATCTCAGAAATGACTACAAGTCTAGAGTGCTCCTGGGAAAGAAGGGTGTCCAATGTCCTCATTGTGCAGGCAGAGCAGAGGAAGAACAGGAAGGCAGCCATCCTGTTCAGAGGGACAAAAATCCACCATATGGGGGTACACTCCAAGTGGGGTGGGTCACCTGACCTGACTACTTCAGCATAACTCTGTCCCAGTGAGACACTGGTGAGATTAAGTACTGAACACAAGAAAAAAGGTTCTGCAAAGACAGGGTTTCAAGCTACCTGGATCTGCACTGGAGAGCTATTTTGCTGACATAATTAATAGCATCGTTAAGGATAAAGAGGAAAGCAATTCACATGACTAAAGGACACAGTTTGAAATTTGTTTTTCCAAGAATAGGAATGCTGGAGTTAGCATTCTTTATGAGGAAGGATGGTCTGGTAAGCAAAACCAGAGACTGTATACAGGATTCTGCTCTTGACTGTGTTGCATTCAATCAGTTAGTTTTGAGACTTTGAGAAAGTCAGTGAAAACTTCATTTCTACAAAAATTTCTCTACCTCTTCTGCATGAGCGATGTTACTTTTACAAATGCATTTAGCTGAAGTATAGACAGAAATCTTCAACATGGCCAAATAATTGTGTCTTCAAACACACTACATCCTTGAGGAAACAGAGCATTGAATGCCATGCCTTCATCATACAGGTCTAGGTTTCTTACTTCATCTTCTTGCACTTTGTGGGTCATACAAAGTAGCCCAGAACCAGGATGGGCATAAGAAATCATTGCTCAGAGATTGCACAAGTCTTCTTGGGACTTTACTATCAACTTTGTCAATGGGGGGCAAAGTCAGAGTAACGCATGATATGCGTAATATTCACCTTGGGAAACACATCCTTCTAGATAATGGATGCAGCTGTTGCTATAAATTCTACCATGAACTGATACATTTATGACTATATCCAGCAATGACAGTGAGTGAAACTTATTTTGGAGTCAGGTTTAGGCACTTGTAATCTCAGATGTAAAATTAAGATCGTTTACATATTTTGTGGAGAAATGAAGGATCAGCTCAGGGCTTGTAAATATCTTAAATTCTCAAAATTCCAAAGAATGCTAGTGAAAGTAAAAACTGTTATGAATTATCACATGATAACCTTTTCTGCCATGGATGTTGGCAGCTATCTGATAAAAGGCTTATCACACATGCTCACTAATGGAATCATCTTTGATCCCTGGTGGTCCCAGGCCAGAAATATTGAACAAGGAGTGCACAGAAACATGATTCTGACATTGCTTCAGCTGTTTTTATTTTTTAATTTCTTGGCCTCAAACACGATCAGAGAGTCAGAAAAGCATTACACTTACTACAGAGAGATAATAGCCATAGATTACTGCCTTATTAGTTTTATATTTCTAAACAATATCAGAAGATATAAGACATCCCTGGAACCTCTGACCTAAACTGTGAACACCATTTATAGCATCAACTAGTGTTTCTCAGGAAAAAAAAAATCCTAAAGTAATCATAAACACTTCAGTCATATAGCTTACATGACAGTTTTGTTCTTTATTTTCTGAATCAAGTGTCTTAGCATAGATGAACTATAGTTCACTAACAGTTTAAATGACCAGAAAGAAGCAGTCTGCCCTGCCTCATCTCCAGCCACTCTGACTCTCTCTTGCAGCAGCCTACACAACCAAGTCTGAGCAGTGAATCAGACTGAGAATCCAGGCTAAAACACATCTCAAAACTGTAAAGTAATTAATTTTAACCCCGTTGATTTAATATGTTCAAGCCATTTGTCAAATTAAAGCATAAGAAATCAAAACTGTATTCCTCAACTCTACTTAAAAAGAAAACAGAAGTGAAAACTTACAACAGAAAAAGGAAAAAGCTCTTTTTACCAATACATAAAGTTTTGTTTTCTTGCTCATTCCCAGACTGCATAGTGCAGAGCATACTGTGATACCTGCAAGAGCTAGTGGGTGTTTACTGATGGGTTTTTCAAATACCCAGTAGACTCCTAAGTTAGACTATTGAAATTTTCTCTGCTCAGAGCATGGAGAGGCAGGCACTGCCCATCAAATGCCAGATTGTAATTTATATGCCCTGGGAGGGATTTAATTTGTCTAGCTCTAAGCACTGATGCCCTAGGCAGTCACTTCTTCAAATACTTGACCAAGCAACATCAGCACTTTGGGGGCACAAAGCATATCAACAAAAGACCTCCATTCCATTGACTATTTCAAGGCAAGGTGTGACTTGCTGCAGATGGGCTTTTTCCTCTCCATTAATGGAAGGTATATAATGTAGACATGGATTTACAAATCTCAGCAAATGTAAGGTGAAACTTTGCTGTTTGTTTCTCAAGCATGTGGCTCCCCTGCCAAATACATATTTCCTGTAGAACCTCAAAAAGAAAGTTTCAGTGAAGCAGCCTTGGCGGGGGAAGGAAGGACAGGAGACATCAGCCCTAAACCCATGATTTGCTGTTTTATTCCACCAAATTATCATAAGAAGTGCAAGTCATAAAAACAGGCATAAAACCAACATACCTACTGTGACAAGTTTGCCAAAGGACCATCATTGTACCTTTTAGGCTTTTGGCCTAGTTGGTATCTGTGAAAAATGTGCAGCCTTGTATTGAGAATTGAACAACTGTGTGCTAACTAATCTCTGCATATCATTCCTGAATTGAAGCATCCCTGCTATTTCTAGAACTGCTCTCTGTTATATTTGCTAATCTCAATAATTTATGGAGTGTTTGTTTCTTTAAATGCCTTGGGTATATGAGCTCCTGGGGTGTGGACACAGATAAGTTCTTTTGGACCTTCTGACTCACAAAAAATTGGAAGAGAAGAAAAATTGGATCATCAAAATACAAGAGGTCTGATTTACCTCTGTGTTACTCCCAAGTTATGTATTATAGCATATGGATCATGGGAGTTAAACAGCTGCAGACTGGGTGTGACATAGAAGGAATTAGACCTTTTGTCATTTGGTCCCACCTCATTTACTAAAAAAAAAGCAACTTCAGTATATCCTTTTTTAAAAATATGGAATAAGCAGTGAAAATCTGTGTATTGGAGAGATATGGCAGACTAATGCAGACTGCATGCTTGGAGCTAGACATAACATTATTTGAATTTGCATGAAAAAGAGCACCAAAAGCAGCACTTTGAAGGAAGTAAAATGACCAGCTCTCCTGAATGACATTTGCAAACACCAGTTTCAAAATTTATTCCTAATTTAAAGCATTGACAATTAAAAAGCAGATCAATAATTTCTCAATAAATTCTTTCCTTCAGTAGTTTTTCTAGACTCGCTGGTGCCCTAAGAAACATTTGCACTTTCTGCATTACACTGCTCTTAGTCCAGCATATAAAAATATTTGGTATGATGCATGGACTGTACTGATGAGGATTCGTAGAACTGCTTTTTATCATGCTGGTATTTCCTGATTTTCAACAAAAAGAAAAAAAAGCAGACTTCAGAGAAGAAAAAAACCCCAAAACTTAATTTCTCTGCCTTTCCTCCCACACATCAGTAGGCAAACAACAGTATTACTGCAACACCACTTTGAAAATATTTACATAGTACTAGTGGGAAGGCAGCTAAGCTGTGATACTTGTACATGCCTGAATATTTGGCCAAGGTAAAAAACAAATAAAGTTGGCAAGTTTCTTTTTAATTAATTCTGTTATCTATTCTAACTAGAATAAGCAACAAATCAGAATGAATGTTCGTGCTTTTGCAGAAATGGAAAATAGTGAACCTATTCTCCAAGGAAAGGAAATAGCTAGTGGGAAGACAATAATGTTTTCAATTAGCAAGTGAGTGGAGCCAACCTTCAAATTTCCTTTTCAGTGCACAGCAGCAGGTTCATTTAATGAAACAGAGAATTTTTATGGTGGTATGTATATCATTCTTTGGTAGATGAATATGACAGTGGTCAAGATATCTTTAATGTAATAGATTTTTCTTTAATCCGAATTGCACAGATAACTTAAAATAAGCACCTTGTCCAGGGAAAGAGAGCTGCTGAGATATTGGCTTAATTTGTAATTACTGCTAACACCTATTGGCTTAGGGATAGGAGGAAAAGAGGATGGCAAATGTGATGCCAATGTCTAAAAATGCCTCTGAGATCATTTGTGGAAGAGATGCTGGTAGAATTGATACATGTGGCAGAAAACTGCCAGGAAGTATGCTTAAAAACACATGGACAGTAACACAGGATAATGGGTTAGAATAACTGGGATTTTGGAGACCAACTTCTTTGAATGATCAAGCAGATACAGGCAATTTGACTGCTACACTTCCATTTCAAAAAGCTTCTGATGAATTTGACCATCAAACTCAAACTATGCTATGAAGGGGAATTACAAAAGAGATGTCAAGAAATAAAAATGGATTTTCATTGCTACCTAAAAATGTAAAAAGAAGTGTAAAATAATTGATTATTTTCTTTTAGAGTGGATGGATATTACCTGACAGTCTCACAGATATGTTTTCAGTACACTCACAAATGAACTGGAAAATGGAGGAATAAAAAGGGACAGAGTTTTCTGATGATATTCAACTACAGAGGTTAATAAAAACAAAAACTGACTGCATATTGCTGCAAGAGGACCTCATGATGTTGAATGATTGCAAAATAAGCAGAAACATGTAAACCCATAATAAATATAGTCCCTTGCTGGAGAAAAAAAAAAAAAAAACACAAAAAAAACCCACCAGCCTCAGGTATTCACTACTTCCTACAAGATGCCTGAGATTCAGTTTTTGCTAGTACAAGAATTACAGCCAAAATAATAATTCAGTAACAAATTTACAATAAGAAAAAGGTGGTGTATCACCTACTCCACAACTGAACTTTGGAAATCATTGCTATGAGACACTGAATATCAAAAGAAAAAATTAATACAAATGAGTACAAAAGGCACAACTAGAGTCAAAAAAGACTCTTAGGGGCTATTAATTATAAAAATTCAATATAGTGTCTGTCTTCAATGTACCTGTGTGATAAATACCTCAAAGGAAGTTGAGATGGCTTACTATCTACTTACTCTGTCCTTACACTTCTTTCCTGAACATCCAACACTGGCCACTGGCAAAGAAAGGATACAGGCTGTAAGTACTTTTGATTCAACCCAGTGCAGCCACTTTTTATGTTTTATGATGATCACAAGTAATTTAAAAAAGGGAGACAGAAACCATTTACATTTCCAAATGAAGACACTGATCCTAAAGTAGCTTACATTTAGCTATTGGGAAAGTAAATCAAAGCCTTTTAAGAAAACCTTCTGATGGATTTTGAAGGACTTTGATTGCAGGCTACAGCCATCACCTTGTGAAAAAAAAAAAAAAAACCCAAAAAAACCCGAGTAAATATTTCTATTATTGGTTAGAAATAGGATTTAACCAAAACTCCAGAGCTGAGCATTAGGGCTTGCAGAGAATGCAGTGCCAAATTCACCATGAATTGGGCATTGCCAACCACCAAGCTAAAAGATCCTAAAAGAGTGCTTCTAAAATAAGGCATGAAGAAAAAGCTGTGGTAGTGGCTCTGATGCCTGGAATCCATCACATCTTACCTACAGATGAATTACACTTTAAAACTGCCTGTTTCTTTCCATTGACTACAAAGGTGATTCAAGTGACTAGTTCAGATACAGAAGTGTTCATTAGTGGTCTAAAATCAGATTAGATGAAGCCCACAGCCCTGGAGCCCCATTAACTGAAGTCCAACTTAACTTTTATCTGTACCTGCTTTGCAAACCAAACTCCTCCTTGCAGTGCAATATTTGCATGAATCAAACATTTGATTATGGAACAAATTATTTTGAAGAAATGCATAGACAATTTTAACGATACATAGTAAATGTTGAAGTTACTGAATCTGTGAGTCAGATAATGTTATAGCTACTTACATCAGATTTAGGTCGTGCTCCAGTCAACACTCGGTAAGGTAAACAATTTAGATACTGGTAGTCTCCTCTTCTATTTTTCCAAGATCCTTTTTCTTGATGATCTCCATAAAGGCCTGTCTCTACTTGAACAGGGCACTGTAAGAGAATTTTTAAAAGCCTATAAATAAAGACAAGTCAGAAATATTTTTAATGTGAACTCAAAGATAAAAAACTTTGGAATTTTATCGTTTTCCTCTGATTTTATCTTTTCCTCTGGATTTTTTTCCTCTGATGTAAGGCAAACATTTGGTTTCAATCTTTTTTTTTCTTAAAAGTACCTGCTGCATCATTTTTACACTTTGCTAAGCTAGACATCCGGCCATTAAGGAAAGTATCCAGTATACACAACTGGAGAACTAATCAATAACAGTACACCTTCCCTTAACTTAAAGGAACTGAATCATTTTGTAGAAAGAGAAATTATTTTATTCAAATTATTTTAAAACTTTAACTTTATTTCATGTTTATTTTTGTATATAAGACAGAGACCCAGAAAATTCCCATTTTCAAATTACAGATTCTGAACTTTTCAAATAAATTTTTCCTTATTCCCTGAAACCTGGGGAGTTCTCATTTCATTGGTCCACTCCCACACCATTTTTTAAAAGGTGGATGTCCTAATTCTGGGCCCATACGGAATGCAGTGTCAGGATGAAACTAACTGCACAACATTCCCTCACGTATCCTGGTTTGCCCAAGGAATAACTGAGTGAGTGAGCAAGAAGCAATACATGTTGCAATCCAGCAGAATTCATACTACAGACAATCAGGGAACCAGGGTGCACTGCAGAGCAGTCCCAAGCTGTTGGGTACAATCATTCTAATCAGCCCATTTTCAGGCTCTTCCCATTCACAAAGTGACATATGTGCTGCTGATTTTTAACAGCAAGTGCCCAGTTCCCATTTAGTATATTTTGTAGGGATGTAAAATGAGGAAGCTTTGAAAAGGTGACAAAAAATTAGTATGCAGCCCCTAAAAAGTTTGAAGACAATATACTAATGCAAAAGAATTAAATGACTAAATAAACTATAATCAAACAGGAATTCCCTGTCATTCATAAATAATAAAAGACTGAAGCAGAAAAAAATGGGATTCTCATTCTCAAGATTTCCTGTTTTTTCTGTAGTGAAACTGAGTACAAAATACTAAGTGCAATGAAGCAGATATATTAAACAACAGGGAAACACACTGCAGCAAGAGTGATTTATCTCTCATGTTTCATTTAAAAAATGCCTGCTTCCATACTGCTGGAAAGATTTTTTTTCATAGGAAAGGTACAGATTTTACAGGAGTGGAACTATTAAACATGTTTTTCCAAAACTAGCAGTTTTGTTGTTAGTACACTTAGACAGTACAGTTTTTTGCACTTAAATAATGTGTTTATAGCATTGGTGAGAGAGTTTCAGAAAATAATTTGATTGTAGACAATTATTTTTAACATCTTCTCTGGATCAGCTACTGAGGAATCCAATCAGTGCTACTTCCTCATAATATTTGCCAACAAAAAAATGACCAGTAGCAATTTGTGGTTTACACAGATGTAAAAACAAGTCATCCCTTAGCCTTCATGCAAAAGCTATTATGTTTTAGAAAATAGCTTGAATTTTCTCAAAAAATACTGCAAAACTCTCTACTCTCATCCAATAGGTCCCATAATATTTATTCACCCAGCACATATTTTGGTTTCTTTAAAAAAAAAAAATATCTGTTTAAATGAGTATTATTAATAATAGATACATTCACAACAGGAAAATGCAAAGAATAAAAAAAAAAATCAAATAATTACTTCCATGAACAGGTGAAAAATCCTTCAGTAGAAAACTGACTGGCTCAACCTAGTGATTAAATTACAAAATATATTTCTGAGATACAGCATTTGCTATAAGCAATAACTCTGTCATGTGTTAAAAATTGTCCACACCCTCAAGAGAACAAATTTCAGAGCAGCAGCTCCAACAAACCATGTTCCCACTCACACAGTAGTCACCTGCTTTGGAGACGTCGGGCCTCCAAAGCCAGCCTTACATCTTTAAACAGTTCAGCCAAAATCACTGTCAATCATAATTTCTTTTGTTAGTACGCAGTTGGGGATAAAACCATATGAAGAACACAGAAGAGGTTCATTTTATAGAAGCCAAATTTACACAGTTACTAGTAAACTTATGTTTGAGAAAAGCCTTCTTTTTATTCAAGTTTCATGGTAAGTGACAAGAAGAAAACATTCAATATGTGTGGAACAAATTACAAACTATAGTTAGAAATATGGTACAATTAGCATGAACTGATGGAATATAAACTATTCATACAACTTGTGTGAAAACCAGACTTATTTTTCCACTGCAACTGTCATTTTGAGATCTGCAGTAGCTGTTTCTTCACAGTACATTTATGGTGATATTTATGAGCATCTATCTCTGACTATAAAATAAAACTAAGGCCTCCCATTCTGAGGCAAATTATTCATTAATCTTTAAATCAAAGCAGATGATTCCCTTGTTCTACAAATTCTTTTGCAGGAGACAGCAAATGGTATTCCACCATCAGTTCCACAAGAGATTTTCCAAGACTCTTTTTTGGCTCTGATCTTGCTTGTCTCATCAGAAAGACTGTGCATTAAGTGACCTGTCCAGCTTCCTCATTGAAATTGGCTCTTGGAGGTTTAAAGGTAATTTCCAGTTTGTCAAAAAAGGCTACAATAAAATGTGGCTAACTCACATATTTGCCTGTCCACACACAACTAAAATGAAGAGATCACTTCTATTCTTTAGAGTGCAAAGAGGTGGCTTGATAAAGAGGACTGCAACTTCTCAAATATATTAAATAAAACAGTAATTTTGGTGCTGGTATTGGGAACAGCCTAACACTCAAGCAGAGACTTTTGGTGGGAGCATATGTCCCAGGAAAAGGGCTGTGATGAAAGTCCTGGCCTCTCTGTACTCAGAAGATGTCTTGCCACTAGATCTCAGGAAGAGAAGTGCAAGCATCTGGGCTGCTGGTGATGACATTCTCTATGCAACCATACCTAATGATGCTGTTCTTAATTATTAAAGTTCATTTGAAAATGTTACCTATTTAGATTTTTCTGCTGTTTACATGCAAAAGGATTTGAAGACATATCCTATGATCTTCAAGCCATCACAGTTTTTACATTAGTAGAATAGGCACAGCCATAAAATAATGGGTGTTTAGATCACTGGTTACCAGACTGTAGCACAATGGGAAGTGTTTAAACTCAGGTGGCTGGGATTTCACTTTCAGACAGAAAAGCAGACTACACTGTCACTGTATTTTGACAGAACACACTAAGCATTCTCCTGCAAAAAGACAGAACACTGTCCCTTAATAGGCAAATTAATTATGAAATTAATTCAGTTGGACAGAGTTGGTTCTAACTGGCTGACACATATAGTAAGAAAGAAATGAGAGATGGCCATGGCCACTCGGTTACTAACACTCTCTCTGTAGAACTTGGAAACACAAAGTGCAAGATTCTGAACATCCCACCTAGAGAGACAGAAACATTTACATTGTGATGATCCACAAAGACGTTTACTTTAAGAATTTACTTTTACAAAATGACGCAGCAGTCACAGCAAAAACATTCACAAAAGATCACCCTCCATGAACTTCAAGTCAACATTCAGAGCTGAAAATCGATCTTAAGAACTGAGTTTAATTATAGCCTGAAGTAGAGAACAAATCTATTTCTCATGCTGATCATTCTCCATTAATTGCTTATCCAAAAACCCTTGCTTATCCAAAAATTAATAAAATAATATCATTGCTCCTTTAATCCTATTTGCCCTCAAAATAAAAGCTTGAGAAACTGTTTGTCATCAACTGATGACAGCTGTCATCACAAAATATTCTTAACTAGAGCATTGCAGCTCTAAATCAACTATTCAAAAGCAAGCAAGCAAGCAAGCAAGCAATCTAGTTGTCCTGGAGTGAGGGACACTAGTTCAACACTTAATGAAGACAGTGTCTCTCCTGATGTTATATCTTCCAATAAATATGACAAGTATTAATAGGCTAGCACTTAAATTAACAGTCTGAAAAACATACAAGCAAATATCCCTAAGTAAAAAAAAAAAAAAAAAAAAGTGTATAATGGTTTTCAGCTATCCTGACAGAAAATTTAGAAGTTTCACCCTATCTGAAGTCTGGTTATTTGACCATTAGCTATCTAATGAAATTAGAGATTTCATTTTATTGAGAGAAAACTTTTAACTTCACCCTAACACCTGAGCTACTTGGCCTATTCAGAACCATAACTGGATCTGAAAACTAAGGCTTGAGGAGTGTTGTAGCTAAATGTTAGAGAAGGTACCATATGTCACACATAAATTCTTACCAGTTGCTTGTGCCTTTTAGAAGAAGGAGTACTGGAAGGAGAAGAGCCAGCACTCAGAGCTTCTTCAATATCTAAGTTCAACTGTTCCAGTTTCTTCATAAGCCATGACATAGAGTCTGGCCATTCAGATTCTTTTTCTGGTTGGGTCTAAAAGAAATCAAACATTTGTGAAGTCTTAAAATATTCAAGATGTTTGCAACTTGAAGATGCTTATTTTCTCTTCCAGCCCCCAAGGAAAAAGCTGACCAGTTCTTTCCCCGTCCTTGAGTGACATTCTTCCATTTAGAAAGCTTCAATTATCACTCCAATCCTGATGACACATATTCATAGCTGTTCTACATACTCAAATGACTTTTGTATATCTGAATGACTTTCTAACACTTCATCTTGGGTGACCCACTGCTATTTCAAGCTAAGCAGAATGAAGACTAAAACTAACATCAGTTCAATGCCTCTTCTTAAGCCACTTCTATTTCAGCATCTCTCCACTGATTGCTTGTTGCCAACAGGAACCAGAATATCAAAGGTCATCATGTGCACTGTATTATATTCCTTACTATAATTCTAGACTTGTAAAATCTCTGCCCCTATGGTGGGAACACTTTATTGGTAACTTTGTCACTAGGATGCATTTTTCCTTTTTATCTGAAGAGCTTTAGTGTATAACAAAAACATTAATCTATTGTAATGTAATTGACAAAGATGCTTTTCTTATTCCTTAGTTTCCTCAAAATCCTTTCCAGTACTCTCCTAAAGCACCTTTCCATTGTGGTCCCTATCCATACTGCTGCATTATGCCTTGTTTTCATTCTTCACATCACTTCTAACGATCCACTGCAGAAACCAGTCACACTGACCTCCCTGTCAACACAGGCAGCTACTGCTCCCCAGAAGTCTCTGTCCTGAAGCTACTTCAGTTTTTTCATCTTCCTTCCTTTCACAAACAATACATATCTTTGCATAGAAGATAATTCCATAGTGAGCATAATCAGACAAACAGTAATAATGCATTTTCATCCTGCCATAATCCTAAGAGCATCAAACCAACACTCCTCAAAACCTAGGGAAGATAGATGAGTACTGTTATTACTCTTACCTGGTAAATCTTTATGGTGCTTTGTTTCTTTAGAGGGTTTCACAAGTGGAACAGAAAGATAAGTAATTGCCTCACTATTGTAGGAAAAAACCCTGTACAAATAGAATCCAGGAGATGCATTCTGCTATTACACTGACATATATTATTACTAATGGAATTACTAATTTTCTCCCCATTAACTAAGATCCCAAATCATCAGACACTGAGTCCTGTATTAGCAACAGACACATGATCCCTTCAGAGGAGTCAATATGATCTTTGTAGGTATTGTTTCAAAGCATAGAAAAATAAATACCCTAATTTTTACTTTTCCAAATCTTTATTTAGAATTTCACAATTTTTTACAACCTGCCTGAAATGCTGTAATAAGTGCTAAGCTGTACTTCAATTCTACAGCTATTAAAATTATTTAAAGAGATACTTTGATTGCTTTCCATTGTCTTTCCAACTATTCTCAAGTAACACACAGGATGTTCCACAGAAAATGAGTATCAAAAGACACTTCTCATATTGAATCCCTTCTGAGTGAGATGACTTCACACAGGAAATGTGCATATTGATATATGTCCACAACACTTATTTGTAAACAAAGCAAATATTTTCCTGTGGTTTTGCTTCCTCACATACTGGTCTTTCCAATACTAAAGAACACTCAAAAAAAGACTCAACAAGGACAAAACATTGAAACCCACCCAAATTCCACAAACAATAATGTATAAATTCTGCAAAACTCTAATATGAATGTTCTATTTCTCAACACAGTAAAAATGCAATTTATTAAAAAGGGCTCTAAGAATATGTTTTCTTATTTAATAATAGTAAACAATTCTGAAGCAACAATCACACAGGGAAATGAGTAGAGGGTTTGATTTCTGTGAGCTGTGCAAATATTGCTCTTGCCAGGTGACAAGCACTGAAGGTTACATTAGAAGTTTGGGTTTCTGAGTTTAACAAGACACAGGAGCAACTTCCACATGTTGAAACAGACCACTTTCTGTTCCACGACAGAAAAGAGTACTTTGAGGGGTGTTGGAGAGGTGTCTCTAATTTAGTATTTTCCATGGAAGATACAAAACGAATAATTCACGAAGACTTCAAAAAATTTCTAAGACATTCCAAATGTATGCAACAGCACACATGATATCACATTCCAATAAAAAGTACAGCTCCATGCACAGGGATCACATTTTGCCTTTATCTTGACAAATATTTACTTACTAGAACAATACCTCCAATATTCACTAATGCTTTTTCAAACAACTGTATGAGCCAAACCCTCTTATTTTTATAAATTTCTTGTTTTAATGCTACAGAATTCAAAACACAGTCATTTCTAAAAAATACAAGTCCTAAGGAGTTTCACTGAACTATAAATCTCCTAGCATTCTCCATTCAGTTCTTTTTTTTAGTTCAGTAAGACTCTATATTGTGTCTATTAAGGGGATGAGGAAAAAGATGGGGTTTCATTATCCTTGAAGATAAAGCCAAATGGGCCTAGTTAGCAAATGCCATTCACTAATTGGAAATTTGGCACAAAAGCACCATTTGGAACAAATGCTGATTGGCTACGTATTTCAAAGGTTGCCTGAAATTCCTGCTAAACAGAAAAAACATGATGCTACTTACATTCAAAAATATACAGCCTGCACAGTAGGACTTCTAACTGGTGAATAAATTTTGCCTAATCCATTCATGAGGAACACAGCTCCACAGTGTTCAGCCCCAGTAACTAGGTTGGACACTATCAAAGTGCTCCGAAGATCTGAGTACCAGGGTTTCCTGCCCATAGCAACTGCAGAGGCAGTAGGGTCAAGGCGCCTTTGGAAGCTTTTGTGTCTTGCCCTTCAGAAGGAAAAAATCTCACTTTAAATTATCTAGAGAATCATGGCCTGCTTTATTCACTTTTTTTTCCCCCCTAAAAGGTTACAGGGAGAACACTCCTTTCCATGTATTCTCAAGGTCTTTCTTTGTTAGAGCCATAGCCATTCAGCAATGCATAGGAACACTGTTATCTTTTGAAGAACCTTGAAAGCATAGAGACAGAAATGCTTTACAGAAACACTTTTTACATGCTACCTTTGAACACAGGATCATATAGTTTGGAAAAGACCTTTAGGATCATCAAATCTAACCATTAACCCAGCACTGCCAAGTCTACCACTAAACCATGTCCCCCAGTGTTGCAGCTACACATCTTTTAAACACCTCCAGGGATGGTGACTCCACCACTTCCCTGGACAGCCTGTTCCAATGCTTGACAACCCTTTCAGTGAAAAAAAAAATCCTAATATGCAGTCTAAACCTCCCATGGTGCAAATTTGAGACCATTTACTCATGGCCTATACTAGACAGATGAGCAGTGACAGAAAGTGAGACCAGAGAATCCCTTGTCCAACAAGTGTTTTAAAGGTGGAGCAACACTGTCTATGACGATCATGGCATACCCTAGGCCAAGAACAACTTATTGGCCTGGAAAGTGAACTCCTCTGCTATATAGATTTCTCAGCTCCCACATACTCATGTTAGATAAAAAAAAAAAATGTAATCATAAAAGAAGCATTATCCTCCATGGAAAATAGAAAATTAAGTGGTATGAACTTCCTAAAATCAGTTACAGATGCAGCTATTGTGCTTAAGATAGCTATTGTATAGAAGAATTATCTCAACAAATAAGATTTACTAAGACGTATTTAACAATCAGCCAAACATAAAACTCAGTTCTATGTAGCTACTTCCTACAGCAACCACAGTCAATTTTAGAACAGCTTAATGACTTTGTTACATGTACACATTCATATGTATCCGGACTCTGTATTCATTTGCATAGCTGAAATTTCATTGCTACCAATAACAAATCAGAGGTAAAACAAGGTGTAAAATTGAGCCCAATCATCTAAACAACATATTTGCTCTTTTCTAACACTGAAAAGAGAATACATTCCAGACATTCAGAGGTTAGTGCCTTTTGGACCAAAGGCTTCTGCACATTGTTTTTCAGCTTTCAAGTATTCTTCACTGATCTTATTCGGCAAAAACATCTGTGATAAAAGGCATATTTGTTTCAATGTTTGGTCATGAGGCTTATTGCAAGAGGTATAATAGCTGCCAGCAAATCTAAATTTAAACTGAAAGAATGTGGCAGAAATGAACAACTCCATATAGAACACTCAGGGGTCAGGGCTAACCCTGCTGCCAGACCTCATCCTATACTGGAAGCAGAAAGGCTTTCCAAGTGAAGGGTTATGAGAAAATTACACAACACCAAATGTATCTGATAATTCGTGGCTTTCACTTCAGAACTTCAATAGGTCCAATTGTTCTGGTAATTAATGTATTATACAACTTTGGGTAGTAAATCAGTAACCACCAAGTAAAGAATACCAATGCTATTTAACCCTCCTACTTATTAAATCTGCTCAGATAAAAATTCTCTCTGATGTACAGCCTAGATCTGTAAAAAATGATTTTGTGGAACAATTTCAGGGACCAAATATATTCTGCTCTTGCTGCACGGATGGGGCCCCTCTGTTCTTAAAAGAATCTCTGTGTCAAAGACGGTCTCTCAGCTGCTGATGGCTTTGCCTACAGGGAATGGAGGAGGAAGCCAGATTGATTCCTGATGCAAACTACTTAAAAAAAAATTAGAATACAAAGAAATCTTTAATTCAACAAATAGATTTATGTGTGCCTCCTCTATTAAAGATAAAATATTTCAAAGGGAATTTTCCTTAATATCCCACTACAGTGTTGCTTAAGTATTTACAGTGCTGTTGGATGGACAACTAACTTGTGGCACCTTCATCCTGGAAATAAGGTGAGTAAACTCAGCAGTTATAGCCATACAGTTTTAAGTACTGTATGGCTATATAGCTGAAATTATCAAGGAAGTCTCTTCCATCTCTCAAGTCAGCAAGAAAGGCCATGCACATATGTTTCTGGGAAAATGGAAGCTCTTTAGGGATATCACATAAAATTCAGACTGGGTTCTTCTAATCCCAAAAACATTCTCCTAAGATAGGCTGTTAGGACCTTAGAAGTTTTGCAGAAGAAAAGCTACAGAAATACTAACATGAAGATATGTGTTAATCTATTTTAAAGGAAACACCATTACCAAAACAAATAATTTTCCCCTAAACTTATTACACTTCTTAAATACTTCTGTGTATGGAGCTTTGATTTTCATTCCTGTCCAGACACCTTCTTTTTGTTGCTTTCCTGCCTGAAGGCTGCTGCCTCAAGCTATTGATTTCTTCAGACAAGTTTTCAGAAGTGACACAAGCCATTTGTGTATGAATGATGAAACTTTCTGTATTTTTTGATGCTCTAGAGCAAACTAAACTGAATTTTAAACACATTTAATGTTGTTTCCGGCTTTTCTGCATTTTCCCTTAGACTGGCCCCACACACCTACCTTAATTTTCTTTCACTAAGCTCAATTGAGCATTTCTATGACTTTATGTGTCTATTTAAGCACACCACTATGTCTTTGTCTATGTCTTTGAACAATTAATATAGTAAAATATAAAAAATACTGTGGAAATACTAACTTCAAGATATAGTACAATAAGAACATATGCTTGGATTTTTTTTTATGATTAACAGGTGCACAACATGGGAGAAAATGGAACCCAAAGAAGCCATGAGAAAATAATGTAACATAACCCTAACTTCATTACATGTGTTTGACTACTTGGCTTTTCAAAGTCAAAATAGCTCAGAAATGGACTAAATTGTTTTTTAGAACTGCTTTTAATCTTTCAGACAAATCTTTCAGTAAATTGGCAAATTTAATCTTTAATTTTCATTCAGCATATTGATCTTGCATGGTGATAATGTCCATCATATGAAAGAAAACAAAATTCTGAAGTCCTGTGTCTCTTAAGGGTTTTTGCATCAATTTTAAAGGTGTATTGCTCTAAGCTAGGCAGGACAGGACAGAAGCCCCTGTACCAATGGAATCTTCCAAATACTAAGTTTATGGAAAATTTCACAGATGAAACCCAAGCTAATTCCTAGGACTGAAGGCCACAAACTGTATCAGCATGGTGTTTCACCCAAGACAAGGGCGAAATTGGAAGGGGAGAAGAAAGGAATTTATTTGAAGACAAGGCTTGGGGCAAAACATTTTGGAAAACAGTTCCACAGTGCTGCAAAAGTTTTAAAGTGCAGTAACGCAGACAGTCTAATAGGAAAATTCTGTTGCAGCTTCATTTTGTTTCTAGCAAAAGCAGCTAATTTTGCATTGAACTTCTCTTTAAAAATAAAATCCTAAAAACAATAACAACTTAAAATGGCACCTAGTTGGTTTTAATACCAAACTGGAATTTGATTCAATGATTAAACTTTCCAGATTCTCAAAGCCTACAGCATCTCCACCTTCTATCAAATTATGATGTCAAGCAACACTAAATTTCACGAACAAGCTGTTTGTCAAACCTTTACTGATGACACATGCTACAGAACTGGCACCCGAATGGCCAGACAGGCTGTCTTAATTGACATCTGCTCCTATTTCAGCACATGAATTATCCTCTTGGGTTATCCCATCTTCAGCTGCTTCACAAGAGATGCCAGCTCATCATTTATCTATTCTACCATTTCCTCCACCATGTGAGGTAGAGGAAGTGAACTGCACTTCTAGTATCCCAAACGCCTGTTCCAAGCAATAGTCAAATTCCTGATATTGTCCATATTCCTTTGATTTGGCACCATCAGCAACAGTGGTTGTATCTGCACATCACAATTACACACATAGGTATTGAGACACAATTAATTTCTTCATTAAAAATTACTAATTGCAGAATCCTCTCTTACCATATCTCCCTTGAAGAATGTAACCACCCTGACTAGTAAATTATAGGTTTCAGATTGCATTCCATGAGACTGAGGGATCTCACGCCACTAAATCCACAAAAAGTTACAGACCAGAATTAGTTAACTTACAGAGCCTTCTCCCCAGTGTGGTTAGTTGCACCTTTTGAGATTGGGTAGGACTTAAACACTTTTCCTAAAATAGAGTTCTCTCTTTAAAAAACGTTACGGTTAGAGCTGCCCAGGATGTGTAAAAGCTAGGCTCTGCTTCACCTTTGGACTGATACATTTCATATGATTTAAGGGGAAGTGATGTACTTCTGAGTGATACAGAAGAACCAGAAAATACTGACACTCTAGAACACAAGAGGAAAATAGCTGTAAATTGTCCCAAAGAAATTAGGGAGGGCTCCTTCCAAAAGGTGGGACAGCCCACAGCCCAACTCAAATACATCTATGCCTATGCATATGGCATGGGAAACAAGCAAGTGGAGTTGGAAACCATGGTACAATTAGAAAACTACAACATATCAGGAAAAGAGGCCGGGACAGAGCTGTATTCAAAGACTATGAGCTTTTTAAAAGAGACATGTAGGGGCAGAGGGGCAGGGGTCTTGTGTTCTATGTTAGGGAAGGGATAGATTGTGAAGAACTGCCTCTGAAAAACAGCCACAAAAAGGTTGAGAGACTGTGCGTAAAAAAATCAAAGAAAGGACCAACAAAGGACACCTGCAGGTGGGGGTCTGATCAGGGGGAGACCAAGGTTAAGGCCTCCTGCTTCAGATACAGAAAGCATGACACTTCCAAGACCTCATCCTAGCAGAGGACTTCACCACCCAGGCATCTGCCGGGAAAGCAACACAGCTAGCTGTAAGAAATCCAGGGGATACATCAAGGACAACTTCCGGGTCCAGGTATTGGACAAACCAACCAGATGAAGAGCACTACTGGACCTGGTGCTCACCACAGTGGATGAGCTCATTAACGGGGTTAAGACTGGAGACACTCCAGGCTGCTGTAAACCTGGTTGTGAGTTGACAAAATCAATGAGGTTGGAAAAGATCCCCCAAGTGCATCAAGTCCAACATATGACTAAACACCACCACGTCAACATCAGACCATGGCACTGAGTGCCACATCCAGTCTTTTGTTAAACCTTTCCTGTTCATGATCTCGAGTACATGGGCCTGGTGAGGAACAAAGCCAGGATCACTAACTTGGAAAAAAGGACACCTGTAGTTAAAAGTAACATGAACTAGAAAACAGTAATACCAGACAGAAGGAGTAACAATAAGGTGTTTTAACTGAATGATTTTGTGACCATGAAACATTTGGGAAATCCCATCCATAAACCTCCTGAAAGGTAAAGCAATTTTGGAAAGGTTTTATACTTTGGGAGAAAGCCACCAATGCCCTTATCTACAGTATAAAGCACTGGAATTACTCATGCCCTACTTTTGCTGCTGGTCCCAGAATGAAGAGAGTTATGTGGTGTGTCCCAGTGGGGAGTAGGGGCAGCACTGCTCCCCCAGGATCAACAGGAACCAGTGTGGGTGCTCTCCTCTCCTGCCCTGTCAGCTCCAGCTGTGAAACAGCACACACAGGTGACTTATTTCACTATTAACTGGGATTTTTGTTTCGCATTTATTGGAAAAGCAATAATCTTGTTTAATACAGCACTTGAATTAAGCAAGGCTTTGTCTGCTGCCTTTGCACACTGGCAACCACAGTGATCAGTCACAACTGTCAGAACTCACTTGGACACAAGCTGGTGCTTGGTATGTGGGCACTCCAAGGCACTGAGAGCTGGGAATCAATCCCTGCACTGGCACCAAGGCTGCCCTGGCAATCCAACACACAAGCTGAGTCATTTCTTCTAAAAATACCAGTGCCAGTTTCCTTGAAGAACTCTGGAGGAGATTCTAAAGATTAAGATGGTAAAAGATAATACAGAGATCTCACTATCTGGCAAATTTCTAATTGTAAAAAAAGAGACACCAAATGCTAGTGTATTTTTATTTATAAAAACCTGATGTAGGCAACTATAACCTAAACACTTTATTATCTTAAAATACCAACATTCTTGTCTCAGTTACTGGAATTTAAAAAATTCATATCTACAGTGAAGGAATTTCAAAGAAAACTTGTACTATAGATTGTCTCAAACCACTTTGGAACGTCAACTGTTTTCAAAGTAAAATGCTTCTTTGGTACCTATATTACACACAAAAATGCAATTCATAAAAGCACTATTGATAATACAAAACCAGTAAAATCACAGCAATACTCTCATTGTACTTATGACAAGCTACCACACAAAACCCTCAAACCCACTAAGCATTAAAAAGATGCTCTAAAATTCACAAGCATTCATGGAGGTCTGTCAAATGTGACATTGTTCCCTGCCCAAGTTCTTACAATGCACTAACGAGAAGATACATTAATGTTAGCAAGCCATTTACATACAGAAATCTGAAATTAATGGAACAAATAAAGAGAAAAAAAGCACCTTCTGGAATTCAAGGGTACTTAAGGATAAAGATGAGAAAGCTTGGCAGAAGGGATACTATTTTTACTGGCTAAGGATAGGTGGTGATGGGACAATGGATGGAACATGAATTTATGAGAGAACAAGATAATAGATGATAATTGAAATAATGTAAACCTTCTAAATGATATCCTGAAACAATTTTTATCATGCTAACAATGACGAGAGGGCATTAATCCCAGGCCCAGAAAAGTAATTAGGCCTGATTCCCAGATCTCTGCTGGAAGTTTGTAACCCAAGTATCCAGGTTTAACCACTGGGCTTTAGTATTACTCAAAAACATTCTAGATGCCATCTATGCGCTTGTTTTAAGTATTTAATGATGTTTATAATGCATTTTAAAAATTCACAACCATTCCTGAAACTGTTGAAATTTCTAAAGCAATAAAAGTAACAAAATTTACTTATCTTATATTGCTAACATTATTTCAAAAACTTACACAATGCAAAAACCACATTACTCAAGAAATGCAACTACAGCTGCTAAAGCATCACAGAATTATCTCACATTGAACTCATGATAATTTACACTTATCTGCTAAGTAACAACAACAAAAAAATATGACAAGTTATAGCTCATGTGTAAGCTGTACAAGAGATTAATCCAGTTTTTCCCATACTACTGTTGAGGGTGGTGAGACACTGGAACAAGTTGCCCAGAGAACTTGTGGGTGCTCCATCCCTGTCAGTGTTCAAGGCCAGATCAGATGGAGCGCTGAGCAATCTGGTATAGTGTCAGGTGTCCCTGCCCACAGAAGCAGTGTTGGAATGAACTATCTTTTAAAGTCCCTTCCAATCCAAACCATCATATGATTTTATTATACCCACGTAGTTCCACAAAAATTCTTGTGGTTGTCCCAAGATAACACGCACGTGCAAGTCTAAATCACCTTGGTATCTTCGCACAAAATGAGAGCTGAAATATACTTTGTTTTCTGACATGCATGCTCAAAACATCATGTAAGATTTGCAAAGAGACCCGATTTTGCAACAGCAGCTCTTGCAGCAGCAGGGAACCTCCCTAGGACTGGGACACGAGACAGCAGCACCATCCCACAAAAGGCTGCACAAAGGCTTCTTCCTCCAAAAGTCATGCAGAGAAAGAACAAAGAAAGGCTTTCTCCAATCAAAAATTTGTGAGCATTACGACCTGCAGGCCACCAGATTTTCTCAGATCCCTCCAAATAATTTGGGTAGCATACTTTACAAAATAGAAAAACAAACCCAAAACCAACCAACCAAAAAAAAAAAAACCCCAAACAAAAATAAACCCAAGACAAAAGTGTCGCTTTTCCAGATCCTTCTCTCGGGGGAGGCATTCTTAAGCATTTTTTCACAAAATTAAAAAAAAAAAAACCCAAAAAAAAAAAAACCAAGCAAACAAAAAAAAAAAATTAAAAAAAAAACCCGAAGGTGAAGAAGAAAGCCTCCCCTAACACAACCGCACAAATCGTTTCCCCACGGTCGTGCCCAAGGTCACAGGACAGCGGGTGCGGGCGCGGGGCGGAGGGCTCGGGGCGCGTTTGGGGCACACTCGCCCCTCCCGCCGCGGCCGAGCGGGGCGGCGCGCGGGGCCGCCGAGGGGCGCCGGGGCCTTCCCGCCCTCCCCGCCAACAATGGCGGCGCTGGCGCGCGCTCCCGGCCCGGCCCCGCCCTCCCCGCGGCTCTGGCGGGAGGTGAGGGGGGATGGGAAGGGGCCAGCGCCCCGAGGTGCGCGCGCAGCGCCTCTCCCCGTTCCCTTTCCGCTTTCCGTGACCTTGGGCACGACCGTGGGGAAACGATTTGTGCGGTTGTG
>QUSF01000006.1:6134534-6164507 GCA_003676055.1 Chloebia gouldiae
TCTAGAGACACATCAAACACTTGAATGGGCTCACATTGCACAAGTTCCAGATATTTTGAGATACTTTTAAAGAAGAATCTTGATATACCTCTTTTATTTTATGGTCTCAGTGCAACCATAAGCACATAATATTTTTTTATGTTTTCTGGCAAGACCAATAGTAATATTTCTCTTTCCTGAGGTGGCCTTATGATTCTAAAATATTCAAATACACAACAAATAAAGTAGTCAATATTTGAAAAAAACATAACTCATAAGTAGTGAATATTCTCCCCCTTCCGTATAAAATATCTATTGTGTTAACTATTTAGTCTTCTGAAACTTTACTGATAAATAAAAACAGTAACAATAAATATAAACAATGAACAGTGCACTAATGCTCTTGAACACCCTAAAGCAAGGGTTCCCAAAATACTCTTTGCAGGGCCTTTTAATGTGTGCACGTGGACTTTGATGAGGCTGTGCAACAAAATTTGTTGGCAGTTCAGTATCTTCTTGTAAGGACAACTATAAAGTTCTACACATTAACCTGAACAGCCCAAGGTTCACATTGTGCAAGGTAACTCAGTAATCTCACCTTCTATAATATATATATATATATATATTATATATATATATATATTATATATATATATATAATATATGTATAACCTAATTCAACACCAAGTTGAAATGCACTTTGTAAATTTTCTAAAGGAATTTGAAAATCAAGATGAGGTTTTTTTTTGACTAATTATCCAATTTTCTTCATTAGCTTATCCTAATTTTAATTTTCTCCAACTCTCACTATGTCAGTAATTTTTACTATGTCCTACACATTTTTAGAGTGATGGTATTCTGCAAACCACAGAAGAATCAACTGCAATGCAGCCCTCTGAATTTTTTGAGTGTTAGTCAGCCCATCATACAGAGATTTGTTTATCAGCTCTGCTTTTGAGAAAGAATAGATTGTGTCCCCTCATATTACAACTTTTTCTCAGGAGGATTTTAGCAGACAGGGACAGCTCAAAATAGTCTGCGGGTTGCATTCTACAAAAACCAGAGTGCATCCTTTCTCCAACCTCAACCCTATAGCCACTGATGCCTGCCAAAGATGATTTGTGATTTAAAATAAGTGTATCTGCTAATGGCAAGTAGTGTTTCTTTTCTAGGGCCATATAAATTTTTATTTTTTAATTTTGTATTAATCAACAATGAGTAATGCATATTTATTAAAACAGGCAAGCAGCATGCAAGTATGCTGGAGAAATAAAAGGCAGTAATATTGATAGCATCTACATGTTCTCCTACATAATTTCAATATACCAATTCTTTCAGTATGATTTTTAAGCATAACCTTAAATTACTATTATTATTATAACTTCACTGTTATTTTCCAAAGTTCCTATATTTTTCTCAGTAGAAACAGTCATGTAGCTAATGTCCACAACAAGCAGAGCACAACAAATGCCACATTGCAATGGGAAATGGTTACACTATAAGGAATACTGAGGTGACAGAAAAAAGTACTCAATGCAAAATGATATATTCACCATTAGTACTTCAAATTTGTGAAGCTAGTAAAAAATCCTTTCATTAACTTAATAATTAAAGTCTCTAAACCAGCATTTATCTCACTCTCAATCGTAAAGAGCTGATTGTGACTATTTATTGACTGACAATAATGCATCATTACTAAAGTGATCATCAGTTCTCCAAACCCTTTTCCAAGCAGGCAGGAAATAAGCATAAACACTAAAAACCTTGCAAAGTTTGAGTCACCATGTCCTTATCTATCAGCTCTCAAGAATGTGTCACTGAAATAAAGTACAAATCTAACAGACACACAAAGGAAATTAGAATGTATAAAGCTTAGTGCATCACTTCTTTCTTAGACAAGTAATTTCCCATTTTTCCGCCCTTGATTTTGTAGCCTGTTCTCCTTAGATATTGTTATTTCAGTGAAAAGCTCTCCTACCTGGGTAGATTTCCAATGTCTGCAGAAGATGACTGAAAGGAGATAATAATAACTGTATTATTCCTCATGAAGAAGTCATTACAAGTTTGCAACTGTTCTCCTCCTCTAGCGTTGGAGTCTCAGGTTCATAGGGTAAAATGAAGTACAAAATTCCAAAGTATGGGAGGAATGAGAGTAGGAATTTGTACTTTACTCTAATATGTTCCTCTCTAGTTTTTGCTCCTGTACAACTGAATTAGAGAAGGTACTATTGCAGGGCAATTTTCAGATAGCTTGAATTCCACCTAAGTTCCACTGCCTCATTAATGAAAACAGAATAGTACCTCTCAGAGAAGTGCTTCAGAGCAGCTAAGCAAGGCACTGAGCAGAGTATAAGCCACCCAAGTACAAGGGCAAGAAGCTTACTTTGGCAGCTGTAAAGTACCTGATCACAGATGTAGGCTTGACTGCTGCTCTGTTTTGATAATTTAAATTGAATGAACTTAATGTAATCTGAATAATGAAAATTCACAGGATCACAGAGTCATTAAGGTTGGAAGATACCTTCAAGATCATCTAGTCCAACCAGCAGTCCAGCACCACCATAATCACCCCTAAACATATCCCCAAGTACCACATCCTGATGTCTCTTGAACATTCCCAGAGATGGTGACTCTGCTACCTCCCTGGGCATGTTATTCCAATGCTTAACCACTCTTTAGGTGAATTATTTTTATAATATCTAATCTGATTCCTCTCCTGGCACAACTTAGGGCCATTTCCTCTCGTCCTTTCACTTGAGACATGTCAGAAGAGACTGACCCCCACCTCACTACATCCTCCTTCCAGGTGGTTGTAGAGAGTGATGAAGTCTCCCCTGAGCCTCCTTTTCTCCAGGCTAAACACCCCCAGCTCCATCAGTTGCTCTTCATCAGACTTGTGTTCCAGACCCTTCCACAGCTCCATTGCCCTTCTCTGGACATGCTCCAGCCCCTTAATGTTCTTCTTGTAATGAGGGGCCAAGAACTGAACACAGAATTGGAGGTGTGACCTCACCAGTGCAGAGTACAGGGGGACAGTCACTACTGCTGATAAAGGCCAGGATAACATTGGCCTTCTTGGCCACCTGGGCACACTACCAGGTCAGATTCATTGTCAAAGACTTAAAACTTTCTGATTCCTTTCTCATATGGTATGATTACTTGATTAAAATATTTAGAGGTCACACAGAAGGATACATTTAAGGAATGATAATTGACTTTAAAGACTATGACTTTTGAATAAATTATATGTGATATATCTCCTCTTCTTGTGACTGCAGCAGACAGAAGACTGACCAATGTCATCTACTTAGACTTCTTTATGGCCTTTGACACAATCCCTGATGACATCTTTATCTCCAAACTGGAGTCAGAGGGATTTGAAGAGTAGACTGTTTGGTTGATAAGGAATTGGCTGGATGGACACAGCCAGAGAACTGTGATCAATGGCTCTATGTCCATGTCGAGGCCACTGACAAGTGCTGTCTCTCAGGGCTCTGTCTTGGGACCTGTGTTCTCAATATCTTCATCACTGACATGAACAGAGGGATCGAGAGCTCCCTCAGTGAGTTTTCAGATGACACAAAGCTGAGCAGTGCAGTTGACACAACGGAAAGACAGGATGCCATCCAGAGGGACCTGGACAAACTGAGAAGTGGGCCCACAAGAACCTCATGAGGTCCAACAAGTGCAGGTGCAAGGGGCTGCCCATGCATCAGGGCAATCTCAGACATGAGCCCAGACTGAGAGAGGAACTCACTGAGAAGAGAAGAACTCAGGGTTTCTTGTGGAAGAAAAGCTGGACATGAGCCAGCAGTGTCTCCTCACAGCACAGAAAGCCAAATGCATCCTGGGCTGAATCAAGCAGACAAGATGAGGGACAGATCCTATGGAAGCCTCCATGTTGCATTTTAGCAAATTATTCCAGTCTAAATCTTGTGATTTAAGCTCATACAATGATTATCAAACTTTTCATTTGGCAATGAGTAATGATGATAAAATTTACCTAACTGTAATACAAGGATGGAACAAGAAAACTAATGACAGTAAGTGAATAATCAGGGAAAGAGAAACTGATCATTCTTTTTTTTTCCCCAAATAAATGACTGTTTCTGAAAGAATTTTCAGAGTTCAGTTGCCTTAGCTTTAAATTTCAAAAACAATGGAGCTTCACAAACCTTCTTTATGACACTATAGTTTTCCTTGAAGATTTACTGATGGTGAAAGGTGATGGCACAGCTCCCCTGCTAACACAATACAGAGCTGCGCACAGAGGCTGTCTCTGACATTGTACTGGCCACTCCCATGCCTGTGCAGGCTCCTCCAAGTCTTTGAACTTACAGTCTGAAGGCCAAATCCTGACAAAGATATTCGTAGTGAATGCTATCTTAATTACCTAAATTATCTGTTTCGGTCATCTTGTCTCTCCTGGGGAGTGGCATCTCACTCTTTGTTTGACCCAGCTGAACACAGTAACATTCAATGCAAATATTAGTCCATCATTATGATGCTTTAAACAAACAAGCAGGTTTGGTTTAGATCTTCCTAAATGCATTGAAAGAGGCGTGATGTAAATATGAGCACAGACAGGGAGGCTTCAGAGGGGCTGCTGGAGCACCTGGCACTCCTAATGGTTACTCTAAGCAACTCCTTTCCAGCAGGTGGCTTTCCTGACTTATCCCATTGTCTCTCGAGGGAGAGAGAAACAATAGAGGAAGCTGTGACAACTCTCTCAGGTATCCTAAGAAATGTCAACAGCAACAGAAATGTTTTTGGCTGTTCCAGTCGCTAATGTGGCCTGCCCAAAGAAACTGTTTGAAATTGTCCCGGAAAGGATTTTCAGTTTGCTGCCATGTTGGTAGGACTATGCTCGTCTCTTTGCAGCTGCCAACAATATTAGCAGGGTTTCTATACAATCCCCGGGGTCAGGGAAGATCCATGACAAATCACACTGTCAAGGGTATGATTTCATAATACTTTCTTGTTGCCTGATATTTCTCAAATACCTTCAATTATTTACTTGTCTGAAATGTTACTCCTGAAAGTTACACATATTGTTTTCAGGCTATCTAAGGCTAGGGTAAGCTTACTGATAGAAAGCTGAATAGTAGTTCCTGGTTAAATATGGTCTTCAGCTGTGTCCTGCTCAGTATAGTTTGAAGAAATGGTAATCCAGAATGTTTCAGAAGCTATTCTGAATAATTTATTGCCCCTGCACACAGAGCTGGTTGCATGCACAAACACTGTATCAAGTTTGATATGAAGACTTGAATTTAAATAAGAAAGGAAAAATGGCTGAAGGTGTCACTTCAGAGCTGCAAAAGAATCTCTGGACAGAACTAACCAAATAATCATAGAATTACTTACGTTGGAAAGAACCTCTAAGAACATTTAGTCCAACCATTAGCCTAAGTATTTGGGCAAAACTGTGTTAGGCAGTAAATGTACTGCAGATTACAGACTCCTGACAGAGAAAAACAGATTGCCAAATTTAGATTTTATGAGAAAACACAGGAAATATATGTGGAACTGCTGTAAGGGTGGAAACTTGGGGACCATGCTGAATTCATAACTTGAACAGAAGTATCATTTATCTTGTACCATTCAGAAGAGGCAGAAGTTGTAAGCCTTTGGAAAAAGAAGAAAGAGCATTTTTAAAAGGGCATCATTATTTTAATTGTTTTCAGCAGTTTCTTCCACTTGACATAGAGTTGGCAGCATACACAAGTTGAATTTTTTCCATCTTCCCTCTTCTTGTTTACTGCTCAGTGCACTTGAAGATTTGTCTGTACTTATTAATTAGAATGAAACAAGAAGTTCAAGAATTGTCACCTAAATGTGTGTAACAACTATTTAAGAGGAGATTGGGACACTGACTCTGCTTGTGGTGACTGCCTACAAGGGCCAGAGCTTCCATCTTGGAGAAGGTGACAGCCTTTCCTCCTTTCTAGAACTCAAATTGGAGGTTTGGAGTCAGTAACAGGTGCATCTGGATAGGAATACCCCTGCAGGATAGATTTTAAAGACAATTTCACTGTGAACTTCAGTAGCAAGGATTTAGCCAGGATCTTGTGCAGGGTGTTCTGTATGATTGTCTGTGTCTGTAAGGCCAAAGTAATCTGTTTATTACATGATTTTTAAGTTTAAGGTTTAGCAGTAACGGTTGCCCTTGTCAGCATTTTTACCCCATGCTGTCTTTATTTATTTCATTTCTTTCCACTAGAAAGATATTTTTCCCTAACACCATTTCCAAACAATAGAAATAAGCAACCTGACAGTGACATACATTTGCTTCAACCAGAGTTATGGGGGGGGGGGGGGGGAGATTTCAGTCTGCATAGTAATGCATGACTGCTGCTAAAACTTGAGAGACAAGATAACCTTAATATTTATTTTAAATTTGTTTTTTAAATTCTTGGAAGCTTTCCTAGAATGATGCATACTTATTGGCATACTTATTGATGATGCATACTTTACTTATAGAAAAAAATCAAAACCAGGACTGCAGCATTGCATCCAGTTTTTGAAATGTTTTGACACATTTACTGAGATTTACTAGGTAATTTCACATGCTTGTCTGGCAATTTATAATCCATTATTTTGCATTGTAAACTCAAGCTGCATCCTTGAGTTTATTTTATGGCATAGACATAAAGTAAACTAAGTGACAACATCTCTTGGCATCTGCCATTTATCTGTGGGAATGACCTTCAGTAAAGAAAATCCAAAGGATGTTGTGCATCCATTTTATTTATATATTAATAATATACCTTATATATATATATATATCAGGTATATTATTTTCATTGTGAATGTTTCAGAGTAAATGAGGAGGTAAGACTTGGCTTAGGTTAGAAGAACAATGCAATTACTTAGTAAACTATGTGTCATGAGAATCAGGGTCAGTATTGCATCAGAAGTTGCACTGTTTGGGAACCATCTATGGGCCTTGGTCTTCTCATACTATCTACTGAGAAAAATATTTAAAAATCTGGCTTATTTCTTTATGTGCTTATGTGTTTCTGCAGTGAAGCTGGGATATGTATAAAATACAGCACAAAACTCACACACAGTTAAGGGCATAGTCACCCCAAACTGGAGATAGATTAGCACTAAAGGAGAGAAGCAATTAAGTATTTTACACCAGAGATTTGATGTAAATATGGACATTGTAGTCCAAATTCTACTTCTCTTCTTTAATCAGAAATCAATGAAGCAACTCTGTGTCATAAGCACTAGAAGTAAAAGGAGAACTGCAGGCAGAATAAAATAAAACACACTGGGTAAAAGACTACAGGGCTACTGCCTGGTTTTCAAGGCATAGAGCAGATTTACATGAAAAATAACTTAAAAGCTAGAGGAAGGAGAAGAAAGGATGGAAAGGTATGCCTGACTTGTAGGTTAAGATAAATTTGTGCTGCAAGGTCAGGAACAGTGGAATTCTAGGGGTTTGGTTTTGCCCACTATTTGGAGTCACTTCTAATTTTTGTACTAGAACTGAACTTCTCCAATGATAAATGTGTTTAGCTTAGGTCATTTGGTTTGTCACCAGCTGTGAGCAAGGGGAAACTGTGCTTATTGTCCAGACTAGTGACAATTCATCTGGATGCTTCTGTTCCTCCAGTTCCAATAAACAAAGTTAATTTACTCAAAGTTTTTTTTGTTTGTTTGTTTGTTTTGTTTTGTTTTGTTTTCCCCAGAAAGGTTATATATAGTTGGATGATTTTTATATACCCAGAGTGTTTAATTTTGCCCTGAAAACTTATCTTTTCATTTTGGCCACTGGTCTATAGAATGTCATTATATATAACAGCACAGATTAAAAAAAAAACAAACAGAAAAACACAACCCACCAACCAACCAAAAAATTGTTATATACCACTCTTTAACTTGTCCTCTATATTGTTTTAATGAAATAATAGTACAGTAAACAGTTATTAAGTGGAAACAGTGCTGTGGATTAGGTGGCTCAGTGCTACAGTGCCACCGCACTAAAAGCCCATTTTTCAGCATGAAAAAATATATCTGCTCTAAGACTAAACATGAGCTCTATCTCTTTGTAACAGTCCTCAGACTGAGTGCTGTACTTGGCATGATATATGATCTTGTAGGAATGTAGGAAATGGAACCAATGTTCCCATTTAAATAAAAAAAGAAACCAGAAAACCAAAGACTGAAGTTCAGGCTAATAGAAATGTGGTCAAACTGAATTAAGATTTGTCTAGTGAAATAAACTAGTATACTTTTACTGTAGATTTACGTTCTTAATTTTGTAATTCACAATAATTATCACCCTATAACAATTTACACAACTCCTTTCCCTCCTGTAACCAACCATAAATGACACCACTTGTTTAAAACACACTTGAAACTAAAGAATAGCTTGTATTACCTCCAGCCCCATGTGTTTTTCTTCTTTGTCGTGGTCCTTCAATGCCTTTTCAGAATGATTATTGCAGTCTTCTGAATGACAGATGTGCTGATATTTAATAAGTTCATGTTGAGCTTGATTTCTTTGGGAAACATTCCTTCTCTGAAGACCCTTGAAAAATGCCTCATAAAGTGGCAGTTCTGTAAATGTGTCATGATCACCTCTGTTACCTTTCTCTTCCTCTTCAGAAGAAAAATCATCTGCTTCTCCTGCCTCACAAATATGGAGCTTAGTGTCAGCTTCATGTGATAAAAATTCAAAATCAGAAAATGTGATAGCACATGGTTTGTGTTCTATGACTCTGACCTCATAATTTGTTTCTGGTTTCTTGTCTGAATTTTTTCCTGTGAGGACTGGCCATTCTGTGTTCCTGGGAAGGTTTAAAGGATCTTCCTTTGATGTGTGCTTTGTAGAACAAGATAATTCTCCACAAAGGTGCTTTGTCTCAGGCTGGTTGGTGGCACTGGCATGCCCTGCAGCCATGCCAAGTTGTAAGGATGTCTCATTGTGGTCCAGTAAGGATGACACAGACAGCAAGCTTAGCTCAGGTTCCAGTAATGAATTCTGAAATTCATATGGACTTGTCTGATTTTCTGTTTTTCTTTGGTATTCTTCATACTTGGCTTCCTTTGGAGTTCCCAGGCACTCAGCAGATGTAAGATGAGGTGAGCCCTGTTCTTCTTCATAGATGTTAGTTTCCATTCCAATGGGTTTCATCCATCAGAGGTCAAAATTCATTCTTGCTTTTCTTAAGAAACATACATTAGCTTATGTAGCCAGGAAATATATTCTTAGTTTTCCAAAACCATGATCACACAGTCATTATTAATGCTTGGATTCTCATATAAAAACATCTGAATCCTTTCAGCTTCTGAAAAAAAAGTAAATAAATTAATGACAACATGCTTGCAGTGGAGCACACCAGCAAAACTAACACTGAAACTTGAATTGCTCATATCAAATTTACTTCAGATTTACTTGTGCCTCTTCAAAAATATTTCATGTACGCAGATTAAATGAACATAAAACATGAGAATTTTGACTTGTTTTGCTTAGAGACTGGGAAAGAAATGGCAAGTGCAAAAAATGTTTTTTAATTAATGATTCTAAGTTGATTATTGACACAACAGTTCAGAATCATTTGAAGTGATGCTAGACATATGTTCATTATCTAAACATGCCTCTGTTCACTGTATTTTCATTGTTAAATCACTGACAACTTTTACACTGCTTTGATAAAGTTACTAACATGCCATAGGGAAGACTAAGGGACAAAACACATAGAAATGTTATAGGGAAAACAATGTCAGTACAGGTGTGATTTTCTCTGTCTCAAATTCAGTGAATTGCCAGTGCACTGCAGCACCTGCCCATTTCCAGTAGATTTGAAAAGGAATACAAGGAGGCTAAAAATAACAGAGAGCTTCAGTACTACATCAGAGTTGGCCATGTCTGCTTCCAAAGTCTTAACATCCGTGCTCACCCAGGCAGTGCACCTCCAATGCACTGGGAGAAGGGAGCAGCTGAAGAACTGATCTCGCATCACTGAGTAGCTTCTGTTCACCCATGCATGTCATTTACTCCTTGTGACAGATTGAATATTGGTAGTATTTATTTTAATGATTGTTTCAGTACTCCATCTGTGAGAGAGCAAAGCAGAACAGAAGCTTTTCAAAATAAAAAGAGAAGCTTAAGCCTTTGATATATGCGGCAAACCTGTCAGTGATGAGGAAGATATGTCAGAAGGCAGCACTGTGACTGTCAAAGTGGGAAGCAAGCAAAGTAAGATGCTGGCATGTGATGTGCCTGTTACTGCATGTGCCATAAACTGAGCAATGCACACCAGCTAGGCATATTTTAGTGCTGGTTAGTGTTTATTTTAGCGTTACAAGCATGCCTTTGGTAATAGAAAGAATACTGTAACACATTCAGAAAATTTCGGATTTATTGTATTACCTTTGTCATTTTGAACTGCAGCTGTAATAGATGTGAACATGCACTGTTTATGTAAACCTCCTCTCAGCTATTGATAGCTATTTAAATGTCAGACTTTATTGTAAACTGTCTAACCTCCTGCTGGAGTCAATGGAGAGAGAAAAATGCTTCCAGAAGGTAAATGCTCTCACTTGCTTGCCTATTTTGATGTGGGAGAAGTCTCCATCCTGGCTTGACTGCCTAATACAAAACTATTGAGGATGTCTAGACAAAAGGCTTACACCAGTCATCCAGCCTTTAGACGGACAAATAATGCCAAGAAGAATTTCAGCCCACAGCTGTGATACACAGTAATAATAGATTACATTATCTATGCATGAATCAGATATCTACTCCTGAAGGCCTCATTTTCTGAGGTGCCTCAGGTTAGTCATTGACATCACTTCCAGAAATGGGAGAACTAATTTAGCATAATGAAAAAGAAAACATTTAGAAGGAATGATTGGAATAACTAACTTTTTGCACAATATCTTGTACATTGTGGTCATAGTGGAAAAGCCTCTTGCCATTTCAGGTGATTATTATTTGTGCTTCACTCTGAGCCATCACCTTTGCTTCTGAGTCCCTGACAACCAGCACCCTGTAAGAAGCCACATTCTCACCACACAAAGCCAGCTATAAGCCAAAAAGTTCTGCCTACTCTTGCAGACTGCCCAAAAGGTAGCAAAAGATCTTTGACCTGACTGCCCACATCAGGTGAGAGGGTGGCTTGTGTTCACCAGCCATTGCTGTGGTGGCTGTCCTTTATCTGATGGTAGTTCCAAAAGAAGTAGCACTCCAGAACTCCTGCAGAGATTGTCTTTCCCAGTCTTCACCCCTTCCTATTATCACTCTTTCTTCCCATCTTGGACCATTTCCTGGACTCTCTTTAGTTTTGGTAATGCTGCCAAGCACGATCTGCCGTGATAACATCTGCAGAAATACACCTCCGTGTTCGTAGTAACATCTGTGCTGTAGTAAGCGAAACATTTAGCAAAAAATGCTCCAGACGCAGTTACAGAAATTCACAGGATCACAGGATGAGTTGGGTTGGAGAGGACCACAGGGGGTTATCTGGTCCAACCTCCATCCCCAAGCAGGACCATCCTGATGCATGTGGCACAGGATTGTGTCCAGACACTTGCTGAAGAGCTCTGGTGAGGGAGAGATTCCACAATCTCCCTGTTTCCTCCCTGGCAATCTGTTCTAGTCAAAGAGATTAGAACAATAGAGAATAATAAAGCAGTTATTACACAATAAAGAAGTTCTGCCTCATATTTAGGTGGAACTTCCTGTCTATCAGTTTTTACCTTGTACATTAAATTCTTCAGTAGGCATGCCTAGGATAAATGATTTATATATTTTTTATTTCTAGTACTTTAGGATAATGCTTTAGACTCCCAAACATGAATTATCATCCAAAATATTGTATTTTTCATTATCTCTCTATATAACTCTATATTATTAACATTTAAAATCAATACCCAACTTTTAAAACTTTACTAAGTTATTTCTTTCAAATAAGTTTTGGTTTTTGCAGGATATGATGTAAAGCTGTAATTTTTACAATTTAATTGCAAAAATCATGAAAATAATGAGTTTTTTTCTGTTTACTGGATTTGCTATTCTGTTGTACTCTATTTTTCCTGGGATGAGACTGGAACAAATCAAGTATGCAAAAGCAGGCTGGTTTTGTGCAAGTATGGCAAGAAATCTCTGAGGAGGAAGTAGTGAAAAGAATGTCAGTTTACCTTTGTTCATCCTGTGCAACATTATCTTTTTACTCAATCTAGCAGTGACTGTGAAAAACCTCACACTTTAATGTATAATATTAAATTCCATATTTATAAAGAGTTACACATAGACATTTCTAGCTCCTAAAAATGGAGCAATCTTGGCAAAGCAGAGAATTTAGAAATCCTACCCATAGCAAAATTTGCTCAGAGTGCTCTGAACATACAGAGCTAAATCTGTACATGTCACAGATATGTCTCTAAGATATGTCTCTAAGATATGTCTCTAAGATAGTCCTGCAAAAGAATGTAATTCTCACCACAATTATGAATGTGCACATACAAGTTCTGAAAACTAGTAAGTTTTCTGGAAAAGGTCTTGAAGGCTTTATAAATAGGGAGATTACTTTTGTATGCATATGTAATTCTAAATATATACTCTAGCATTAGCTCTACGGGTAGAAGCTAGTGTAGATAATGTGGAACAATGAAAATATATGCAGTTTTTCAACTAAAAAGGGAATTCAGGGCTACCAGAGGTAACTGAGCTGACTCAAAGCATTAGTAAGAGCAAAAACATTAAAAAGCAGCACACAAGATTATTTTTTGCTAAATGTGAAATGCGTATTTGAGTGTAGCAACTTCAGCTGCTCACACATGTGAGTTTAAAATTAACGAATAGAATAGTATTTATTAATTAAAACTCCTTACAAATCAGCAGTAAATTAATACAGATTTTCGATATAGCTAAAGGCATGCCATAGAAGGGAAGTTCTCATACAGTCTGGCACACATAAATGTGTATGTGAAGCCCCACAGATCAACTTCTGTGTATCATGTTCTACTGGCTTGACTCCCCTTTGCCTGAAATAAAATTTTTATGTTTTATTTCATAGTGTTACTCTAACAGCAAGTCACCTAAAACAGCTTTTCAAACATGGCTTAAACGAGTGCATTTCAATACCCATTATGTATTTTGGCGTTACAGAGCATGTGAATATATGTAACCTTTTCAGTTTAAATTCAACTTAAATCTGAACTGACATAATAAACCAGCAAATCAAATCCTAATCTTGGCTGGAACAGTACACCACTCATCTAAAATAAAAAATTTCTACCTTTCAGGTGCTAGTGCATTTTTTTCCCATTCACAATGACTTTGCTTAGTATTTTCTGTTGACTTATACAATATTCCCCTGAAAAACTAAGAAAACAATGCAAGAGAATGCAAGATACATAGACTAAGAAAAAATTATGAGATTAGAATTTTTTCTTGATTATAATTTTACCTGTTTTGTAAGGTAACCCCATATTTTTCAATTCAGTTAATTTCCATAATCGTAACAACAGGAATTGCATGAGTAACCAAAAGATCCTCCAAGCATTGGGGAAGAACAGAGAAAGAAGTGATCAGATCCTTAACAAAAGACATTTCAGCTTCCTTGCTGCACAAGAACTCTGTCAACAGAAGTATGTGTGAGAATCCCTGGGGCGAAAACAGCCTTCTGCAAGCATTGGCCAATTATTCACAGAAAAAGACAGAAAAAAATGGAGAGGGGAAGAAAAAAAATAAAAAGAGAGAGTAAGAACATGCTTCATAGGATCACCAGGTACTGCTAAAAATACAGCATGACCTCATTCTTCACATTAGGCCAGACCTTAACATCATGCTTTGCTTTATCACCTGGAGCACCTGGAGTCAGTTTCCCACTGCTTGAGTTTGGATGCTGTCAGATTTTGAAAAGGTAGGCAGTAAAATGCCTTTTGATGTAGTATAAAGCCAGTGTAAAGCAGTACCTAAATTAGCTTCCATGTCACTTGCAAATTCTAATGATTTTTTGACTATGTTTCATCAAGACCTACATTCGCTGCCAAAGCTTTACATGTCTTTCCTTTTATATATATTAATAGAATCATAGCTTGCAGACAGACTTCTGCATACACTGCAAAATGTAGTTGTACTGCAAGTTACTGAACACATGAGCCTCTGAGTGTGATTATAAATCAGTTATTTGCAAATCTAACCTGGAAAGGAGAAGGATGTATTGTCACTGGAAATACAGGGTGAGAAGTCTTTTAGTCATAGTTAAATTTTGGAAGTGTTCTTCCATATTGTATTTAAACAGAGCAAAAAGCAAAAATGAAAACGCTGCAATATCCTTCTACTTGTGTAATGAATGTATTCATGTACTCAGGCTTGTAGCTGTAGATTATTTTTTTCACCTTGAAATATCCTTGAGGCACAGATACTTGGCACAGATGCTGCCACATGTACATCCATCCTGACTCATTTCAGCAAAGGAAGGAGGTGACAGTGAGATGCTGGTATCTCTCACACCTCATGCTCCTGATTGCCTTCACTGAAGTTAAGCAGTATTTTAGTCAGCAAAAAATTTGGCATAGTTATGAATGAGTCAGTCAGCAAATTAAGTGACATATTGAGGCAAACATTTTTCAGGAATTATTTTATGTGACAGTTTGGTGAGGGTTGTCTCAGTTCAGAAATGATCATTATCCCAGGGCAGCTGCACTACCAGGTCTGTCTACCACAAGCTTTGCCATCACTGCCCCCACCTCCCTGTGTCAGAAGCTCATTCTCATTGCCAAGGAAAGTAAAATATCTTCTCAAATGCAATAAACTAAAATGATAAAGAGACACTTTGTTAATTTAATAGTGTTTACATTTATGTTTGTCTTAGCTGCAACTGTTGATGGCAGATGTGCGGTTTTCCAAGCACTCTCTTAACAAACATAGCAATGTCAGCAATTTATTTACAGCTGGACCTACTTGCAGTGTATAGGAAGAAGAACTGCTATGAAAGGAGTTGTTGACACACTTTGTGCTATTAGCTGAGCCCGAGGCTGAGTTTAACCCAGCACAGGCACTAACATCCTGCCAGTTTGCTGACTCAATTGTATTTCTGCCTAAACCAGCATTTCCAAAGGCACTGTCATTGTTACCTTACACCACATGGTAATTGCAAATAAGGTGACAAAATACCCTCTGCAATACCACTGTTGCCCTCTCTAAGAGCTTAGATCCATGGACAGTGTTTATTTCTAGTTAGCTTACATAAAAGTGGGCTTTGATTTTGCAAATCTTTCTGCTCTGTGCAGCCCATGAATATCATGGTTACAATCCTGAGCAAAACCAAATTATGGGAATGTGTGAGCAGCAGTACAGTATCTTCAAAGAATAAGATCTGTCTTTCCTTCTGCCAGTAAGCACCTTTTACCACTGCATTCAGTGTGTTACTTTGGTATTCCCTTTTTACCTCATGTCCCTTGTCTTACACGTATGAAATGTATCATCAATCTCCTGATGAGATATTGGCCAGAGATTGTGGGACTACATGCTTTTAGAAGGCAGTTTTGAGTGATTTAAGATTACACTCAGAATTGCTTGAGAAATTAAACCTGATGTAAAGATACTGCCCTAGAATACTTTGGCTTTGTTTTTATATGGGCAGTGCAATTAATGTGGAACAGGAAGAGTAGCCAACCGTACATGGACACTGTTTGTAACACAACCTCCAAAGTGAACCAACACCTGATAAAATAATATAGAATAAATGTTTTTAAAATAACACTGGATAGACCATATAGGGGAAAAAAATAGTCTATGTCCCTTAGGTTGATGAGCTTCACATTGGTAAGATACCAAGGTTTTTACCTAAGCTGCCAGTCCACACCAAAGTCAGGAAACATCCTTTCTGCAAGCAAAGACACACAGGTATGAGCTGCTTCTCCTTCCTGTTCCTTCAGCTTTTAAAGTTAATTCATTCCATCATGTATGTTCATGGGATACTCAATGGACTGTTTGGAAATTAATCTTCATTTTGCACAAGTAGAAAGAAGCTGGAAGGATGAATTTTTTTTTCGTATCAGAGGATATCAGTGATAACATTTAGTTACATAACACAGTTCTATTAATATCTTTTTATTTTAAGCTCCTGAATGAGAAATGACGTAAGACAACCACTCCTCACTTTACAAGTTAGGTAAATAACAAGCAGCTTAGTTTTAGGGTTTTTTTTCTGTTTAGCTCTTCTCTATTCAAAATTGTTTATCAACAAAAAATTATCTTTCAAAGCCTGTGTCTTCCAAAATTGTACATGTCCCTCTAAGAAATCTCTGCCGAACCTGTGACACCAACTACCAGTCAAAAACAGTTATTTTGGCAATTCACTGGGTCAGAAAGTGCTGTGGTCTGGTTTTGTATGGTTCATAATTTCTTTAAAATAAAAGAAATTTAGTTCTTTAGAAAAAAACATATCACTGTCTTGGGTGCCTTCATAAGAAAGTATCAGTTCATATTAATTTCACTTTTAACCATTATTATCCACGATCTGCATATAGGCAGTTGGACGCTTCCATCTGCTATGACCACACAGCCAGCAGAGGAGTTGTAAGCTGGAATCGGAATTTCTCTATCACTAAAGCATTGTCTTAATCACTTTGCATCTTCCATCCATAAAAAATGTTTTATTTACTAATTGTCATGATTGAATTTACACAAAGAGCGTAAGAGACTGAGGCTTCATCAAGCATCATCACTGAAGATCAGCATTTGTTTTAATAGGATGAACTCTTCTTGCTAATATTCTTTATGAAGAGTTGCATTTAATTAGAAATATGTGCCCTTTTCCCCCTGAACTGGGTTCTCTTAAACAGGGATAAAAAGATAATCTTAAGAAACCCCCTATACCTCTCCAAGCATCTGATTTTCCCATAATCTATTAAATTCTCCTAACAGCTCCAACACCCTTCAGTAACCCTTAAATGCAGTGCTTCTGCTTCAAGCTTCCTTTACACCCACAAGTTCAATTTCAAGTTGTGGTCCTGATCTTCAAAGTAATCTCGATGCCTTGACTCTTGCTTCAGCGCCCTCTGTCCTTGCCACCGTGGCCATGGCCAACGCAGGGCTGAACACCTGGTGCAGTGGAAGAGATGCCCAGCAGCTACTGTATTCCAGGAGAATGTAGTAGTTTTCTCATTCTAGGAGAAACCACATAAAAATATGTCTCTCTTGCTATTTTCTGAGTGAAGAACAGAGAGAAAAATAACTCACAGGAGAGTGGTATCTGGGATAAGAACTGCCTCAGTTGCTCTGGAACCAGCCAGTCTAGAGAGTGGGAAGCAGCCAGACCCCTGCAGCTTCTGAACCCCGCCCAAGTACATTAATCCTGATTGCAAGACATGATTGTTTCTGATACCTAAGCCAGCTAGCTGAATACCTGAAGGAAAACCAGGTAAATTCATCTGCCTAAACAGAGGCTTCTAATGTCCTTTGAGACATCCCAAGCTAATCCACTTGGCCTTCAGCTGGCAGCTCCGAACTGTGCGAATCTCCAACTCCTCTGACATACCTACTGCATGGATGTCATGGGACAGCAGGGCATCTCAGGGGCACTGCTTGGCACCTGCAGGTAGGCACTTGTTTAGGCAGATGAATTGCACTTTTAGATTCCTCAGTAGGCTAGTCAAAGAATTTAACTTCAGGCTCCTAATTTTGATGACTAATTTAAGTTTCTTAGTTAAGAGCCTTAATCTCTCCTTTCCCTATACAAAAAGCCTGCATTCTTAATGTATGCACCTCAATTCAGCTGGCATAAGTACTGTATTGCTTCCAAAAAAAAGTGTGTGTTAGTCTCCTGATTAAGCAAAGAAGCTGCTGTAGGAAGCCAAATTGATAAAAATTGCCAGCAGCTCCATGCAGTTTAAGGACCTATTTCTGTGCTCCAGTACATTATTAGAGAAACTTTCAAGGCTAGGTCAGAACATACTCAGAAAACAGACAAGAATAAGCACTTTAGTGCCAGGTTTGTGGCACTTCAGCTCTCCAGGTTTGTACTCCTATCAGTCTTATAAAGTTTCTGCAGTGTTTTGGCAACATGCTACATTTCTCAGTTGAAATACACTGCTTAATGCAAGACTAGTAAACAGCTTGAATAGGCAGGGCTTTGATTTATGAACTGCATCAATATGGTAATGAGCACATTTGGCTGGGCAATTAGTTTTAAATTGTATAGGCTCACACCAGCTCTTGTTATTATGAGTACAAAGGTTTGTCAGAATACCTCTGAGTTCAGTATTTCCGAATCCTCTGGTGTCTTTATGCCTATTAGACCAGAAATGAAGCAAATTAAAGCCTCTACTACATCCTCTGAATGTAATACCACTAAACCATATGTATGAAAATATCAGCAGAGAATAGATTAAATAGAGGCATCCATTTAAAAATGCTACTTTGCATGCTTTTTTGTTTTCCCAGTCCAAGATGGGCTTTGATCATCCTCTCTAATCAGTGTCTGTAATGAATGCTGAAGAAATGGTGACCCTGCAATAAATGTAAATTATGACAAAGGCTGTGCTGCAGGGCAGCTCCTCCTTTCAAGACTTGCTGGGTCCATGAGATATAAATGGGCAGCAAGGGAGGACTGTGTCAGCTGCAATGAAGATCAGTTATTTCAGAGGGAGCAAAAGTTGTTTTCAAGGAACCTCCTGTGGTCCCTATCTGTATGTGCAGAAAGGCCAAAATGAGTCTCACTCGAACAGTTTTGGTCAACCAACACTTTTTAATACATGGACTCTTCCTTCAAAACCAATGTATTTTTGATGGATAACCCATGCATTTTTTGTGTAATCAAAATGCAAAACCAAAATAAAACAAAATGAATATTTATGTTGGGAGATATTTACTCCTTTTGATTAATTTTCAAAGCTTTCAGAAGAAAGAAGTATTTGAGCATAAAGTGCTCAAAGGAGTACTTCAATATTTTCAGCTTTTCTATCTCTTGCTCCCCTGTGATTTAGAAAATTTTATTGTTAAGTATGCAGTTGATTTGACAGAATCTCATAGTTTCAAATTCTTCTGTTTGGGGGGTAAGCTTTGTTGTGTAATTTTTTCCTAGATAAACCAGGGAAAGGCAAAACATCCAGCAACACTTAATAACAGCTGCTTTAGAGATGCTCAAAGTTTTATTTAGGTACAAAAGGAAGTATTTCTTAAGCCAAGGTTCATATTTGAGGCCTGAATAGCTATTTTGAACAAATTCCCTGTTTGCCTTTCTGCTTTTAGGTTATTTCTTCTCTTGTTATTTGAGATCTTCCAATAATTAGTTATAGTCATCTGTTTTCCAGTCGCAGTTCTTTAATTCCAAATTTCTACTTAGCCTGATTTATTGTTTTTCTTGCTAAATTAAAGAGATTTATGGTACTATATATTCCTTCCCCATAGATTGGCTCACTTTTTATCAAATAACAGTTCTCCTTTTGGATAAACTCAAACACTTCAAGTGGTTTGACAAATGTAGTCTAAAAATATCTAAACTAGCTCTAAGGCCACTAGCCTAGGTCTCACAGATAATGAAGTAGTGGAGCTGAGACACACTGCTGTGATGCACATTTTTTTTAGGGTATCCAAAGAGTAACTCAGGTCTTAATACCTGGAATAACTGTATGCCAAGTTCAGAGGTCATTTTTGAAGCTATTCCCTGGAGCCTTCATAAGTTTGGTTTCTTATCCTATTTTGTGAGACTTCCTCAGATTTTCTCCACCTGTGATATGTTTTCCCCATGCAGAGAGAAACTGCCTGGGGTGTTTGCACATGACTTTATGGAACGGAGTGGCAAATAAGCCCCCCATCATGAAAAATGATACAATCTACTAGCAAATGCTCCTAGAAATTTTAAAGGGTCTGCTACACCTGAAGTGTAATCCACAAATAAAGAAGAGATGGATTTTTTTTTAAGTGTTTTGGAAAAATACCTGAAACACTTTCTATACAGCCTAACAGGTATATAAAGCAAGAGTGTAGGATAATTATTTCTTAACTTTTTCTAGTTTTCCTTTCCTATATAAGCCATTTCTTTCCAATCTTTAAAAGTAAAAACAAAAGATAAGTAGAAATCTTAATCAAATGGGATGTTAATTGCCTGACAGGATGAGGCTCACACAAATATGAAATTCATTTAATCTGATTTCCATGGAAACGTGGCATTGATGCAAATTCTGTTACTGAATCCCTTAAACAAGCAGAATGGTTATGTGCAGGTTCCACACCGCCTATGAGTATTAAATCAAATGATCACCACCCTCCCTTGGCCAGGCAAGGGCCTCTGCAACTTTATTAAAATAAATGAATCTCTGACAGAGATGGTGTGTTTCACCTTAATTTTTATGAGTACCAAGTTTTGTGTTAACATAAGAGAGATTTTCTTTCTTTCAGAATGCTGTAAGTCATTAATTCAGATATCAGAGAGTAGCAAAATGAATAATTTTTCCCCCTTTGTGACAAGAAAAAAAGACTACTTGTTTTGACTGACTTTTACAAGTGCAACAAATTCAGTTTCAATCTTCTTTAATTAAAATTTTGATGTGTTCATCTGTGCATACTGCATGTACTTTTACAGAGAGCCTCTTTTAACTAAGGATGCCTGTGTCATCTTAGTGGGAGTTGAAGATCAGTTTTTCATGAAGCTCAGACACTGTAAATCATACCAATATATGTGTATATTTGTAATGCTATATATAAAGTCTTATTTTAATACTGAGGAATAACCACCACATTGGTAATATTTAGTTTAAAAATATAAAAATAAGTAAATATTTGATGGTTTTATTGCCTCTCTGCTCAAAAAAAAGGTAGAACAAATGCTCTTAAGTTTAAGCACTCAGTGCCTTCCTACTGTAATGCTCCAAACAGCTTAAGGCTAAAGTTTTTGATGTTTTTATCAGTAAATATACAAGGAAGCTTGATCTTCAAAAAGCTACAGGCCTTTCCTTTTGTAAACTATAAGCCACTTCTAAAGTGTATTTCTCCAAAAGGAAAATGTGTCTGGCAGTAAACACTCTGATTTCAAAACTTCAAGCTCTCTCTGGCTTTTTAAAAATACATGTCTTTATCCCCAGTGTTTTTAAAAGAAGCTGAAAATGGTAAAAGATTGTAACTAATGCAACTTTGTCTCCCCGAGCCAAAGTGATGACAGGGCAAAGCAGCTGTATGAAATACAGGGTTTCCTGCACACCTCATCCAGGCATAAACTGCAGATCACTGACACCCACAGCAGGCAGAATGGCCATGACAAGGGACCAGCAATGTCACTGCCTCTGGCCACCCACACCAGGGCACTTACTGCTGTCAGGTTTCTCTCTGCCACCTCTCTCCCTGTTAATGCTGCAGTAAATGAACAGTTTTTATGCTTTTTGCTGGTGAGGGAACAGGGAATTGGTCTTGTTCATCTTTCATTGTGAGATGTTATGTGAACACATGGCAGTGCCTGCAGCAACAAAGGCAACATGTATTACTAACCACAGGGCTGCATTGCTTTAGTCAAGCCACACTTTGCAAGATGATGCCCAAAAGCAGTGAAAAGCAGAGTTACTTTTAGTCTTTTCTGGGGAAAACCAGTGCCCTGTCTAGAAACAATGCAAGGATGCACAGTAAGGAGAAAATTAGCTTCCCAAAAAATATGTCCTCAAGGCTTCAGTGAGCCCTGAAAGAACCATGCTCTGAGCTCAATAAATAGGCTGCATGATAACAAATAAATGCACAAATGAAGATTTGTAATAATTTAAAATTTTAGTTGCTCCAGAAGACAAAAATTAACTACCTTGATCAGTGTCAGATTGTGTATAAATGTAGACAAAATTATAACAGCACTCTAAAATTGCTTATATTCACAACTTAACATACTTATTAACTTTTTCCCATTGCATTTTAGCATATTGATATTCTTAAAACATAATGTCTCATATGCTAATGTAATATTTGCACATATGCAAGTACTCTGCTTATAAGACAACCTGGGATGTAGTCCCCATGTGCTAGCTATAATGCATTACTGTCATCCCTTTAAATCATTGGGAAGGCTGTTGTGATTTTATATTCCTAGGAGTTTCCATTGCAGTGAGAGATTGACAAATATCAGACTGAGAGCTGCTTGACAGGCCTTCACCTTGCTCACACTGAAAATGTCTATTACCATATGGATTTTAATGACTTGTCCCTACCCTTCTGTAGCGTGGGATTTCCTGCTGCACCCTGCACACGAGACAGGCAGCCAAGGATGTGGCAATACAGGAAAGGCAAGGGTGAAAAAAGGGTAATCTTTGACTGTGTGCTGTGATAAGTAATTAACATCGCTTCTGTGTGAGTTATTTACATCTAATTGTATAATTTTGCAAAAGGTTCAGCTTCCCTTTAATTTGGATGCAGTACCTATCTGGCAACATCACATTTTTAGTAAATTCTTGTCATAGATGACCTTCAGCTAAGTAAAGAAATGTTAACTTGCATAAACAATTCCAAAGATATTTGAAAGTACTCTAAATAAACACCATACCTGTGAGGGTACAGGCAAGTAGAAGGCCTTTATGAGCTTCTACCTGAAATAATGTGGAGTTTCCTCTTCTCAGAGTAAGAAGCAGAGTGCCACAGAATTTACCTACTATGTGTTTACTGTTACAAAGCCCCCTTACCCCACCCTATTTCCTTATACAATGACAATATATGGGAAAACAGCAGTGTCCACTTGGGCTGAATACTTTGTCAGTACTGTGTCCAAAATAACTCGTTCAGTTATGAACCTCAACCTGTGCAAGCAACATAAAATATTGGGACTAACTAACTTCCAGGGTTTGTTTTGGGAGAGTTTTTATGTAATAGTGTTAGTCAAATAGTGTATATGAAAGCAATTCTTCAGAGACAGTTAAAATGCTACTGCAGAAATGCCTAACAGACTGTGAAAGTTCTATTTTAAGGGGTATTAAAAAGATGACAAGGATGGTTCCCTCAAGTATGTGTACTCTGTTCATACATGGCCATGACAATTAGTGTAAATGCTCTTTATCAAACACCATTTTATCTCAAGTTAACATTGGTGTGGCAAGATTTCAGTTTACTCTGATAGGAAATTAAAGAAATAAAATCATACTAATTTCAAGATTTTCGAATGATCCATTTCCACTTGTTTCAAAAAAACTTGATAGCTTTATTTTGCGCAACATTTTCCATATAGGGAGGTGCCTCACTAATGCATATTTGAGGAGCTTATAACAAACAGGAGTACACAAGTGAAGATAAGTAGTCACATGTTTGTATGTTGTTATGAATTCAGAAATGCTGAGTGCCTCTCACTCTGTAACAGTTGGTATGAGACTTAGGAATTTCAAAACACTAGGTGCTTCTACATTTCACCACAAACAGTGGCTAAATTAAATACCTTCAATTTTTTTTTCTCTCTCCCAAAAGATATGTGACAAATCCACTGCCACAGAAGTGCAGAGGAGCTGAGAAGTGTCTCTAGCCTGCAGAACTGGCTGGGACAGCCCAGGTAAACTGACCACTAGTGATGCAGAGAAACCCTTTCAGGTTTCCTTTGTCCTATATGTGTCAAACACCTTGGTGCTCCTGATGCTTCCTTTCTCTTGGTGGATGCTCTGCATTGAATGATACTTTGCAAGCAGGGCCAGGACGCTCCATGTAGCATTGGTTGGGCAGGCAGGAGGGAGCTGCCCATGGCCCATAACCTCCCACCACCTCTAGAAACAGCTCTCAGGGCATCCCAGAACCAGGCAGGAGGCAGCTCAGGCGCAGCTGCCTTCAGCAGGCCAAGCTGCTTGACTCTGGATGTTCCTGGATCATGGATTTGTAAACTTGCTGAAGATGAACATCATCTGTTATTAGGTGTTTCTGTCTTGACTTGCAGAGCGAGCAAAAAGTCTAAAGGAAAGGATCCAAGGACAGAATAGTTTAGTACAGAGAAAGACGGGTTTGGGTATGGCTCATATGGATTGAGATGAAGGCTTGCTTTCACAGAAAGTTGGAAATGCCTTAGGTTTAGGGTAAAGGTTGATATTTTTTAGCTATATGTCACTTTAAGTGATCTGGCACTGGTCAGGTAATGGGTGAGCTCAGGCTCTACAGTTACATGTGGAGCCATAACAGCCCATCTTAGAAAAATCATAAGCCTCAGTCACAGTCACCAATAAACTGCAAAAAATAGATAAGTGGGAGCAAGGAGCAGGGCCTGGGACTCTCCCTTTCCAGGGAGATTCTTCTCACAACAGGCCAAAGACCCCAATAACTCCTTGCTCACTAGGTTTAGCTCTGTAAATGCCATCTCCCTTTCAGAGTAGTGCTTATTGCTGACAGGAGCATTGTGCCCTGCCAGAGGATGTTGAAGCCTGGTGGCTGAAGGGCTTTCCTGAAAAGTATGAGCTGTGTTTTAGACAGTGGGTCTAGAAAGCAAATGTTCCAGCTCCTGGCCAATGAGAAGCCTCTTCTGCTGCTACCATTAGAGCATCATTTCTTCTGAGTTCATGAATGTCATTAAGCAGATCTGCTCCCAGGAAAGAAGGTCCTGCTGTACTCACAGCCTGGGCTGTGCTCAGCACAGGTCACTGGGTGGGTCTTGCTGTGGGGTGGGGGCAGATGGGCCAAAGCACTGGGAGCCACCTGCCCCAAGCCTTTGCACTCCCCAGGCCCCAGTGTCCCTGCCAGTCAGGGAGCAGGTCTGCTTTCACATGTAAACCAGGGTGGAAAACAATGAACAGGCAGCAGTGATGAACCCGGGATCAAAAGCAAGGGCATGTAGGAGCTGAATTAATTGGTGCTTAAAGCGCTTAAAGCAGAAATTCAGGAATTAAGATCTGATGTAAAGATGACTCAGAAGCACCACACTGGGTTTAGCTGGCATGGCATCTATATTAAAGGGAACTAAATATTTGTCAGTGCCAGAGGGCTTTTATAACAGGAGAGTTGCTTTAGCCCCAAAGTAGTGTTTTTTAACAATGCCGGTCTCCCAATAAGGGAACACCAAAGCTGACTCAGAGAGCTCTGAACTGAGACTCTGCCCAGAGGAATAATATGAATAAACTAAACTGCTCTTACAGCTCCCCCCTGTCAATTTACTAAAAGCATCATATCTGTAGTTGGATCTGTGGCTTAAAAAATGTGGCCTGAGGCAGGATTTTTTTTTGTTGCTATGTGAATACATGAAAAGATACAGAATGTATTTAAGAGTAGGCATGTGGATTGAAAAAAAATCAGCAGAATTCTCAAAATATTGTTCTTGCTTTCTCCGGATAAAATCTTACAGAAAGACATGCTTCACACTACATGATTTTAAAGTGATGAAATTTTTGCTTCTTCAGTGCATCTTTTTGTGACTCCTCCTCTGCCTGAAAGGAGTTGTGCCAATATAAAAAAAAAAAAGTTATTTATTTGTGGTAGAGCCAAGGCGCCACATTGAGAACCTGTTCTTTATTGTGTGAAGTGCAGCAAACTCACAGGAATGAGTCCCTGCCCAAAGAACACAAAGCCTATAACTCTGAACATGGCACAGCACAAAGAACTATGGAAAGCACAAATGACCATACAGAAGGCAGATCGAGATGGGCATAAATAAACACAAATATTGGTCAGTGAGCTCCTGGAGGCTGGTATTTGTGAGCTCCTAGAGGCTGGTTGAAGGCTTTAGATATACTGATACATCACAAAATGCTAATTTTACAGTCACATCTGGGATCATTTTTTAAAAACATTAAAAAGCATTTTTAAAAAGCATTTATAAAATCATTACCTCAGTACTAAAGACATAAGGAGGTTCCAGGGGGATTGCCATTCTAAATTCAGGGGGAATCAGAAAGCAAAGTATAATTTCAAAATATAGATGAAAATATATTCAGTGATCTTGTGGAAATACCATTCAGCTAGTTACTGCCTTATGCTTCTTTGTGCATTTTGACATGGGAGAGATTTGGACAGTTTAACTCATTCAAGCTACTTCAGCCACCTAAGTAACTATTTGTAAAGTCAGTGCAACCCCACAATTTGCTATTATGTATTTAATATAATTCTTTCTTCTAAGTGGATTTTCAATCTATTTTGAATAGTAAAAAATAGTTTCGTCTCAGCCAGAAATTAATTAAACCCCATTCATTCAAATGAAGCTAATTCCATCTCTTCAAGGACATTTTCTATGTTAGTGCCTCTTTTCCAAAGTTCCATAAAGTACTTAACAAAATAAGTATCACAATTATGGAGGAAAGACCACAGAGGAAACAAAAGAATAAAAGGCTGTGTACATAATTTCTAGAACATTTTGCACCTTAAAACTTCTGAAATTAAATATTACATCAAATTTAAAGACAAAAACCTGTACATTTTACACTTCATCTTACTTAATGTGTTACTAGAAACAGGATTGAATTTTAGGCTCAGAGCATCTTGTGAAGTAATATTCAGTCTGTCAGCATGTTTACCCTTAAAAAAAATTCTGAAAAACTGCTCCCCAGAGAGATGCAGCTACTTTTGGCAAAAGATGTCCTCACCAAGCTTCTTTTATTACCTTAACATAAAACAATTTCCTTAGTGAAATAAACTGTATGGTCAAAGAGAACTGTTTGCTATAATAACTGAATCTAGAGTTTCTTCCATGAGAAATCTCTTGGTCAGAGATATTATTTTTCTCCATTAGCTACTCAGCTCGTATTAAGACAGTTCTTCAGATGATACCACACCAAAGAGCAACCAAAAAACAACAACAACAACAACAACAAAGGATTAATCATGGTGGTTTGCTCCAAATGACTGGCTGAATCAGAGCAAAACATTGCTGAGGTGTGTCTTCTGCTGAGGCTCACAGAATCTTGGTTTGGCGTGTTTATGGCTCTGCTGTCTAGTTGCATTTTGTTAAAGTTGAATAATATAACTAGATTTTATAGATATCTCATTTCATAAAACAATCCAAAACAATCCATAGCAATCCCTCGAACTTTTTGTAAGAATTGTCATTGCTGCATTATTCATTTTATTGACTAGTGCACAAAGGGAATTAATCAATTTGATCTGCAAAATAAAATTAGATGTAGTGCAGGTTTTAGCATAGCTAAAAGATTTGGCTGAGGAAAGATGTGAGGAGATGGGATGGAATAAAAATTAAAACTATTCAAAATCTATTTATTAAAACATTTTTTTCATGGAACTGTGAGAAAAATGACTGTAAACCAAACCAAACCATTAGGTCAAATACTCTAGTTCCTCTTTTTAAAAATTAATCTAGGGAGGCCTTTTGCCAGAATTAATAAAATGCCTTTTCTGAAATAACAGAAACTAATTTTAGAAGAAAATATTTTTTAATATTAATTCTTTCAGGAATTCCTGCTTTGAAGAAATTAACAAACTTGTTCCCATCTCCATCTGCAGTGAAATATACTTTGAAATGCTAAATTGTCTTGCAAGGTCTAATCTATGATTCCTGCTATTCACCAGTCCAAATCCTAGAGAAAGTAGTCTCTACTCTAGAAAATTTACAAAATTGATAAAGAAGCATTAATAAGAAAATTTTAAATATTATTATTTCTGTCACAGATACTGGATGAAAAAACCTGAGGGTGGTAGATGAAAATTTTAGTTTTACTTAAGTTGTTTTGGAACAGAAGTGTCAAGAAAAACCTCAGAGAAGACAAAACTGTTACTGCATAATCCAGGCTTGGAAACAAGGCCTGTTAGGCACAGTCTGTGTGACCAGTTTTTCTGAAAATAAGCTGCATATTAGAAGAGTTTGTCTCTCTGCAGGGATAGCAGAAGGAGCTTAGGATGACAAATACTATTGATGGGCTATCTTTGGTGCCCAATTGAATCTCACCAGGATTGTCCAGCCCAGAACCACACGTTCCACCATGAGACACCAAAACTCATCTCCTGGCAGCATTTGATTTAGCTTGTCACATCTCCATTTCTAGAGGGGCCCAGCACAGTCCTCTGAGAAGCTGGGGCAAGCAATCGAAGTCTCAGACCTTCAGAAGGGACCTTTCAAGGATACAGAGGTCCTAGGCATGCCCCATCCACAATTAATCTACAGATGCTGTAGTGTTGTGATTAGTCTATCAAACTTGTTAATGGGACATTTGCCATTAAAAAAAAAATAAATGGGCAGAGCATACATAGCAATATTGGCAGAAAGAAGTGCTGCTTTACTCATTATTTTCTCATGCTTCTGGTGGAGTGAATAAATCAACTCTGAACATTGTTTAGGAAACTTGCAACACTGGTGTAGACTGCCTAAAATAACTTGCTTATTGATGACCTATAAATCCAACTTAAATCTTGCATTAACCTTTTCTCTGAGTAGCTTTTTCATTAGTAGATGATTAAGTGATTGTAAATGGCTGAAAATGAAGCCACTCAGCTTGCAAAAGGGCAGAGCAATGTCCCTGTTGCATCCATAAATCCTGGTATTTTTCAAAGTTGGAGGCACCAGCTGAAACTGGGCTGTTTCCTGCACAAACTGATTCAAAAACTTAAACACAAACCATTGCAAGTTAGTGGAGAGACACCTTGTTTGGTTTTTTTTTTAAAGGAAGCTTAAGGTCATACTTCCCATGCTGTGCTCAGCTCCCAGACCATATCTCTTATTTTTCCCCTACTACATAAATATTAGTAGGGTGGAATTCCCATTAATGTCAGTGCCACATTACTATTTGTGATGTCACAGAAACCTTCCTTTTCACCTGACAGAAGGCCATCAGAATTGCACAGTATTAACTGTGTTCTTCTGCAACACCAGACCCATAGAGGGAGTGACACCATTTTGTCAGACCTACTATACTATGTACATAAACATCAAAGCATTTAATGAAAAGAAACCTACGTACTTACTATTAATCTTTAAATATTGCCTCTAATTTTAATCTCCAGAAGCTCAGTTTTGAAGAAGCCTCCCAAAATAGCATAGTATATTGAAACACCAGAAAATACAGAAGAGCCACTTTTAACTGACAAGAACCATCAGCAGGGCCACCTGGTCACACTGCAGTGGTAATAAATTGGTTCATGCATCTAACACCAGTTTCCACTACCTTGTCTGCCAGATTATTACATATGCAGAGAAGCCTACTGCTAAGACATATACACCCCACTTTCAGCCCCTGACCTCATATTTTACCTTTTTGCTAGAGATTCAGACCTAGTTCTGTGTTCTACCCTTAGGTACTTGTACACTGTAATTAAATCCTATCTCACCTGCTCCTTTTTCACGGCCCAACATGTTAAGGTCTTGGAGCCATTTCTTGAAGAAATGTATTTCTTGAAGAAGATATATTCTCCTGCCTCCTAAATAAGCCTTGTTCCTTGGACCCCTTCCAAGTTTTCCTTAGGGAATGCACCAAATTACAATCCTCTTGAAAGATTTAGAGGTCCAGCGGGGCTTCACATGGTGCAATAACTGGGGGAGATTGGCTTTAAAGAATATGGCTGGGCAGGTTAAAGTCAATGGAAGTTCAATGTGTGGAGAGATTAGAGGATCAAGGCTTGGTAGGCTGAATGCAGTATTGGGCCTAAAAATGTTAGTAGGGATTCAGACAACAGTGTCTGTTCAAATCCTAAATCTAGGGCTGACTTTAGTTCTTTGGTGTGCTTTTAAATACCTGTGTAAATAGCTGTGGTTGTGAGGAAGCCCAAAGAAGAATTGCAATTTGCTCCAAGTGTTGTGCAGCTGCAGAGAGACACCTGAGTGTGGATAAGATGCTGCAGAGACAGAGGGCAGTAGGAGTCCCAGCTGCAGAGTCTGAGGTTAGGCAGACAGATAGGACCACCTATGGAAGCTCCTGAATTCCCATCCTATCTGGAATTAGGATCAGGATGCTGCCTAAAGTCACCCGACCCTGTCCTTCAAAACTGCTGGCAAGTGAGAGAGAGGGATTGGACCTGAAGGGTCAGCACCCCCACGTCCTTACCCAAAACTCCTCCTCCCCACCCTCCACAATGTGGATGTGCAGGGGATCTGCTCCCCAGTCAGGTCAGCTGCCATCCATCCATCCATCCATCCATCCATCCATCCATCCATCCATCCA
>QUSF01000006.1:6164517-6337742 GCA_003676055.1 Chloebia gouldiae
CCATCCATCCATCCATCCATCCATCCATCCATCCATCCATCCATCCATCCATCCATCCATCCATCCATCCCACTTGACTGGCCTCGAATTGCAGGTCTGTGCCACCACAGCTATCATAAAGCACTTATAGAGGATGCCTGAAAGCAACGAATCCATCACATAAATAAACCATAAGTGTAATTTGCCCTGAAAGTGAACGAAATGCTCTGTTTAATGACGCCCGGTTGTTCGATGATTGCAGCGAGTGCAGTGACAGTCACAATGATGAACTGTGCTCCTCTCAATAGTCTCTCCATAACAGCTGTGTGACAACTCATAAATGACATTTCTCATATACAACACCTGATAATGTCAGCTTCACTACACTAATGCACTCATTGCTCTAATATCTCAGTCTTTCAGCTGGAGCATGTGCCTGCCTAAAAAACAAACCAATTTTTGTGTTATTTATCAGAAGACTTTGTACTTTGTTTTCCATGGAAAATAGGACTGTCCTTTCTATGTCATAGGATAGACCTTATTCCAACAGGTAATACAAATGATTAAATAAAAAATAAGGATAGGAAAATAGATGACAGTATTTGCCCATTTATCCCATGTAAATGGGTTTAATAAAAAAAAGTAATTTCTAAAAAGTAATACTGAAAATCTTCCATGGGGAAGGTCAGGAATTTCTGAAACATTATTCAAAGGCCTTTCCTGTAAGAAGTGAACTCCTTGGGTTTGACAGCACATTTCTAAAAACTGGGGAGCTCCATGAATGCTACATATCAAAAGCAGGATTGTTCCTTAATATCATCCTGTGCATATTCCACTAAGAATCCTTACAAAATATTTATGCTAAGGATGTCTATAGAATATGTGTCAAATCTAGTATTTTGTGTCTCAGCCCTGCCCCCTTTATGAAAATCTCTGTCCACAGAGCAACTAGTCTTGTTTAGTCTTTATCTTTCAAATATGTACTTGAACTCCTAGAATCTCTCTTTTCTTCTTCTTTTTATTCTATTTTCTGTGGTTTTTATTGCATCTCCTTCCTTTACATTATAGGTTGAATGAAAAAATACAGTCTAATTCAATACCAGAAGAGTATATCTTTCTGGAATCCCTGCTGAAATGCTGTTCCTTTACTTGTGGTCTCTCGTACTTGGCGACCAGCCAACAACACTTTTTGATTATTTAAATGTCAAGGGAAAAAGTTCAGATAATTAAACAAAGTCCAATTAGAGGGACTAATGTCACAGGGTTGATGTCTTTGCAAAGGATTAAAATGTGCACAGCACCAGAAGTGGCCTTATTTCAGTGTTTCAGACAAAGTGGAATAGAACTGCTGGAATCTCCCACGAGTGGCAGGCTTTGCCTTTGCAGCCTTCATGGTTGTTTTTCTTGCAGCACAACCACAGATGACAGACTCTATAAATCTCTGGTTAGAAATGGACCTTGTCTGAAGGAGCTTGAAGTTTAAACATGCAAAACAAGAAGTTGGAAGAAAATCAGGGTCAGAAAAGCCAGGTGACAGGTCTGTGATAAAGGCAGCAGCTGTGCAGGTCCAGGTCCTGTTCCCGTTTGGTTTCAATCAAGTATTCCAAATCTTAGTTTTTTCTCACAACAGTACAAACAGAGAGTTGTCAAACTAAGGTAACCAAAGTGATCATCACTATATGTAAAAGGTGCTAATACCCAACTGAAGATTTTTTTTCATTATTTAAATGAGTTTTAAACAGGGCAGAAACAGGCACTGCAAGGTTCCTACCTTTGGCAAACCTGGTTTAGGAAGACCAGACTTGGTTACAGCCCAAGCTGCTGCTGAATCTGCTTCACTGCACCTTCTTAGTCCTTTGCTGTTCTCTCCAGCTTAAATGAAGGATTAAAAAGGACAGCACAATTGTATGCTGCATTGATGTAAATCTTTCTCCTCTGATTTTCTAAAACTACATTTTCATTTTTGTTTGTCAAAAGATTTAATGTTTAATAAATCTGTTTTAACAGAGAAGGAAATGTGTTCTAGCAAAAGGTTTCTCCTGTGTATGATGGTTTGTTCAAATAACCTTTTTCCCAACTTCTCTGCAATCAGAAGATTTGAATTTTAATGCAAAATGTTCATGCTAGAACCTGATCATATCCCAGAGCTACAATTCTGAGTGGCATCAGTCCATGGTATCTGACAGTATTTGCCAAAAACATGTCAGGACTCCCCTATAGTTCAAATCACCCCATAAATTCTACACTTACACAACATCGGTGACCTCATACCCAAGGCATGCCTTAATGATCAAGCAAGTGGAAACGTTCAGTAAATACATTGAATGTTTGACATTGTTATCAGTGGGTGTTCCCTGGGTCTCTTGTGAAACAATCCCAAGATTAATGCAAGGCCAAGAAGTGTCAGCCAAGTGAAAACCTTAAATGTTAGTTAAGAAATTTAAATAGACAACAGCAGTTTTCCTGCATTAAAACTCAGAAAAATAGTTCTTAGAGACATATTGGAAAAAAACCCTGAATTTTCTTAACAATGAGTTGTGTTGCTTTGACTGACTTTCTTTTTAATTGTTGCTTCTGATATCATGAAGCTGGAGGAAGTATGCCAGTCTCACGAGGAATTCTGAGAAATAAACACTAAAATATCTCAACAAAAGTTTTAATAAAGTCCATGATAAAAATTAGGCTTGGTACAGACAATTATTTCAGCCTTTCATCCTCTCTAGATATAGGTCTTAGAAATACTCAGGTATTAGAAATACTCCCAGTGAAAAGAAAATTGATTCCCTAAACCAGAGCACAGTGCCCCCTCTACAGTGCACAAAATCTTGGCTACTTCTACTGATTCCCATGTCAGCAGAAGGCATTGACATGCTGTAGTAAAATAGCAGAGAGGGAAAGGAGTAAAGTCGGAAATAAAAGCATATTTTTCTTATTATTTTTTCTTTCTCTGTACTTCACTTTACAGGCTAGGTTGAATTTAAATACACGTGGTTGATTTTGCACACTGGGCATCCAGTGCCATCTAACCTCAGACCTGTGGGGCAGCCTCTGTGGGGATGTGTGGGGTGCTAGCAGGGGGTCCATCCACACAGCTTTGGTGCCCCGAGCAGCACATAACAGAAACATTTAGCAGCTTTGTGTTGCAACCACCATGCTCAGCATTGCCTTTTTTTTGGCAGTCTTGCAAGGAATGAATGCCTTACCCTGTAAATATTACATGCTTCGATTATGAACCTGATTAGGCTGCTGAAAAGAATGGGACAAATCAAATGCTTTAAGTACACATAGGAAGGATATACAGGACAGGGGTTGAGTTAACAGAAATTAACATTTCTGTTAATGTATCTTATATCAATACAGAGATGTAAAAGAGTCATTAAAAAAGAGTCACATAGCTAAATTTATCAACAGAAAAAAATGCAAAACCAATTTCCCAACCTGCTGTCTGACACTCAGTCACAAGCATCACCTGATTGCCTTTGCACTGAAATTATTTTCATCAAATAATTCACATTCATATACTAAAGAACACAAATGGAACACTGCAAATGGTGGATTTTCAAAGGCCTGAGCTGAAAAGAACTTACTGCCTAGGTTATAGAGGTACTTGGATGACCCTACAAGTTGGCTATAACAATGTTCAAGGTGGTGGTAAAAATGATGGATTACAATCACATTTGTGTGCTACATTACTAAGTAATGAACTGCACTGTACTACATGTTTTGCCTCCAGGAACATCTACTTATGTCATTCTTTTTAGTCATCTTTTTGCAGCAGAACATCATAGTTTGATAACCAACATCTTTAGTTTCAGGAGTTCAGAATTGTGCCAAATCTGTAGTGTCAATTACTGTGTGTAAAGTGAAATATTTACAAAATCTATGGACAAAAAATTTTAAAATCCAGCATGAACATCCATTAGCAGAAGTTTTTCACTTTTGCTCCCTACCTCTGAATTCAAACCCTTGACATGTCAATGAGCATATTCACAAGTAAGTAGGTGTGAGAGGAAAAGCAGGGCAGTGTCCTCCCAACAGCATCCCACCTGTTCTCAGCTCTATAATGCCTTTTGCATGGTCTTGATAGCCTGACTTCCAGCAGTGCCCAAATGTTTAAAGAAGTAAAAAATAATTTTAAGGGATACACCAAGCACCTGAACTAATTGAGAGTGTCCTTAATGGTTATCTACTTCAGGAATGAGCTTGCAAATTTTGGTGTGAGGAAAAGCTTTTCCTTAGGAAAAGAGCTGAGCCTGCATGAAGAAATGAATAGGCTGACATTTGCTCCTGCCCTGGATCCCAGAGTACTGAAAAGACTTGAGGAGCAGCCTGATGCAGTTCTCTGGCCTAAGGTAAAGTCTTTATTCCTCAACGAAGATGAATTTTTGTTTTTATCGTAGATTTTCAACTTAGGGACTTCACGTGGATAACACCTTATTGGAGTAAGTGATATGAGCTGCTATGTGATAAAGAATGTCTCAGTAATGATTTTTAATGCAGATAAAAGACTGTATTACAATAAAGAGAAAATATGTTTATCCTATTACAGCTAATGCCAAGGATAAAATCCTCTGTGATTCCTCTGTATGCACACAAACCACGTGCTGACAGGGCCAGCTGCAGACTCCATTTTACCAGTTTATCCAAGTAATCCTCAGTGAATCATTGCATCTTGTCTTGTTTCTAATCTAATTCCATCTATTATCCAAGATGGGTACTTTCCAGGGATACATTATAGCAGCAGAAATGTCTGCAAAGAATAAAAATTGTGCAAATCTACTTTTTGATATATGTAGTACAGAAATCTTCTGCTAGTCCTTCAATCTGAGCAGGTCTGCACATGCAGGAAGAGAAGGATGAGAGGCATGAGCCGTAGTCTGAATATCCAGTGTTTATGCATCCCACATGGCAAAAATGAGTGCATGGCAAAAATCACTGATGCTGGTGATAGCATGCTAAGACCACTGCCTATAGCTTGAACTTGTACATTTACCCCCACTCTCTGCCTGTTCATACCTCTGTCTATTGCCTTGTGTTAGATGGGAAGCTTATTCACTCAGCTGTCACTTTTTTTTTGTATGCCTATATGGCAGCCAGAACAGGGAAGTCGTGGCTCAGAAAGGATGGCCTGTGTCAAAGGGTAGCCCAAATTAAAATGCCTCAATGTAAAAAAGAAATGCCTCAGGTCATTGTCTATATAGGTAAAGCAGTCCAGCAGGGTAAAACTGTCCAGTTCTTATGGGGCAGAGGTCACATCTCTCCAGCACTCTTTTTTTCTCCATTTTTATCCATACAAAGCCATCTGGGCACTTAAGAATGTCCTAGCACCTTCTCAATAAATGCCCTTAATCACATTGTCTCAAAATTCAACCCAGTGTTTTAAATAGGAAGTGCCTTCAATTGGAAGAGAACCTGAAGGAGCAAAAGGTAAGATAACTCCTTGTCTCCAGGAAAAGAGCAAAGCAAAAAAGCAAGGAGTACTCTTTTCCAGAGGTGTAAATGAGACTTTTAAGTTTACAGCCCCAAGGGAAGTGCATGTCGTATCCACAAAACCAGATTGTTTATGAAATTGGATGTTTGTTTAATTCAACAGCATTCATGTGCCTGTCTCATCATTAATCTCATTATGTACATCATCCAACTACATGGATTTCAGCAGGAGCAGATTTCCATGAAGAAGACATTAGAGAATTCATGGTTTAGTCATTGGGACTGTTTTAAGGGGTATTTATAGGGGCAAAAATGTGTCTCCTGTTCTCATTCATCCACTCAGTGGCCTCAAATCCTATAAACTGAGGGTGGTGTTAGAGACCACTTCAGGTGCAAGCCTGGGTGCCAGTGCAGACCTCGCTGTCCAATCCCTAGCTGGGGCAGACATAGCTCTAAACCATGTCTATATAGTGCTGAAGCCTGAAGCCCACTTTGTGGTTTGGATACCTTGGGAGTCTCATTTGGGCATTAGGAACCCCTGTTCCAATTTCTGAATCATAGAAGGGCTCCAGGAGCCAGTGGCATTTAGATCATTGAGCAGATGCATGTCTCTGTGCTGCAAGGAGGATCACATGGACAGAGGGAAATGGAAGACATCACAAACTCTGCTAATAGGTGGTCTGAGCTGCATTTTTAACACAGGGTTTATCATGATAGCTGATGTATTTTAAGGCTGGATGCTGCTGAGCACATTCATCTCACAGAAGGCAGCAACATGATTGAGCATAGAAACACACCACTGACACAAAAGCAGACTGAAGTTAATTTAAAAACAAAGCTTAAACATCTGCTCCAAGGACCAGCTTTCTAGTGCATAGATGGGAGCACTAAAGTTTGAAACATTACACAGTGTTTAACCAGTACCACACCAGATGTTAGACATTTTTGGCAACGGTGTAGATATTATCTGGCAAGTTCTCATGAGCAGCTGACAAGAATGAAGAGTGACATATAAGAAACAGAAAATGCCAGCCATATGGCATGAATACTATGCTAATGTTTCAGGTGTCAAGCAGTAGTCACTTGTGTTTAATTTGAGTGAGCAAAATTTATATGGATTTTAATGATTACACGATGTTATACACAATTTCATTTACATCCCCATATTGTTACAACTGTAATTTTGCCATTTAACAGTAATATACACTGAACTAAATTTCTCCACTTAGGAGCAATGTTGTTGTCTTTATGGCTTTAATAACACATCTCCACCTCACAGGTGTAATGTTTATTCCTACAGTGCTTCTGCAGTCAGTGAAAGAGCTGTGATGCAGCCTGCAAGGCACTGATGGCTGATGCTGTAGCCTGAAGTTGTCTGGCAAATAACAACTGCCTAAGAGAAGTGTAGCACCCAGGAAGACTTCACAAACTCTGCTAACAGATGGTCTGAGCTTCATTTTGCAAAAATAAATTGCCATGATTTGACCCCCAAATCTCTTTGTGCTGGTGTTGTATTTACTGTGTTGTATTTCCTGTATTTCCCTCCTATTTTCAGGAGGGAGTTCCCATGGCAGACTGGGTGTCTGAGCCTCCGACACTGAAGGGGACACCCGCTGGCAGCTCAGCTCCACCACATTTCCTGAAGGAACATGATGACAAGTTGCTTTACAGACCACATGCCACATCAGAACTAGATTTGTTTTCACTGAGAAGTGGAAGTAGCAAAGACTGGTGCCATAAAATTGTGTCTCCTACTTGCTCTGCATCTCACCCTTAAAGAAGCTCAGATCAGCCTCATATCTCTGACAACAAAGGGAAAGGAAAACCAGCCTGAGTTGCTGGATTGTAAATAGCTGTCTCACACAGACAGAGCATAAAAATGGCTGAAAAGTGCATTTGTTTGATGATTCATTTTGGGCTGAGGCTGCTTCTTGGTCAATGTATAAAGTAGTACATGACATGTGTGACATCTGTGCCGAGGCATGAGTGCGATAGTTGGACTGACTGTGAGGAAGGCCAGCACCACTTCTGTGTCTATTTTATAGAAAGAATAAAAATTATAAAAATTAAATTAAAAAGAAAAAGGAAAATAAAAATTTTAAAAAAAGGATGGAGATGAATTAAACAGCAGCAAATGTCTACTAGGGATCAGATCGCAGATTTCTTACTGTGATGTTATTTGCATCCATGCAAAAGGTTTAAGTGGTAAAAAATTTTCTTTATAAATGTATTTGTGGGGGACGTTTCCACTCCTTGTGGCATTATAAGGTGGCTATATAATGAAGGCATAATCTACATAGGCTGAAGTGTGTTATGAAGAAAGGAATTAGACAGACACACAGAGCAAATTGTGGAGGACACCTGGGAAAGATGCAGGTGGGCTAGAAAGGCTGAACCCTCTCTAGTTCTGAGAGGAAAAGAGGAATTCCTATGTCTTGCAAACGCTCCTTGATGTATTTGTGATGCAGGTCTTCGCTGTACACTCGAGTTATGCTGAAGATGAATTGGGTAGGTAGAAAATGTCTGCCTGGTGCCATCTGCCACAGTCACAGGGTTATTATTAAGTGGATGGAGTATATATTGGCTGGAGTGAGCATTTTCCGTCATGAAAACTCCAAAAGTTGGCTCAGATGTTGCAAGACAGACTATCTGCCTGGAGCTATAAGTTGTGCCATTCTCTGTCAAGCTCCTCATTACAAAAGCTCGATGAAGGATAGGTTGCTCTCCAGCCTATCACAGTGGCATTGCCACAGTTTCCATTGCCCTTAGATGCAAAACACAATTTCCAGGTTCTTTGGGAGCAGCATCTTCTGCTGTTTCTAGCAGGCTTTGGAGTCCAGCCAGTATCAGAGTCTCCTGTAAGCCCTCACTGTAAGCCCACTAGAGCCCCTCAATTTACTACCTACTTGTCACCCTAATGCCATCTCAGTGTGCCTGCTCTTGACTACTGCACTGGTGCTCCTATGAGCAGTGTGAGACAGAGCACCTCTCAGTGGTTTTACTTCCTTGTTTTCCTAAAGGGCATAACCAAGTTTTTTGTAAGCACAGTCTGGCTTCCTCCACTTTGAAAATCTTCAGACCAAGCCTGCATCCTGTTTTTCTTCTCTATATAGTTTTGCACTTACCGGAGTGTTAGGTCTACAACATTTTCAAAGCATTGTTCAATATATTATTCATATAAGCCCAGGGCTGATGCTCGTCCGCACACCCATCTTTGAGGTTAAGCTCTGTGAACTGTATTTTTATATGCAGAGAACAACTCTGGTCATAATGCCAAGTGCAATAACAATTACAAAAGGAGGAAAAATGTTACCCTCCAATTACCCCCTAAGTACTGCAGAGGCAAAGCAAGGGCAGTGTTTGGGTAGAGCCAAAAGTGAGATCTAAGCCTCATAAGAGTGGGGATAGGATGCAGCTGTCAGTCTTGCACCAAAGATATCTTAGATATGTATACATAAGAATGCAATCATTTTAAGTTACCTGTTTTATTTTGCTCTGAAGAGAGATGAAGCCATCTGGTCTTACTTTGGAGGTGACAACCAAAAACTGCTGGTAGCAACAGCTATCAGCTCAGTGATGAAAACACTTTTTTTTTTTTCCCAGGGTAACAAGTGACAGAATGTGAGGAAATGGCCTCAAATTGCACCAGGGGAGATTTAGATTGGATATGAGGGAAGAAATCTTCACTGAAAGGGTGGTCAAGCACTGGAACAGGCTGCCCAGGGAAGTGGTGGAATCAGCATCCCTGTAAGGCTCCAAAAAAAAGGTAAATGTGGCACTTGGGGATGTGATTAAGTGGCAAACATAGGCATGCTTGATTTAACAAGGGAGATGGATTAACATGAGAGCAACTGCAGCACCCAGTGGGGGAGGCAGGGATGTGTGTCCTGGGCAGAGTTGTGGTGAGGCAGGAAGGTGCCAGCCCCTTCACAGCCCCTGGAGAGGAGGACGTGGGGTGGAGTAGCTGATGGCAGTGTGTGGTCATGGGCAGGCAGGAGCCAGGGGACAGGAACGCTGCTGCTCCCTGCCCCGGTGCTTTTCCTCAGGTTACACTGGGTATTGCATTTCACATCTCCATGTTTCAGTTCATCACAAACCTTTTGTTTGTGATCTTTTCAGAGCAGGACTGGCTCCTAATACATGTTTTTTTCAGTGACTTGCACTGTGAAGCCCTGATCTTGCTTGAGGCCTCTAGTCATGACTTTAATACAAATGATAAATCATCATCATAAAACAGGACTGCACAAATCCATAACTCCTGTCATAACTCAGGGATGAAGTGTCAGCAGCTCACAGACATGTGACAAGGGTCAGGAAGACCACAAAGGGCCAGAAAAAGTAAATGCTCACAGAAAAGAGGAGGTGCTGAATGGCTTTGAAATATTTTTAGTATGTGTCAGTGTTATATCTGTGTCAGTTCAGAGCTGATTTCCTTCATCCACGTCACCTCCTGACAGTGACATGGCCAGGAAAAGGACTGAGCCACACATCACAGGCACTCACCGAGGTACAGCTGCATGCAAATGTGCACACACAGTCAATGGGTGCTTCCCATCCTCAGGCTGCTCTGAGAGCACCAAGCTGGCAACCAGGCTTCAGCAAAACCATTTCTTTGTCCTTTTAGTGATGCCTAGAGACACTTACTCATGTCTCCTCTCTTTTTTTCGGTCTGTCCCATAAAGGAAAGCTATGTGGGTACGTCATACAGGGGATTTTGATAGTTCTGGAGACTCTCCCTTTCACCTGTGTATCAGCTCAGACATACACAAGGATCATTGGCCAGGGAACTGTTTTCCCAGGCAGCTTCTGGGCCCATGGCTAAATTCCCTGACAGATCCCATCCCATGCTTGAATCTGTACAAGTCAACAACATGCTTTGCAAAAGCTGTCATCACTCTCTAGGGTTACACATTTTTTCAGTGTCCCCTAACCTGTAGAGGCAAGGAATTTGGGAGACTCAGAGCATAACAGGAAAGATTTGCTGCAGGAATGTGAGGAGATGATGGTGAAAAACGCTGCGGTTCTGTCCATTCATAGCAAATCAAATAAGCATAGAAATATCTTTAAGCCATTTAATCTGGCAAGAAGCCTGCTGTATTTTCAGCCAAAGTGTGATGCTTGGAGAAAATGTAACTTCAATGAGCTGAATAACAGGTGAAAAAGAGGGGAGAATCAAGGGGTATTTATGGAAAAACATTTTGTCCTTGATGAACTGAAGGTTTTATGCTATTCCTTCCTGTAGCTTCACTACTTCCAGGCAACAATTCCTAGTCTTCCTCCTTATTCCTGAGATTAGAACTTCCAAAATATTTTTAAGTGTTTCAAAATAAATGTAGTCTTTAGGGCCTTCCCTGCTGTAGGCTGCTGAAGGCTACACTGTCTGTCACATTGGTTTAATGGCTTACACAATCAGGAAAAATCCATTTTGTTCTCAGTTATGACTGCATTGTAAGGAACTTCTCTAATGACTCCTGTTTGCCAGATGACATTGTTTGTAGACAGACAATTACAATACAAAGAGGTTTTTTTTTCAGAATTTATTGTTGTCAAATTTTACATTTGGTATTGAGTACTCTAAATGAAAGCAGGTTCATTATTCAATATTGCCAAAATCATGCATGCTATTGCAAGAAAGAAATCAATCCCAGATTCAGGTCCTGGTGTATCAGCAACACTAGAACAACTGCTCTCACTCCATCTTTGTGGAGTAAATTTCCATAATTAGGATGAGAATTGGGCCAAATAGCTTTGGCACAGATGACACAGTAAATCGGATGAACACAGAGAATTAAAACAATGAAGCAGGAAGGAGAAAAGCAGGAAGGGCTGAGAAGCAACATCAAATAAAGAGATGTGAAACAGATGTGCTTGAACCTGAGCAAGGATATGGTTTGGGATAAATGAAATCAACAAGAGCACATGAGACAGTTTTCCCTGGAGAGCTACCCAGAAGTAAAGTGCTTTAAAGAAGAACTTGAAATCAGAGAATATGCCATAGTGAGTATGATAACACATGAATTAGGCACCGAGAGAGTCCAGCACAGAAAGTGATCCAGAGCAAAAAAAGGAGAAAAAGTGTTCAAGAAATTGTAAGTCCAGTCAGAAAGCAGAAGCTTTGAGAATGTACAGGAATGGAAAAGCTGGACACTACCTGAAGGAAAAAAAGCACATTAGTCTTCATAAAAAAAAGTAATTACAATAATTTGGACTGCACTTCACGATGATATAAATGGGCTACTGACTTGCTTAGAATTTGAGGCACTGCCATTAAAACATTGCTTGGACATTCTTGTCCTTCATTTTACTGCTGTGACAATGCAACAGCGCATGAAGCACCACCACAAGGATGCTTTCTCTGGCTTCCAAAGCTTTTATCTTGCTCTGTGAAAATCAGATCCTGGCAATGTTAGGCCAGCACTCCATCCTCACTGTAAAATTCAGGCATCTTCTGAACCACCTCGTTTAAATCCATACAAGACGCAGCTCTTCACATCCTGGTTTCAGGAGATCAAATTGCCATCCTCTTATCTTCCTCATGGACACAAACCTGTGGTCTCCCTGCTCTGAGCTCATCTTTTCTATCAAAACTTACAGTTATGAGACTGACTATTCTTTACTTTTCCCAGTTAACAACAGCAGATTCAACTTCCAGACTAACACCTGCCTCTCTGGTTTTCTTTTCCTTATATTTAAAGTTAACATAGTAAATTTTAAACAAACCTTTTATATATTTATATTATTCATATAATTAAAATATTTAAATGCTGTTAAAATTTAACTTTTAACTTAGCTAACATAGTAACAATCTTCAAAATAACATCTTGAAAACCTGCTTCTTTAGTACCCTGCAACTCATGCTCATCTGACCATGGTTAAGTGAATGTGCACTTTCATTCTTCTTTCTACTTTTAATTTCTACTTCTACCTGTTGATTTTGTTTGTTTGTTTGTTTTTTGTTGTCATCTTATCTCCCCAACCCTTAAGTGAGTTTTGAGCGAAGCGGGGCTGTGAAGCCATCTGTCTGTCCAGTCACTGTGCTGGAAAGTCCTCCTGCTATAGAAAGCCTTCACTATGGGCTGGGCTAGGAACTATTTGCTCTCATTACCATCATCTCCAGGAAGGCTAGGAGACATCTGTTGAATGTGTGTAATAGGCCTGACTTCCATTTACCCTTTGTCTTTCCAGCTGTAGAGACCCACCCTGATGTCTCATTAACAAAGTAAAAATAATGATGCTGTTTTGTTTTCCCACCTCCGGGCAGCTGCAGAACCTTTCCTAACCAACTGTAAGCCAAGTCTCTTGTCCCTGGAGTCCTAATGCTTGAGAAACCCACTAAATATTCTTAGTTTGCAGTTTGACTTGCTTTTACTCCGTGCCTTTCAGCTGGCTTCATCTGGGACCAGCAATGGAGGTGATGATATGTTGTGGAGGAGATGATGCAGACTGAACTCATGGCAAAGGAATGCAAAGGAGAGAATGTCAGAGGAACAAACTCAATACTAGGTCATTTCATTCCTCAGTTCTATAAATTGATATTTTAAATGACAACTACCACGATTTGCCCTCCCTTTTGTGGATCCCAGTATTTCTCTTTCTTTACTGCAATGGCCTACAAGACTTGAGCTCCTCGAAGCCTCCAGGAAAAGAAGTCTTTTCTTGTCTATCTTGGCTTTATAAATTGTAGAGTGTGACAGCCCTGGAGCTGTTGGATGAATAACTTAGCTGTCCTCCTTAACTAACTCAGCCACAGACACCTCATGTCCAGAAAAGATGTGGGATTTACAAATGGGTGCTGCTCTACCAGGAGAACCACATGGTCCCTAGCATTTTTACATGTTTTCTAAACCCTGACAAATTTACAGAGGCTTTCCCTTAGTTGTTTTGCCCCGACAGTATCTCTTGGAGAAAAGACATGGAGCTGACCAGAGTACAGAGAATAATACTCCCCCAGGTCACAGAAAGATTTCTTGAGGCTGTCTCCAGCCGACAACCTCATGGAAAAAAACGGAGAGGGACAGGGAGTTAACCACTCCCACTTACACCAGGTCTGCATCCTCACTAGCAGGTGTGGCCTTATTTCCATCATTTTCTTGGCAGTTTGGAGGTTTATCATCAGATAGGATTGCTGGCCAGATCAAGGGTGGGTGTCACAGCTCAGGAAGCACAGCATGAGGAGTTCCTCATCCCTGCTCCTGCCGAGATTGGGGCAGAGTCTCCCTAAACTGTCATACACACAAGGACATGGCCTTAAAATAACAAATTTTCAACATTTTTGAGGAACAGACATTGCTGACAGAGAATTTGAGGCAATCTAAATCTTAGGGGGGGACAAAAATTCTGTGAAGCTAGCTTCAATAAGGATTTAGTTTGACCATATCTTTAACCTGGGGGTTGATTAAAAGAAGAGAAGTTTCAGTGACTAATTTCTACGGAGTTTGAAATATAACAGGTTATTAAACACACAATCCAACAGCTGCAGAATCTGGCAGAGACATTGTTCTCCCTAAGCATTTTGTAATAGAGTATTTCAGATGATTGAATAGCTAATAAATTCAGAGTCTTTGCTAAGTAGATGGATACCAGCAATATTGCAAAAGTAATTATAGATTTCTATCAAAAAATTCTTGACTCAAAATATTTATTCTCAGACTGAAGCTAATACGCAGATCTCAGTTACAGAAAAATATTTTAGCCACTATTTAAAAGGTTTCCAATTTGCTGTACCGTAGTGGCTTCCAATTACAACCAATTTCAAGGTGTAAGTTTTAAGATTGAGTATTCCTTTTTTCAAGGTAAATCCTCACCAGTTGTCACATAAAACTAGTTTTCCCATTACTCATGTTCTTACGCTTTTTGGCAACACAGGGATGCTTATTTCCTTTGCTCCTTCTCAGGCATTAGGCAGTTGCAATAGCTGTACCTCTATAAAATTACAAAGTAGTAAGAAAGGGTCAGAGGAGCAAATTACAGTGTTAGGGATGCCTACAAAAAGATCACAGAAGTGTCCCTCATACACAAAATTATTCATGAGCTTCTTTGTTGCTATTTCAGCCTTTTTTTTTTTTATTGATCTTTCAGATCTTTTACTCATTCTCTGAGAGGGCCACTAGAAAACCAGGGTATGTTTTAAAATCTTGCATATTCAGCTACGCCAGCTAATTCACATGCTGCAGAAAAAAAGTTCTTTACATCTGTAACTTATCCCATTATCACAGAGGAACATTCAGCAGAGCTTGTACTCACACTCAAGCTAGTTTATCTCTAACTCTGATTATTTTTGCCTGGTTTATAAAAATGTAATGGATACTAATTTCCATTTAGTTGAGCCAACCCACATCATACAGCACTGCCCATGTTTGCTTTGCTTTGCATTTCTTAGTGTCACCTCCTTTGCAGGCTTTATTAACCCCATGCCCTGCCTCAACACAACTCCATTTTCCTCTTTGAAACCCTATCTTGGAGACTCATTGCTGTTGTAAAAACTGTGAGAAATGAGATGGCAATGGCTCAAGTGTAGAACAATCAGAAATATTTTAAATATATACAAAGAAAAGATTTAAGTATAAACAAAAGAAAATATATATAGAAAGAAAATATGCTGTTGCATTCTTCTCCTACCATTTGGATAGTGCTGTATTTCTCAGAGAAAGCATTTCCAAGAAGCAGAGTTTCTGGGCACATGTGTGTGGCACTTGGGTTGGAGGAAGAATACTGGAGACCAGTCAGCTCCCACTGTGACTGTGGCTGCCTCTCCTACCTGTGGCTCCAGCATCACCATCCCTGAGGAAAAGGACAGCCCCTGCTCATCTATAAAATGCAGCAAGGACATGACAGTGACTACAGCAGTGTGAGCAGCTTAACCTGCTCAGATGCTGCTGAGCAATGCCCACAGAGATTTGATATCCACACATAGTAAAACACACATCAAGATGCTGGATTTGAGCTCTAACCTCTAGGAAGACCTGCTAGGATCAAAGAGAACTGATGGTGGGCTCTGACATGCTGATGAGCTGCAAAAATATCAAAACCATAAGCAGGACTGTCTTTACCTATCCCTTATGCACAGGAAGATCAGAATCACATGCTAACTGTAAATAAAGCATGCCAGCATCATGCATGGTCAGAGGGAATTGTTGCACCAAGGATGCAGGCACAGGGTGCAGTACAAATCACTGAAAGATGTGCAGTTTGCTGCAGACTGGTGCAAGTACTTGTGTGTGCAGGATCCAACAGGTTTTGGGGTCTACTACAGTGCATATTAAAAAACATATCCATATCTAAATATGGTTTCCAGATAAATTGAGAATTAGGTCCAAGCCAGAGATTTGTATAAAAATCCCAATTTATATGACAAAGTTCAATGAGACATGTTTGTTTTAGTGTTTTTTTTTTTTTTTTTAATTACTAGCTATAGAAAGAGATGATAGCTGCTAAATGTTTGCTTAAATTTTTAAGGCACTTTCCCTTTATGCTGTGCTTGTATCTAGGGTTTTGTTTCCATTTCTAGTAAAATTTGAGCCTAATAAGAAGTATTCTAGCCTTCATTTATTGCAGTGGCCATCAGATAGCTAGATCTTTTATTTCTATTGTCAGTGGCAATAAGAAATTGGCGACAAAAATTACTATTGTGGCTGCAGTGTTATTTATAAACAGCTAGATGCAGAAGAAATGCAATTTAAATTTCATTGTGAGCAATATTCAGTTCTAGAGCTCTTTAATGTACAAATCATAGCTGCTTAAATTGTAGTCATTACTCTCATACTACAATACTCTTTGTAATAACAAAGGGAAATCACTTTTCTGTCAATTACTTCTGCAAGATTAGTTAATTTGCACTTGCAAAGGGTTTGGAGCAGCATCTCAGTTCCATGGAGATGTTTCTCAAAAGCATTTGGCAATTAAAGCTTGGGGAAATAGAAGTCACCTTCAAAATGTAAAGAAAAGGACAGTGCATGCATCCCAAGGTGTCGTATGCCAATGAAGAGCAGCAATGAAGAGCAGATCTATCACAGACAAACTGCCAACCTCAGTGCTGCAGAAACCTGTACTGAGGACCTACAAGAGGAATGCTCCTCTCTGCAAGAGGAATGTTCCTCTGTTTCAGTACTGAGCAGTCACTGAAATGACTGGCAGCACCCGAAATCACTGCCCTGACTACATGTGAGCTGTGCAATTATGTCTATAAAACATCCTTCTCTTTGGCATCCCCTTCTGCTGCTATCTGTGTGTTTGCTTAATCCATGTCAGAATGGGGAGAGCAAGAGCCAAAAACATGAAGAGGAATGTTATTTTTACTTACTTGCTTGGAAATTCTGTGTGAGCTTTAGCATGCCTGGCTTGGATACCCACCTAAGGCATCACAGCTCCTGACCCTAGCAGCATAATTTAAAGTGTTGAAGTTTTAATGCCTAAATTCCTTGGAGGGGCAATGGAGGAACTATGTGCAACATTGTCTGTGACACAACACAATGCTCTTCCATCATTCTTGAAAAACTGCTTCAGGAAGGTTCCCCCTTCTTTTTCCTTCATATGTCTCCACACATAGGTGTGGCACTTAGGGACATGGTTCAGTGGTGGATGTGACATTGGTAGTTTAAGGCTGGACTCAGTGACCTTAGAGACCTTTACCATACTTTTCCATTAATTCTATAATTCTATTAATGAGTTCTGGGGCATCACCTGAGATCCTTCTTGCTAAGATCAAGGCTATTGTGGGCAGGAGGTGTGGCTGTGCCTTCTGCAGGCTGTGAGATGCTCTGAGGGGTGAGGGTGCTGGCTGTAGGCCTGGCACGACATGTTACTGTCGCTCCCTAGCCTGCAGGGATTAACACTCACATAGAGAGCAAACAGGACCCAACAGAGAGAGCAAATCTTCTCTTCCCTTCATGAAAATAGTGGAAAGGCCTTTGGAAAATGGTGCATTCAAGAGAGGCCTCAGGTTTAGCATGAAGAGTGGGTGGGGTTTTATACTTTACCTCTTCCCTGCAGCCAGGCAGAGTTGCTTAAATCACCTCAAAGCTGAGGTCACAGGTATTTTTTTGTAAGTGGATCAGAATAAGTAGAGTGCAGACACACCATGTAGCTCTACTGTCATGCACTGCGTGCAGCTGGCACAGCACAGCTTCACCTCTAGGTATTATTGCAATTAAAATGATGAAATAGCAACAGCACAGGCATCCTCGACAATGATGTCTGTGTTTAGGCATGTTAGACTATGCTGACACTGATATCCCGATGCTATATTGGCATCACAGCTCTCATGGAGTTTTGCAATGCTTTAAATCCTAACCCCCACCAAATTCCAACAAATACAGTCACAATCCTCCTTCCTGATACTGCTCTCTTGATACAACAAGGGGCAGAGCATCCTTATCTTTCCTCCCCAGCGTGAGCTGCCTGCAGGTGCTGTTGCCGTGCTTTGGTGCAGAACATTTCAAAGACAGAAATTACACAGGAGGGAGTTCTCAACAGAGTTTACAGAATGTTTCAGGGCACCTTAATCATATGTTATTTCTGTTCCTATTAGGTTAATGAATTTGCAGCACTGCTCAGCCCAAAAATAGACTCTGCTCCAGTCATCCATAAAAACTTTAGAAAGTGTTTGAAAATCATGAGTGTTTATGTTACCTTTAATTATTTTCTATTTCAGCTGCCTGGATTTCTTTTGAGACATACGTTCTTGATTTACATTAAGGCTATGATCCTACCTTGCACAAAAGATAAATCCACATTTGTTTCCAAGAATTAGAATTAGGTGGGGCTAAATTCTGCAGGATAATAAAGATATGAAGACATGAGCACAAGTATAAGTATATAAGAGTGTAAACATATATACCAGGGTATAAAGATACAGACTGCAATTTTCAAAGTTTCAGCTTGAGACAATGACAGACAATATCCAAAATTACTTTCCTTTTTTTTTTTCCTTTGGCTAAATTCCAAAATAATAGAGTCAGTCCCTCTTGTTTTTTCAAAACCAGTCTTTAAATGCCCCCTTTTCAAGCCAGGATACCCCTCTTTAAAATATACTTAGCTTACCTATTTGTGTTACTACCATAACATGCCAGGGAAAGAGGTCTTAGCTCATTTTTCACAGAGGAACAGAGAGAAATCACATCAACTTCTGATTCTATATGATAAGAAAACTGTGGAAAAAGGTGTGTTTTTTAATGATGTCTAGATATGCCATTCAGACTCCTGTAATTTCAGGACATAACGCAGTGGCACTAAAGCATCTGGGATTTGAAAGTTGAAAAAGCCAGTTGTGGCTGTAAAGGTTTTGGGAACAACAGTGTTTGGGATCCCTCTAATTTTTTTGGATAGACTCAGAGAGCTTGTGGTCTGGGTTGCTCAGTGGTGCACCTCCCTCCAGCCCTGCACATTCCTTTTAAATGTGTGATCCCAAAAGTTGCCCCTACCTTTGACATATGAATACAGTTGGGGTTTTTTTTGTTGGTTTTTTTTTTATTTTTTTTTTCCTGAGAACATAAAACCAGCAATTTAATTAAGGTAATTTAATTTGTCTTCAAAACAATGCATAATGCATTAATTAAAGTAACTTAATTTGTCTTCAAAACAGAGTATTATTCATTTACCCTAAGGCATGAGACACATAGCACAAAGGGCAAAAAACATCAGAAGTACATGATTCTTACTCATACCTTCATCTTTCCACTTGACAGCTTTTATGCTTTCTCATTTTCAGCTTCAAGGAGCATTTGTGTTGTATTAGCACCAGTCTGTTTTTACAGTGCTTTCCTTTGCCCTTAACTCCCTTCCTTTCACACATTGCTTCTGGACAGCTTCTCTCAGGTGACTCAAAGGCCCTAGTTTTGCAAAGCCTTGTGAGAATATAGTGTGAGTATAGTGTGATACTTCTCTGTCCTGAAAAAACAGAGATATTAGCAATGTTGTGACCAAGGTGTTATCTTTTAGGTCCACAGTCCTCCTTGACTTTGTGGACTCTTTTGCTTGTGCTCAGCTTCTCTTCACCTGCTTGATCATTTTCATTACCCCTGTTGACTAACTGCACAACAAATATCCTCATCTCACAAGTGCATGTGTGGAAGCATAATATTAATTAAAAGAAAAAAATCAGGCACATGTTTCTAGTTTCCTAGTGGGAATACTTGTTCCATAATAACAGCCTGTGATACATACCTATTATCAGCAAAAAAAATGCTACATAATACTAAATAGTTATAAAAGGTAAGGTTTTATAAAACTTCAAAGTTTTGATTATTAAAAAAAATTATAAAAATTTTGTGATTAGGCTGTATACATCATTTGAGTATACATCATATAAGTTATTCAAGGTAAACCTTGTGCCCATACAGATAGAATTTGTTAAGTTTCTTTTATTAATAGAGTTTTCTTGTTGAGAATGTGCCCACATAGCACAGAAATATCTGATATGTAATGATAAAAAGTACTTCAAAAGAATCTATTTTAGGTACAGTTCAGCTGAGTCTTAGCTTCATCTAATGCCCACTTCAGTGGTACATATGAACACACTTCACTCTAGGAACTTGGGAAACTCCAGAGAAGAACAGGCCTGTTGGCTTCACTGGTGTGTTTATTTCTTGGTGATACCGAATATTTAGAGGCTTGTGTGTTCCTGGAAGTTCTCACAGCAGGTAGCATTTGTAATGAACTCCTTAAAATCTGAACATACCATGTTCTTCTTTGCCCTTCAGAGTAACTAGGAAACCAACCTCACCCCAGAGGCATGTCTCCCCTTCAGACCTTTTCATAGCTTTGGCGTTTCTAACTAGCTGAGATGAATTGCTATTGGTAAAGATATCACAGAATTCAGTTCTTTAACTGCAGCAAGAGAGGTATAAACTGAATGTTTCTCACCAGCAATATCAGTCAGAGCTGGCTCTCCCATTTGAAACAAGGCCAGCTAATGCCTCTGGGATGGATCTCAGGAGACAGGACAGAGCCTGCAGAGAGCCACACAAAACCTCTCCTCTCTGAAGCACAGGAGCTCTGGAGTGTCCTAGCGTGCAGAACAGGGAAATCAAAACGGTTGCAAGGAAGCCCCACCTATAATACAAAATAGCCCCATTAGTCTCTCTATGACAAAGACCTGGGAGTTATTTTGCTGGGTAGGTGGCCATGGGAACAGTGTGGTTATCATCAGACAACAGAGACGGAAACCAGAACTTTCTCCAGGAATGGGGAAGCAGCCTCCAGGTGTATCACAGGGACCAGCACTTTCACAGTGAGAAGCCAAGCTTCCTAAGATAACATCACCACTACAGAACACCACAAACATAAAAATTATCTAGGGAAACCTAAAATCATTCTGAGCAGAAGGAAAGAAAATAAAGACTAACACATACATTTGCTTTCTTGAAATAGATGTCAAAGGTTAGGTAGGGTGTGAAGGCATGTATCTGGATTTAGCTTCAACCTTGCATAGACTGGAGACACAAAGCTGAAGTCTGTGGAATAAAAGTGAGATTGCTTTGTTTAATCTTTGCTTTTGGGAGAAGCTGGAGGTGAGAGCACAACTGAAAGCTGGCAGGACCATCCTTCTGTTAGAACCATGCACAACTGCAGTAACTCTTCGTTCATCTCCTCAGCCAGCCTGGCAGGGATGGCAGCGGCCCATATTGAACCACATTTCAACTCTGGTCACACTGGAATGAAACCAGGGTCATGTCATTGACTTCAATGAAGTTATTCTCTATTCATGCTTGCTAGCTGAGAATCTGGCCCATTCTATCTAGGCAGCAATATCTAATAGAGAAAATACTGCCAAATTAAGGGAACAAGAAGAATCAAACTATGAGATGAAGAAGAAACATTTTACATTATAAGGATTATAGAGGCCCTTTAGTCTAAGGACTTTATCAGCACTGAAAGGACAGTTGGCTGAAATGCATTTCTATATATGCCTAGATTTTCTTTAAAACCTCATTTGCTGTTTAGAAAGTGAAAAGAAAATGTATTGATTTTAACATTATTGAAATAAAAATGCTGCAGTTTGTTCAACACAGAACACTAATTCATTATACATCTATGAACAGGACTCTTCCATTTAGGATTTCCTCTACATCAATTCAGAAGGCCTCTCTGCCCAAAATATATTGAGTTTCATGATTTTCTCTGTGGGACCACTTTTCTGTTGGTGCCAAATTCAATTTTGGGAAAAACACTGTGTTTTGCCCTGCTGGATAAACCCAGGTTGCCCCTGCTGTAGTGACCAACAAAAGACAGAGAAAAGGAATCAAGGTAAGGGAAATTTATCATCACTGATAAATCACTTATTTCCAATAAGTTCAGATTAATTCTTGGCAGGGCTTCATGATACAATATATCTGACTTTAGAGAAGCCAGTGGTGTAACAGAAACTCTGCAACCAATGATATAAGAGTAGCAAAAAGTTACAGGTTTACTCCAGCAGTTCACTTGTTAAAGAAATACTGACATTTACTTTTTAGCAGGCAATGGACTGAATTGCCTCACCGCCTGTTGTACTAAGCTGGTATCATCCCATGCTATGTGCTCTGACTAATGCAGCAGAAATGCACTTGTATGCCCACACCTCATCTGGATGCTCTTTGTGTTGCTGCATGATCTGGAGGCACCCAGAAGGAAAATGAGTGGTGATGCACCCACCAGAGATGGGGTTTCTGCTGTGAGTGGTGATGGATCCACCAGGGATGGGGTTTCTGCTATACCTACTTAGCAGTAGCAAGCCACTTACCCACAATTTTCACTTAACCTTTGGATTTCACCTGGACTCACCAGAATATAAATTTATAAACTGATACAACACTGAGAAAGAGAAACGTGAAGAAGAGAAGAGAAAGATGCCTGCTTACTAAGGAAAATGTATGTTAAATTGAGAAATGTGTTGGTTTGTTTTGGGTAGCTGGAAAGAGCTGTGGAACAATCCAGATAGGATTTAAGACAATTTTAAAAAAAATTTAGAGCATATATCTCAGCTTTCAACAACATTGAAGGGAATTAAGAAAAGTTATATCATGTAGCTCTTTTCACATAAGATTGTATATAAAATAAACCCTAGGATGACAGGGGTCCTGTTAGACCATTATGGACAATTCCCATATGGAAGTGAAAATATCACAAGCCTGAAGTGGCAAACTGCCTGGTCAGGTTTGGACTTCTGATCTGGGTATCAACCCCTAGAGTTCTCCCACAGAAATTAATTTCATTATTCCTATGCAAGAAAGAGCAGATTATTAATGTTTCAGCTACAGAAATTATCCCCCTGTGCTATTGCAATATATCTGTTAGAATTAGTTCTGTAAATCTGCATAATAATGGACAATATTCTCTTAAACTAATTTCCTGCAATCATCATTAATTGGCCAGCTTTCTAACACCTGGTACCAACATATTTTTCATCCAGCAAGTGCAGTGCCATACAATGGTAACAGCAGGTTTTTACCTAATCCCTCTCCATACACAAGCAAACATCAAATGTGCCTGTAACAAAGACACACAGACCAGCCTGACATTTGCTGATAACTCCCAGGAGATTCTCCCTCAGTTCAACTAGTCCTGTTCAAACAGATTTGCCAGTGGAAATGATTATTTGAAATAATTTCAAACTAGATTAATTGCACTCATTTGAAAAGAATATCCTTCTCTTACTCACTCAGTGTGCACATATATTAGTCCAGCTGTAAGTGCAGCTAACACTTTGCAAAGTTTTCCAAAGCAATAATTATTTAATCTTAGGACAATTCACAATAGCTTGCTTCATAATGAAGTTATACAGATATATATACTTCATGCAAAGTTGCACACACACACATGCATGTACACACAAAATAAAATTTAAAAAAAAATTAAAAGTAGGCATTTAAATTCCACTCACAGTTTCAAAGTTCAAGCATAAAACTTCTTGCCTTGCATCTGTAGCTCCAAGCTGTCTGCAAAGATAACACAGTCCATCAGATATCCTGGTTTTGTTTCCTTGCATAAAAATATCATCTGTGACAGGCACAGGAGCTGACTCCAAGGCCCAGCCCCTTCGGCGGAGCACACCAATCGGGAGACCCGGGAGCACGTGTGGAATGCTGCTTGCCTGCGCGCCGGTCACGGCCAGGGGCAGCCTCTGCTCTGCGGGACACGGCGGCTGCCAGAGGAGCTCGGGTGCCCCCGAAACACCGCGCTGGAGGTGCCACGGCCCCCGGCGGTGCCCGGTGTGCCCAGCCCAGCCCAGCCCAGCCCAGCCACGGGAGGCTCGCTCGGAGCCCCTCAGTGCCGCTGCTCCTGCTGCGCCGGCCCCAGGGACACCAGAGCCTGAGGCCAGGCGTTGCGCCTTGCCCCTTCCGGCATTCTTCTTTAATGTTTTAATAAAAATAATCTCATTTACCATTATATTTAATGCCTCTTCACTTTTGCTCTTAGTTGCTATTCCATTTAGAGTTTTATATTCCAAAACTTATCCCTGTCTGGGATGTGTGGAAAAGTCCCGGGGCATTGAAAGCCCCTCATAGCAGGACTGGCAGTGCTCCTAACCCTTTGGGTCAGCCTCGCCTGGGATTCCCTCCCTTTCCTGACGCCGCAGGGCTGTCTGCCTACAGGCTGCCCACTCCTCTTGCCTCTGCCACGGCCTCCTGGTTGTTCCGTGCAAGCTCCCCACACAGCTCTGCTCTGTGCCTGTCAGCCAGAGAGCTCATTTTCTCCTTGCATCTGCTTAACTTGGTGACACTTCAATGCACACGGCTTAGAAATGGTCTTTGGGGGCACAGACGGCCCACCACCCTGCTCCCTGCGTGCTCAGCCCTCGCCCAGAAGCGGGCAGTGCGTGCCTGGTGTCTGCTAACGCGGGTTGGGAGCGCAGCCGGAACGCAGCGCTCGAAGCCAAAACTCAGACCACACATAGGTGAGCATGATGAACTAACATCTGTAGGTCTGTTTTCACTCCTGGAAGGGCAGGTCACAACATGCTGGGAAGGGAAACCAGTAAACACACAGTGCAAAAGCTGTGCCTTTTCCAGCTGAAGTAAGAGACCTAAAGGCCTTCCCCTCGTCGCACCTCTTATAATCTCAGTGCTGGCCTTATTATCTCAGAGTAGCAGCTTTACTTGATCAGATAACCTGACTTTTGCATCCAGGGTGAAGGTTAGAGAGGACTGGCTGTAATGAATACTGCTTTCTCTAGTCTGAGTAACTTGCTGGTTTAATTAATTTTGCTTCTGATTTCTAGTTTAGTAGATTAGTAATTCACTAAAGGGACATTTTACAATGTTTTCCAATGGTGGATTAACCAGGCTTGTTAAAAACCTAGGCAAATCTCTATTTTCCACCCTCAGAAGTCACTGGTTTCTCAGAAAAAAAATTCCCACAGAATGTCACTGAGACAGGACGGCCTTTGGTCAGTGAAATAAGTTCCCGCCGGATTCAGGGTGCAATTTCCCATTTCCAGAGGCTAAGGCCAGCACAGCCCAAGCAGGAAATAACTCTCCGTTAGCAAGAGCCAAGAACCTTGGTGGAAGTGCTTTCTTTCATCGGCCGCCGGTGGGGCGGGGAGGAGCCAGGAGGGACCGTCTTTGGCGTGCAGAAGGTCTTGTGCAAATCTGCAACAAGGAGCAAACTCGTTACCAGCTTCCAGCTGGGAACATTTTGTTCAGAGGTTTCCGAGCTGGGAGCAGCTGGGGCAAGGCAGGCCGGAGGTTTTCCTGCCTGATCCTGGTTCCGCACCCAGGGGTGGTTCTGCAGAGGGGTAGAGTTAGGTCAGCCTGCCTGGCTATACCTAAGGCTGGGACAAACCTTCAGCCTCTTTTGCTGCTGAAGATGCACTGTCTGGCAGCACTTCGGAGGGAGAGGCAGAGAAAAAAATGTTGAGCCTTGTAAAACGGGTATTTCCACTGTGTCTGAGACCTTGCTGGGGTGATGCAAGGAAACCTGATCATAAACCTTCCTGGGCAGAGGTTGTTCAGAGGCTCACTGGCTTCCCACAAGCTTTCAAACGGTCTTGCTCCATTTCTCATTTTTTGGTCCTACCTGAGGTCAAACCTCCTAAGGAGACAGTTTTGCCACACCCAGACCCATGCCCACATGGCAGTGACAAGTGTCACTGTGAATCTGCACTGGCACATGGGAGCCCTGCACACAGGGGCACTGCCTGAGCCCTCTGCCTGTGGGTACCTGCTGTGGCTGCAGAGGGGTTGGCACAGGTGGCCCAGATTTGCACTGAGCCTGGCAAACTTAGCCTTATAGGTGGTGTTTAATGTGCAGCCAAGCCAGGTTTTGAAAGCCAAGCATGCACACACATAAATGGCTGAGATTCAACAAGTCACTTTACCACAGCAGTGAGAGATGGACAGTCCTGACATCTCTCTCAGCCTATTTACTTGTTAGCACTTTCTTCCCTGCAGGACAGGTGTGCAATCTATTAATTCCCAGCTATAGTCCATCTCAGTGAATTGTCCTTTTCCTTTATTGTCAGCATATTTTTTCTTCCTCTCCTTTTAGTCCTGATTATGTTTGACTGTGTCCTACCAAATTTATATCCTTGGTATTTATAGCTTGCAAATATTCATTGGTTTATTACATTGCCTCTGAGCCACTACTTCACCAAGGTCTGTGTATATTTTTCCTCATTAATCAGTTCCTCCAGACCCCCTATTTTTTGCTGCTCTTTCCTGTAGAGTTTGCAGACTTTGTTTAGTTTTAAAAGACAGCAGAGGGAGTTTAATTCTCTTTTCTTTAAAGAAGGGCAATAGCTGGATGAGATTAAACACATACTAAGGAGAGTTTCAGGAAAACTTGCATTTGAGATGGCCAGTTCTAGACTTCATACTTGTATCCTCTTATTTGCCACATTTGTTTGGATCACTAGCATTTTATGCTGCAAACCTTTGCACCCCCTTTTGTCAAACACACAAATACATAATTCACTGTCCTGGGTAAATTCATTGACTTGCATGAAGCCCCCTGGATAGGCAGGTGCATGTGTGGGCAAACAGCTGTGTGACTGCAGTCTCAGGATAAGACCTTCAGTGATACCTAGGAATCCAACCTGCACCATTGCCAATAAGGTGGGGTTTTCTGCAGCCAAAATGCAGAACCCAGGAGGAGCTTCAGCCGTGCCTGAAATAGCAATCACAGGTGGCTGCTGGGTCAGTGGTCACTGAGAAGGTCACACTGGTACCTGTCTCTGTCTCTGTATCTCCCCTCCATTACCCCAAGGCTGAAGTGCAAACAGGCATCTGAGTAAAGAGAAATCTGTTGCAACACGGTTTGAGTACAATTCTCTCCAACCTTTGTCACCAGACACTGCCTGGTTGCCTTTGGCACAAATTGTACTTTACTCTACTAAGGATCTCACTGAAATCTCACTATCCTTACTAAGACTTAGTGGGAGCTGAAGGAGAAAAAAATAATCTCCAGAGAGTTTAAGTAAGGTTTGATTATTCATGGGAGCAGCAGGGGAATGGTAAAATTCTCCTGGATTTATTGTGAGCCTCTGGCATTGCACCAGACTGCTGTTTTCAAACCACTCTCTTTTTCTGGATGCTCTTAAATCCAGACTGCAACTTTAGATAAGTGAAATTCTGCATAGATGATGAAAAATCAGAGGACAATTCAGGGCTGCCCTCCATTTGGTGTATTTTGAGTACTTCAAGCAATTTTGACTCCTTACAGATCCTGGGAAAAAAGTTAAATCATACACCTTTTGTATAACTCTCTCCACTAGGGGCTATTCCCCGTGGACTCTGTCTGCAATGCAGCAACCAGAGAGAACAAGGTCTGTAATTTTAGTTAAGGTATATTTGGGCTTATTTTTATTCACACAAGCTACAGCAAGCTGTAGCAGGGCTACAGATGCCACTTCAGCTGCAGTGTTTCCATTAAGGCCGATTAGTAAATCAACTCAAAAGCAAGCAAAAGCAATGTAAAAATGGACAAGATAAAGGCAACTAAATAAGTGTTTAACAACAATATCTACTTGTCTTTGCAATAGTTTTCGTGGTCTTGTGGTTTAGGCCTGTTTTATGGACCTTTTAATTTCATGAAATGCGTGGCATGCTGTCAGTGTTTTTTTTCAGCTCTTGAAATAACTGATAAGCAATGTTTTATCAAAAATCTCATAGCAAGGATTTTCAAATAATACCTGAATTGAATTAAATCCTATCATGTTGCCCTAGAATGATTTCTTAAGAATGTGAAAATGGGAAAAAACAAATTCCTGTCTAAAATTCTTTGTAGCTTACACCAAGAAAAGGGAAGAACACCTTCCAGCTGGCCTGATTAACAGCTAATATGTCATATAATGATATCAACATAAAAAATATGTTTCATTTTCCCTAGATGATTTTAGTTAGCAGCTAGAAGTATCACCCAGGTCAGAAATTAATTTTAAAAAATAAATATAATTAACTGCTGAACTGCATTTCCGTCTCAGAAAGTAAGGTCAAAATTGTGGTTTAAAAGACTTTTTTTTTCCAGTAAAGTTAGCAGTTTTCAGCTTCATAAAATGAGCACTTTGAGGATGAATCCAAATATTTTAGACTGAACTTCTGAGGGAAAATGAATCAGCTCAACCAGCTCCCCTCAACAATAGAGCACTTGTAACTGTGATAGCAGCGTCCACTTTGCATTAATATGCAGCTATCAGTGTGGTGAGTCACACTATAAAGCATTTAACAACTGTTCTCATAAATACCACACACCATCTGGTAACTGAATCAAAAGGCTACATGCCAATTTTACTTTGGGATAGAAAGGTCTATTTTAAATTTGCACCCATAGTCTCAGGGTGCACAGATATTACAAAAAATTAGTATAGAGACAGGTCATCCCACCCAATTCCCCAAAAGTACGGCTGAGGATGAAAAAAATATTTCAGTGGGATATTTTGACATTATAATGTTTGTTCTCATTGCAAGTCAGAATTACAGAACTTGAAATTTTCATTATTCATGTCAAAAGACATCAATCTTTTTTTTTTTAATATTCTTAGGGAAGATGTCTACATTAAGTTTCATACAAAATTACATTGAAATGAAGTGTTCTGACATGCCCAAAATACAAAAAAAAATTTCTTCTGAATTTGCTGGAGTGACATAAAATACTTTGCTTCATAGCAATTCAGTTTGAGATTTCCACTTGGTGACAACATCACCTCATCTCTCAGGAATGCTGGCTCCTGCCATCATCCCATCACTCAGGCTGGACACTGATTAGGTCACACAAGAAGGCCTGAAAGTCCCCTGATGCAGCTCACTCAATGACAAAGCATGGGAGACTTAACAAGAGGAAGCTTTGGACATTATCACTGCATTGGCAAACACTGCACAGTTGGAATTCAATTTCTACTCAGACTGCTGAGGTTTATTGTCCTGACACAGAAGTTAAGGGCATTTTGGTCAGAAACGGTTTGAATGCTTATAAGATGTATTAATTAGTCTAATGAAATGTACTTGTCAGAATACACTTCTGCCCTGTTACCCATACATTTTTCAGTTTCCATTTCTCAGAAATAAACCAATTATTATCTAACCCCTTTCACTGAAGCTGCCTCCACTCAATTATAGAGTATGAACTTAAACTGGCTGCACTCCAGAGGTTATAGTGGGAGGGAAGGAACTGTGGAGGTGATAGAGGGACTGAACGTGACTCGAATATCCCATGGGGAGATAGAGGTGAAGATGTATTATAGTGTGTGGGCCCAAAGGAGCAGATATGCAAGAGGTAAGCAGGAACAAATCAATATATAAAAATAAAATCCTATCAGATTATGTATATCTCATTTTCTTAAGTGAATGTTAGAAAAAAACTATTCAGAGGTTTCCCTGGGCACTGTTTCAGAACAAGGGATACAAACACCCAGGGAAGGGAAACCTGCTATGTACAACTTACTGTCCCACTCTGGGGTAACTGTACCCCTCAAAGACCAAGTGTTGCCTTCTAAATGCAAGCAGAAAACTCTACCTTCTAAATGTCCCTGTTTCTCCACCCCCACCCTGTCAGCTGGCTTCAGCACTATCCCATTTCTGAACACCAGGTTCACAAGGTACTTCACAGCCATGTCTAAAAATCTTCCACACTGCCCAGACAGAAATTTTGGCCCTCAGAGGCTGGCACCATCAGCTTTGACCAGTCTTGCAAAGCACTGGAAAAAGTTTTAGAAAGGAATACTGAAATACTGACAACCCTAAATGAATTCTGCAAAAAAATACAAAATTGAAACCACTTCCCTCCAGTTGTGACCAACGCTCCATTGCTGGTGATAAGATCTTTCTGTAATTATAAAACTGCAGGCAGTAGCACTCTTGTGTGTTTATTTCTTGCACTGTTTTTTATGGTTGTGCCCTTCTGATTCACTAAAGCATTTATCTACATTCTGGCTTATTTGAGACTGGTGGCTATAGCAGTAAGAATTCATACAATGTCTAAGAGATCATAATGTGCAACTATGAACAACAAGGACAGCCCTTTCATTCTCAGATAATTTTTACACAGGGTAAAGCTCTCAGATATGGAAGTGGGAGAAGATTCAGAAGAGAAAGATACTGTCATGGTTTGACACTGGCACAATGACAGCGCCCTCTTTCTTCCCAGTCTAATCACAATATTTATATTGAAAGCAGAGGTGAGAGAAAGTGACTGGCATGAGATCTACCAAAACAGGGCTCTAACTTGTCTGGGGTGCATATTTCACCACCTCTAGAGGGCTCATACCATTTCTCTTTATATGCTATGATATACTGTTATTCATTGTTCCTTTCAGTGTTGTTTTCTTTGTTCTTAGAGCACCAGCTTATTTATCTACCATAAACATTCTGGAAATGAATTGTATTTAAAGAAATCACTTGAATCAATTTGATTTATGAAGTTGTGTTTCCATTAATCACCTCCTTGAACACCTCTTAAAGCAAATGATTCACAGCAAGTGAGACAGTTCCCTGTCATGCCTCCACACACCAGTTTTGGCACAACAGAGCAGCTCTGACCCTTCAAACTCCCACCAAACTTTCCCAGGGATAGACTTTTGGCTTGGTGCTCAGGTTTATTGAATTCACAGAGCAAGAGTAGAGCTGTGGTCTGGAGTTTCATCACTGAGTCCTGGGCTGCAGCCTGTGTACTCCCTCAGATGCAAGGCCTCCAGCCACATATCTTTGCTCTTAGAGCTGAACTTCTAATGCTGTCAGAATCAAACAGAATTCAGAACTCTCGAATCTTTGTGTAGCATTAAGATCTCCTTGTTCTACGAGCATATTAAAAACACTGAATGTGTCATATCAGGCTCAGTCTCACCACCAATGTGCATATTGTGAGAAACATATGTCCTTACCATGCTCTGGGCAGAGCTGAACTACTTCTGCCTTTGATCCAAGCAATAGAAGGGAAGTGGATGCCTTAGGAACATGCCAGCCAGAGGTTCATGTATTATGCTTGCCAAGATTGTATGGTTTTCTGCTTTTGGCACAAAATTGTGGCACGCTTTTCTCTTTTTGGCAAGTGGATGCATCTTGGCAATGGCACATTTCAGGCTTGTGTGTGCTTGCAACATGCACGGAAAATGTACTGTCCCAATACCCCACATGACTTCAGCACGAATAATAATCCTATTTTTTTTCCATAGGAGCATTCTCAGGAACATATCATAAGCTCATAGAAATGCTGGTTGTGAGGGACCTCTGGGATTCGTCCTGCAGCTCTATTGCCAGCACTTCGTCAGGTCAGTCATGCTTTTCTAATTGAGTTTCAGGACCCATTCCAAAGATAAAGATTCCACCACCACTCTCATTAGGCTCTCAAACTGTTTCCCAAACACTATCCTGAACCTCTCAGAACACAGTCTGTGGCCATTGACTCTTCTGCAACTGGGCATCTTCCAAGAAATCCTTGATTGTGCAGTATTTTTAATACCCATTGGCATAGCTGTGGTCTGCTATTTCATTACCTCCTGGTGTCCTTTTCACCCTAGACACCTCAGCATCTCCTTCACGTAACCGGCTTTAGGCCCAAAGCTGGACACTGTTCCAGATGGGCCAGCGCCAAGCAGAGGGGATAGTAACAGTCCTGGCTTTGGTCCCAGCACTGGAGCTGAGGAAGCAGTCTTCTTCCTCTGCAATGGAAGCCCAGGCTGGATCATATTTAACCTGGCACCTGGGTCCTTAAGTTCTTTTCAATCAACAGGGCCGGGCTGACTCAGACACTTGTTTCCAATCTCTTCTGGTGCAGGGGTTATTCTGCCACACACAGGGCTTTACCTTTTTCCTTGCTGAAGGGAAAGTAGAATGATCTCTCAAGGTTCTAAAGAACATGTTGAACTGAAGCACAGGAGTTGAGTACCAGCTTCTTTACTTCACCTCCAACTAGTGTATTGTGAAGTTTTCTGTTAGTCATTTCAGAGACAACTTTCAGTATTTAGCCCCTGTAGTACTAACCACAGACCTCAGCTAGAATTATGGAGGCTTCATGTTGCTGTAAAAGTAGCAAAACTGAGATATTTTATCTTAGAAACAGAATAGTTCAGGTTGGATGGGACCTTTAAAGGTCATCTAGTCCAACCACCCTGCAATTAGCAGGGACATCTTCAACTAGATCAAGTTGCTCAGATCTTGATCCAGCCTGGCCTTGAATATTTCCAAAAATCCTAAGGATTTGCATTCAAGAAGAGAAACAGAAGAAAGCACATAGAGAAGAAAGTACATGAGGTAAGTGTTGTTGGTACTACACATTCAGGGACAGTCAAGGTCATAGAAGCATAGAATCAAAGACTCATAGAATGCCTTGGGTTGGAAAGGGCCTTAAAGATCTTGTAGTTCCACCCTCCCTGCCATAGGCAGAGTCATTAGACCAGGTTGCTCAAAGCCCCATTCAACATGGCTTTGAACACTGCATCCACAACTTCTCTGGGCAACCTGTTCCACCCTCACAATGAAGAATTTCTTCCTATGATCTAATCTAAACTTCCTCTCTTACAGCTTGAAGACATTTTGCCTCATTCTGTAAGAAATTTATCTCCATCTCTCTTGTAGACTTCCTTCCGATGCTGGAAGATCACAATTAAGCCACTCCAAAGCCTTCTCTTTTCCAGGCTGAACAATCCCAATTCTCTCAGCCTTTCCTCGTAGGAGAGGTGCTCCACTTCTCTAATTATCTTGGTGGCCTCCTCTGGCTTGCTCCAACAGGTCAATCCTTCCTGAGCTGGGGACCCCAGAGCTGGATGCAGCACTGCAAAGTGGAGTAGAGGGGTAGAATTCCCTCCCTCACCCTGCTGGCCACGCTTCTTTTGGTGCAGCCCAGGACACGACTGGTATTCTGAGATGCAATCCCACACTTTGCTGGCTCATGTCCGGCCCCTCACCCATCAGCACCCCCAAGTCCTTCTTGGCAGGGCTGCTCTGCATCTGTTCATCCCCCTGTACCAGGGGTTGTCCCCAACCCAGGTGCAGCACTTTGTACTTGGTCTTCTTGAGCCTTACAAGGTTCCCATGGTCTACTTCTCCAGCTTATCCAGGTCCCTCTGGATGGCATTCCAGGTGTGTCAATTGCACCGCTCAGCTTGGTACCATCTGCAAATCTGCTGGAGGTACAGTCAAGTCATTTGAGTGTTCCTGTGCCTGTTTGTATGCTTAATGCTGTAACCTTTTTTTTTAATGAATTTTAACCCTATCCTGAAGTGTGGCAGGATACATTAAAATTCCTGATACGTTATTTGAACTTTACAATCACATTGAACCACTTCATTGCCAATATACACTGAAATTTTGTTTCAACTCTATTTTCAGTATTATTAATACAGGCTGCTTTAGTCAGTATGGTAGCATTTATGGAATCCAACAGATTATAAAATATAATTGACCTTGTCATTAATGTTGTCTGTCCCCGCAAGCAGGGAACATATTGTTCACAGCTCTTTCCAGTGTCCTCACATAAGATCACAGAAAATACAAGCAATTTTTCCTTTAGCTAGAGAGAACATTTCAAGAGAAGATTGCAAATGCTGTCACATTGGTGTTAAAATCAGACTGGTGGTGGTCATAAGAATAAGAAATTCTTTTGGGTGAGAGAGACAAAAGCTTCCTTGTTCTTAATATATCCCTTTCTATTTTCCAGAATGCTGCAGCAAGCTCAATCTCTCTCTGTATTTCTTTTCAGCAAAGTTGTCTCTAATGGCTTCTGCAGAAAATTTTAGCTGTAGAAGACCCTGTACCAAACTTCTGCAAGTCAGTACTATTTTTATTTTTCATGCATATGAATTAATGGTGCAGTAGTGACAACAGCATTTCAGCATGTGCTTCACTTCAGCAAAGTGATACTGAAATGCCCAAGAAATATCTAAAAGTTGGGCACATAGAATTTGTTATAAAATATAGAGTAATAAAAGGATCACTCAATATGAAAAGGAGAGAAAATTTTCAAAGAAAACCAGAAGTAACAAGCATGAGGTTTCTATATTCCAGTATATAGCTTGAAACTGAAGCCCAGCGGCCTTATTACAGGACAGTTCAGAGCTCTCTGCAATGTGTTTTCTCTTGTACAGAATAATACCTGTCAGACACAGCCTATAACTTGTAGTAAGGAGAATGTACAAAGATGGGATGCTCAGTGGAGTGAGAGATGTTCAGTTCTCACTCAGGTACACAATGAGCAGTAATCACAGCAGCCTGCTCTGTAATCCAATTGTTCTTCTTAACAACAAGGTTGCTGCATCCTCCGGTCTCCTGAAATAGCCTCCTACTAACTCATTATAATGTGTTCCATCTGCTAGATTTGTAGAAAAAGGAGATAATCTTTAAACAGTCCCAGAGCCACTGTCAATGTTTAATCCCCCTCTTGCACTCTGAGATATTACCTTGCCATGATTTCTAGAGTCCTGGTACTAGGTCTTTATATACAGTAGCAAAGGACCTTTGAGATATTTGACAAATTCTTTAATGTATCATCCTTATAGCCAAGAAGTCCTTGGAGAAAAGACAATGGATAAGTGAAAAATGCATGAAGTAAAATACAGACCCCAGCTTGGGTAAAAAAGATGCTTGTTCTGTTTTAAATGGGATGTATCACACCAGTATGTGACAAGGCCAAAGTATTTAATTTAGACGAGGAGTGGTGAGCTCAGCTTTAAAACAGGATGAAAAGAGATAGCTAAATCTTTAGTCTCTAGGAACTGTTTTCTGGGTCTACTTCTTTTCCCACTGGAGAATTACAAACATGAAGGAAACATTCAGCCCAGATTTTATGACATTTGCTCAAGAGAATGCCTTTTGATGAGGCACCAAGAAGAGATCTCACTGTATGGCAACACATTCCGATCCTGTGAGTGTGCAGCATTTAACCTTTTCTTACACAGGGAAGCACATCCCTGGAGATGCTGCTCTCACTGGGAATCTCTTCTGCTATAAGCAGGTGTGCAACCACCAGCAGTGCTGCTTAGCTCAGCTTGTCCTTTGTAGCAGAAGGTTGAGACAGCCTCAGGCACCTCAAGTGTTGGCCACCGAATAATTTGCCGTAAGTACAAGAGCACCACCTTGTGATCCCTGAAAGCCAGCATGCCAGCTGGAGGAGGAAGATGGTAGCAGTGGGCTCCTGCCACCCCCAAGACTCCTCTGTCCCTGGGACAGCCATGACCATACAGACCTGGATGCACTCCTGCTTCATTGCTTACTGCCTTAGCAATATGAAAGACCACAGAGACAAACTTAGAACAACTTACCACTGATATTTGATCTGGGAGAAGATGTAGTCCTGCTAACATTTCCTGGTGTGCATGTCTGGGAGAGGAACATCTTCCAGAGCAAGCGGTGTTATACATCCACCCAAAAGGATGTGTCAGTAGCAGTAATAAATCACCTGGCTGCAGCTGCAGCCACCAACCAAATGCCCATACAGCACAACAGGATGCAAGATTTATTAAATTGGGCTGCTGTAAACCAGGCAAAATCATAGGCTATGACAACAGATTTATTTTTCCAGGTTTCTGGGCTATGGAAACAGATTTATTTTTCTGGGTGCTAACACTGGTTAGACAGCACAATCTTGCTCTGCATAGATGATCAGCCTTTGTCTTTTGCTCTGTCCTCAGTAGGACCATTAAAACAGCCAGCTCTGAGTTACAGTTCCAGCTCTTGATGAAAAGACTCAGCTTCAGACAAAAAAGAAAGCTATTTTCCAATTTTTAGAAACCAGCACATTCACTCAGAGACATCTTTCATGTTATAGCTAAATTTCCATTGCTATGGAGAATTTTTTAAAAGTTTGTGCAAGCTGGGGATGTTTGTCTGGCAAATAAGGTATAAAGATCATATATAAAATGGAAAACAGTACCTAGATGTTATCTGAAACAATATTCTGGGACAACAAAAATCTGGCCTCAGAATCACGTTTGCAAAAGAAGAGTTGTCAAAGCAACTTTAGAAGTCTTGAAACACTGTCCAGAAATTTTAATTTTTTTAACATATAGCTGTGGTCAAATCAATGAAAAGCACTTTGGAAGTGCTGGATTAATTTCAGTCCTATTCTGGTAATTATTTAGGACAGTGAAGGAATCTAAAAAATCCAAAACATCACCTCCTATTCATTTGCACAGAAAAATCAGAAACCATTTGAATCCGTGCCATATTATTGAAACAATATATTTTTGTAAATTCAAATAGTTAGGAAAAAATTCCAAAAGCCTTTAGGTGCCTGTGGCATAGCTCAAGCAGAATTTAGATGCCTGCATTCAAGAGAGTGAGTCACAATTCTGCCTGTGGCAGGCATACCTGAAAGGCACCTAAGCTGTCATCAGTAAAAGTATTTAGGCACCTCAAGTACTTCTAATGTGTATTCCCAGAGGCCTTCTTATCTTGGATGAGTGTCTCAGCAGATATTTTGTTTCACGGTGTGTTTAGGCATTCTCTAACTATTTGGTGGGCTGCCTAGAATCCTTTGTTTATTAGGGATGGTTACACAACACTCAGCCCATGCCAACATCACTGAGCTCGGCACAAAGCAGGGAGTTCATGTGCCTGCTGCTATTCCAAAGTCATCCAGATGAACTCCCCTGTGAAATTATGTCCATCATCTGCTCTATGTGTAAGGTGAGGAACAGTTTCTTTACTGTAGGCATCTTCTTTTAACATATTTATTCATACACAAGCAGCAACTGAAGTGGCTGCAGGTTTCAGAGCTATAAACCCCTCTCACTCAGCTGTCAGAAGCTCTGGGACAAGGAGAGGGAACTTCAGACTCATCTCTTTTTTCAGCATTTTCTCAGCATCCCTTCACTCTGGCTGTTGTACATCCCACAGTCTGATGCCTAACTCTTTTCCTCAACTGTATAACTAAGGTGTATAATGCAGAACTGCAAATTTCTACCTCTTGAGGTGGCATTGGAAAGTCAGGTTGAGTGTCATCATGCTGGGGTCCCTGTGTATCTGGGCTTTGGTGACTTTTCATCCTAACACATGTGAGTACAAATCCAGATTCTGGCATCCACTTTTCTAGAAATGCTAAATAAAGACAAGACTGTCCTTGTACTGCCATTCATTCCCTGAGATGGTTCTGGAGGCCTTATAGAGCATCAGTATGTATCACATTTCATGAACAAAGAAATAATCTCAAACACTGAGTTATTATTATTAAAAAAAAATAAAAAAAGGAACTGCTTTTGAAGGATTTAAAGACTAAAAGACTTTAAAGACTAAAAGACCCTAAATTGAACACCCTAGACCAGAGCAATCTTACCAGGTATTCCTTCTGCTATACTGCAAAATGCCCTCACAAGTCTGAAATCATTACTGGGATGTTTTTAGACAGTAGATAGCATGGCAATACTCTCTGTAAATGGGAAATGTTCTAATTATAGAGCAGCAATACAGGAACTGTAATGGTGAGGACCAAACCTTGTATGTCAGTATCTCAGCATTGTGGCTGGGAAGGACCAAGGGCACCTGTAACTCAGCAGACCCACAGTGAGTGTTATAAGCAGCTGAAAGAAGAAAATAATGACTAGTTTGCATCTCTCATCTAACCACCTTAGGACTGATAGTTTTTTCCTTTCAGAATTAAGATAACAGCTTCTAGAAGAATGTGACCAGAAATGTGATTAAAAATAGCACATCCATAACAGACATGTTCAGAAATGTCATTAAAAATAGCATATCCACAACAAACAGCTCTTAATGTTGTGAATAAATATGTTCACATCCGTTGGCAGAATTTTTTCTTTATGTGAAGACACTTGAAAATTATTGTGCCCCAAGAGAGGCACGGTAAAATGAAGGTCATTATTTCTTTAGGTATCTACTCTAATGGTGCTATTCCCTGTTCACATTTTTTTTCCGTTTGTTTTGGGCCTACTACAGTTAGTTTTCCATACTATGGGCAACCCCAGTACTATCAAAACCACCCCAGTGGCACATGTTCAACAGCCTATTCTACCTACTTACAAAGCCCACAGTCCTGACCACTTGTTGCTCTGGACAATCAGGCACCACCCCCTCCTCCTGAGAAGAGGTTGTCACAGGCCCAGGGACAGAGACTGAAATTAAAGTTACAGCTAACAGAGCTTCCATGGGTACTTGAAATGCTGCACTAATTGTGGCTCTGCGTGTATCTACCTCCCAGTGGCAGCTCTTTGAGCTCTGAAGGTCACGAACGCTCACAAATATTTAGCAGTAATAACCCACCAGAAATGTCAAAGCCAGGAAGTGAAATGCTACACCCACAATTCTCTATGCATTGTATTTCACTTTCAGTAAAGCATAACAAAGCAAAGCAAATAGCCTCAGAAAAGTTCATTTATCCACTTAGAGAAAGATGGGATTTTTTTTTTTAGTATGATTCTGGCTTATGTATGTATCTATTTTCTCTGCCTGACCTTTTCCAGATCAGCCTCTGTTGCTCAGAAAATAGGCTGTCTTTTATTCATGCTGCCTTTCCACCTGACATCAAAGAGGTTTGCATGTGTGGATCAAGAGATCAAAGGTGCTGATAATCTCCCAAAATCTGCTTGGTTGTGCCATTCAAATTAATACACTGTTAAGAGTTATCTTTGGTAGTTATTATATTAAACAGTCAATTTGGGAAGTTTTGCTTGCAGGGTTTTTTTGCCATTCACAATTTTGAGATAAACTCAACTGCTAAGTATCCCTAATTAGCCAATCTCTCATGTTGATTTCTCTTCTTTAGCAATTGGTGCTACATTTAATTTCTTTTTTAAAAAGTGAAATTGTGAGCCAGGAAAAGTTTGCAGCCTGTAAACAGGCGCTCTCAGTCTGTTGAGGCTTGAACAGATGCACAATTCATGAACTGAAACTACATGATATAACAACTCAACCATTTATTGACTTGATGAAGCAAAGCTTGTTACTAACAATAGGCTATTCATACCATCTATCTTTTCTGATAAACAGGACAAGAAATTATTTGGAATTCTGTTTTTTGAAATACAGATGAACCCAGTTTAGCTCTTTCCATAGATGGAAAATATTTTCTGGTTTATTCTTCAGATAATTTTGAACTTAAAGTTGTTTTTAAAATACCTCTGCAGCTTTTTCTAGAGAAAGATATTCCAGAGCTATGGAACAACTTTACATTGGTTCATATTCTTCATAAGCTTGCTCATTTCAAAGTTCATCCCAAAATGATCTCAATAATTAATGGCAGTAAACAGCTGTGGTCCTAATACATGGAATAGTCCATAATGTACATGACTCATAATTAATTCATTCAATCAAAGTCCTTGAATCATCAAATGGAAAACAAGAAGCATGGAACAAAATTGCTGCAATGTTTTAAGAGAAAATCAACTTTGAAAAGCTGCAACATTCCGAATAATCTCACAATAATTTAAGATGGTCTGCAGCAAAAATAAAAAGCAGTAAATGGAGATGTTGTTGCAAATTGTGTTTCAGTCCATGTTAGATTCTCACTGATGCTGGAAAAACACATATCTTTATGTCTGAGAAACATGAAAATTGAAAAGCAAATAGTTGGATGAAAACAAGTCCCAGTCAATACTGATACAAAGTTTGACCTCCTGATTTCACTAGCAAAACTGGAAAAAGTGCTACAATCACTTCATGAGAGAAGAGCAATGCACTGAATGTTCAGCAGTTTAAGACCTACTATGGATGTAGTTTTTTGATGCAAAGCAGACACTGAATGTTTTTGCATGATTAAGAGGTATTTGGGAAGGATACAACAGCATAAATGAAGACTATTCAGCCAAATGACTCAGGAGTCACTGCTGCAGAAAGATGTTTATATTTGGTTGGGAAGACACTATATATTTAGTAAAAAAGAATTGAGACTCTTGATTTCCATTTAATTTAGCTATATAGACACTTCAAGCATCTGCAATAGGAAGGATTGGCACATACCCACAGAAACTGTGATGTACTCCAGATTGGAGAAGATTCTCTTGGGTAATCCCAGCACAAATTCACTTGAATAAATAACCTTTCCAAGAGAATTATACCAAAATTTTAAATTTGGCAGTAGTCTAACAATTACAAGCCTCTATATTATCCTTAAGTGGGAACTGCTTTTGTCTTTCTTGTGGTACTTGGTTGATTTTTTATAACACATCCAAACAAAGACATGGGAAACATGAAGTGTCAGGATGCATCTCTAATCCAGTGGGTTGGGTGTCCTCTTGGAAATCTGCTGCCTTGGGTTCTCAGCAGCATTTCCATGTGAAATCATGTCGTCAAGAGAGAGGGACTACTTTCTCCTTCCCTCTTGCCACATTCAGTAGGCTGAGATACAAGTCCAGGGTATGGGAAGCTTTAACTTGGCCCCCACATCCAACATGAGCTATATGTCAAGTTCCTGGAAAACAAGTCCTGAAACCTGTGGGTAAATTCAGCCCAGCTGAGGTGATATGAGCAGGTCTTCTGCCATGAGGCTTGCCCTGCAAGGAAGGATTGCCCTGCTCTTGGATTGCCCTGCAAAGGTAGGGCTGTGGGTGCCTAAGGCCAGCCCTGGCTGCCACAGTGGCAGAGGAGAGCAGTGGGTGGCCCGTGGGTGGCTACCCTGCCCCTTTCACTGCTCTGCCAGGCACTGAGGCTGCCTTGGGATCTCTGCTGTGGACAAAGCCTTGGCACAGGGTCCCTAGGAAGGTATGGTTGCAAGGGCACAGGAGTACAGTGCCAGGCTTGCTGCGCACTCCCAATGGTGTGGCTTTGGTAGAATATTTCCCTGCCTGCCTGGAGACTGTGTTTGGGCAAGGGCCATCTGCTGGGAAACAAAAAGCCACATGCAGCCCCAGGCTCTGGTGAGCAGTCACCAAGAACAGAACAGCCATAGGTGCCTTGCTGTGCCTGCTGCTCTGACACCAAGGTCAGGCAGAAGATTCTACTATCAGTCCTTAAACAGGGACATGAAGAACTGGAAGCTCATCTCCCAGTAGAATGTTGGGATTAGTTCACTTACTTCCCAAGAGATCAATTCCGCTGATTATCTTCTCTACTGCTCTGGCTTTTGGTGTGGAATTGCAAAAATGCTTCACATTAGCACTTGTGATGTACAAATTGCTTTAAACACAGCATATTATTTATGAGATCTTGTAGTGAGACACATTTTATTAAACAAAGAATGTAGCAATTCTATTATTTGTAACTAGATATTGCAAAGAGTATGTGGGTACCAAGGAAAACACATTTCTAATGCAGATCCTGTGTCAAATCTTATAAAATCATAAAATTTTCTAAAAGTATCTTTTCAAACCATTATTGTTTTCTGCCTTCATCAGTTCATGAAAGCTCAAAAGAGCCAACTAAATTCCTTTTGAAAGGAATTACAAATTCTGAAAAATCAATAAATACAACTGTATTCCCAGCAGAACATTTTTATACTGTGCTAGACAGGGATGAAGATGCATTTCCTGTAAACTTATCTATGAAAAGACAGCTCAGAGACTACAATTTAATTACTAAGCTATAACAAGACATCTGGGGAAATTGCTAGATTGGCAGCTTTAGAAAGTGTTTATGAAGTGATTTTACAGTGAAAAAAAGGGAAACTATTAATTTTTGTGTAGTTTTTTTTTTTACTAAGGAAGTTTAGATGTTTATGCAGAATGGAAAGTTTGTCAGTATTTTAAAACAGGAAACAAAAAAGATTTTAAACTAAAAGGTAGATATAACTCAGTAGAAGTATGCTACTTCAGAAAAGCAGGTGTCCTTTCATAGCCATTAGCTTTGTTCTTTATTGTATGGATGACATTTATAGCAGCTTCTATATCACAGTGTTTGTTAACATGAAGAACCAACAGTTGAAATTATCACTCTCTCACTCCCTTAGCCTTTGAAAAGTTTACTGAGCAGTGAATTTATCATCAATGACATTTCTGTATAAATAGCATTGCTAATTTTTCTAACCTAATAATATGTTTCATGTTCTCACAGTATTTATTGTATTATCAAAATAAGCAAAGTAATCCTTGATCTTGTTTTCTCTTTGAATTGAGAATGTCTTTTCTTTTCCATTGTGTTTTTAATGCTGGTGAAATTCCATTGAATTTATGGGCAGCTACTCTGCTATAAAACTGATATAGCTTTTTCTGTATTAAGTTTTTCTAATCAGTTTTTCTTCCATCACCTCAGATAAATAAGACTCTTTCTAGAAATACACTCTATTTTTTTATGACAACTCCACCTTGTCTAGTTTGTTGTTCAGAAGCTTTAGTAGATGTTTATCCGAAGCTGGACATAATGGTTGTTCTCTTCACACACAGAAAAATAAAATGCCACCAGTTTCTTTATCCTCCAAATTCACTTCTCTTCCTCAAAATCTGCAGATGCTTTTTGTCTACATCATGCCCTAAAAGTAACTTTGGGAGATGTATGTAATTGGTGTCACCAGCTCACCTTGCAAGAGCTGCCCAGGTCTTTGCAACACCAAAATCACAGATATTAGTTATGAGATGCCTTGTAAGGGGCACCTGTACGAAACCAATTTAGATTTATCAGTCTAGGTACCAACAGGTCTTCAGCACTCCAATGAAGTGGAGTGGAATGAAGTGGCAGTCACCTGGCATTGAGGAGTGCTCCAGGTTTGTTGATTTCCCCATAATGGTGCCAGGAGCAGACAGGAGCAAGGCACAGACCTGAGGCCCATCAGTCCATGAGACAATAAACTCCCATTTTCCATTATTTGCACAGTGGTTTCTGGTGTCTGATGAACCAGTCATGTCCAGAGAAATCTACATATCAACAAAGGAAGCAGAGAGTACCACACAGGAATAATTTTGCTTCTGAATTAAAATGAATATTATGTTATCTAACAAAATCCCTCTACTGGTATCATCAATAGCTGGGGAGAAATCAGAAATTATGACCTTTTGATCACAGTTGCCAACAACCAACAGTTAAAAACGGTGATGAACAAGGGGCAACAGTAGCTTGTCAGAATCCCTGTAGATTCTTGACTTGGAGACAATCAAGATTGTGTGTGACATTGGGACACTGGGACCAAATCATGCTGGATTTCCTGCCCATCAGGGGCTTTTGTCCTCACACTAACAGCATTCCTAAGCAGTCAGTCATGAAAACCTCCTAGAAGCATTGTGCCGTCAAAGCAGCACAAAGTAGCTTGAGTGTCCTGCTGAGTGGGGCAGCAAACCCCCTTGCCTGCCCAGACACAGTTTTGGAAAGATCAGATACATTCCGTACTCACATGATATTCGTTACTCATTCCGAGCACAATATAGCAAGTGTTACTCTGTGCTAGGGTGACTGCATGTCCTGTACTGAACACTGTAACAAACACAGGGTTATAATAGCCCTTTGGCAAGAGCTTGTGCCTCTCTCAGTGACAGTATCACCATTAAAGCTACGCCTGTAGGCCTAATCTCCCCGGCTGCTCTTTTTAAGCCGGCAGTCTTTTCTGAAGTTGATTTTCCTTCCTTGCGATGTTATCATTTATTACTGACAAAGGGTGAAAAGCTCAAACATTTGCAAACAAACGTGGTAAGACAGTCCCTACCCTGAAGATAGCATCGTTTACTTTGGATACAGATAAATTAATTGTTTATTCAGAACTTTTGGCTCCTTGATGCAAACTTTACCGGCCCTGGTGCTCAGTCATCAGTGCCAGACCTGTGCTATGGGAGCAGAACAAACCCCAGCCTAAACTGTGGGGCAGGAGGGGAGATTAGAGCAGTCCCAGCCCTGGTCAGGATCTGAGCCCTGATTGCAATTCACTCTGAAACTGCTTCTGTTTTAATATTCTCACCATTAGCCAAAAGGAACTGCTCTAGATACAAAATTCTTGTTTTCTCAAAATCTGGCCATGCTGAACTGTTGATATAACCTTCTCTAAAATAAAAGCCATCTCTAAATAATTCAGACTTTGTAAGGAGCTGAGAGGAAAATACAGGTGAATCCTATTTTTTAAAACTTCTATATTAGCAAAGAAAGGCACTTTTAGAAAAATAAAATAAACCTCCCTACCACCTTGTTGTTCAAATGCTTCTTTTAGACAGTTGGCTTTACTTTCAAGCATGTTTTATAACAAGAGCAAATAAACTCAAAAAATTTGATGGTAACCCATTCAAAGTGCTTGGAGTTTTTGACATGCTTTCACATGTACTTTTGGCTGCTATAAACAGCAGGTTAATGTCAACATGAGTTCCTCCTGTCTGTTGCCCTTCTGAGTTCCCCGGAAGCAAAGGCACTTCATATCGGTCTTCCTGAAGGTCACATTTGATCTGCTCACACGTTCTGCAAATACAGAGCTCGGTTTCTTAATGGGCAGGGCGGGGGCACTGGTAAATCCATGTGTTCTGCAACATCAGATGAGCTGTTGTTACTCCAGCACTATATTGAGATTCACTCTCTCATGTCCTGACTAATCAAATTATGAACAAATTCTTTTCTGCTTTCAGCTGCTGTGATCCCATTTGGACTTCCTGTATACCTGCAGGAGAATAAAATCAAATGCAATTTACAAGAAGGCTTGAACCCTTCTTCTGGACTCTGTGTTTGAGTAAAAGTTTTTTCATGCTTTTTTCCTTCGTGCCTTTGCCCTTTAATAATGTTCTACTTGTGACTGCACAAATGTGATGCTTCCATTGGGACTACAGTGCTTGTCCAGAAGTTCAGAAGTTCAACCTTTCAAATGGTACATACAAAGGCAAGAAATAGTGCAACCCGCAGGCGCAGGTAGGAGCACCTGAAATTTTAGGCATGCAAAAACTGAGGCCAGTGTTGGAGAGAACAGGTCCCACTCCTCACAGTAGCTGTGCATTTACATACTCTGACAGGCTTCTGGCAGTAGGCAGCTGAAAATGATGAGCTGTCTCAACAGATTAAAATTAAATTCTGTTGAAGAAAACAACATACAAAAATTATGTTTCTGTATAAGCTGTGTGATTAAATGTTACTTGTTTCAAAGCTAATGTTTCTGTCACTTTCAATTACAGCTTTTGGAAGCTTTATTCTGCATCATTTAATCTCTTTAAATAACTCTCCTGTTCAGCTTTGTTATAGGGATTGGCACACTTAGTATGAACATTGCTCTGCTACTAACTCCTGCAATAACATCACTGACTCTGATTTAAAATTCGGTTAATCATATCTGTTCTCCCTATCATGTCTGGAAGTTGGAAAAAGGAATATGTGTGCTTCAGTCACATGCTGGAACTTCTTTACTGGTCAAGTTATATTGAGCAGGCTCATGTAAAATATCTGTGATAAACAGATGAAAATTTACTAATTTCTAAACAGTGACACATATTTCTTGTTGGGGAATGGTTTTCAAAGCTTTTTTTTTTTTTAATATTGCTATTCTAAAAACTGAAGGGTTGAGTATTTTTCACGTGGTTTTGCCATTTCTAAATTTTGAGACAAATGCTGAAACTGAGTTAAATTTTAGTGAGGTTAAGCAAATTACAACTTGTTCAACTAGTTTGAACTTAGACAAAAAATCCTATATTTGTTGACAGAAGAACCTTTGAATCAAAATCAATATAAAAACTGATCTCCATGTCTACATTTTGCTGAATATTTTCCTTTATTTGTCTAAGGAAATTATGATTTATGTGCAAAAAGAGGACACTATATTTGCAATTAATGAGCAAATGGAAGAAAGCAGGGGAGGGAGCTTTGCTAGTAAAAAAAAAAAAAATTTTTTTGTTTTTTTTTTTTTTCCTTTTCACTGAAGGCTGCTCTCCAAGGCGAGCTCTGCCACCTCGTGGGCTGCAGCCCTCTTACATGGTAGTGCCCAGAGTTGGGGGCAGGAGAGCACCATTGGATAGGGAGAGGTAGGTCTGTAAAAAACCCCAAACGACCCAGTGTCTAAAATAAATTGCAGAAAGAATTGCAATAACATCAGGGGTTTGAATCATAATTATTAAAATCAGTCTCTTGCTGAAAAGGAAATCATGTCAACAGGACAGCAAGGTATATTGGTCTAGCTGATCTTTCCAACCATATTTCCTGGATTTAAATCCTTTTAAAGCAGCATTAGGTACAGTGCAGACACTCAGTGCCAGCATTACTGGATCTGTGCAGGTCCCAGCTCCCTGCTGCCCTGCCCCAGGCATGGGCCCTGGCACCCTGACTCACTGGTATGTAAATCCATGCAGACCCCAAAGCATCACAGGCTGCACCCTGGCAGGCAGAGGTAGGGGCAATCCTAGTCCAGATCTGTGACCCAGACATGCCTCTTTTGTAGATGTTTTTTATTTGTTTCTAACAGAAGGTCACAGAACCACACAAATCACTGGGTTTTTTTCAGTTTGCTGACCTAAACAGAAATCTGGATCAAGTTCCAAACAAAAAAGGAAAATCGATTCTCTCTTGTGAAATGAAGAGCTGGAAAAATAGTTTGGCTCAACCCACAAAACTTCTTTAACTGAAAAGAATAATCACTAAGCAGCTGAAAATATAAGCTTGGTGATTTCCAGCTGAGAACATTATTTAGTAGATGTTTGTTTTCAGAAATGTTGTGCTGCTTTGACTTTTCTTGTATTTTCAGGAAGCAATAAAATCAAGACAAAATAAGCAAATACTTTCAATGACCCCCAGTTTTAGCATGTTCCTTAATCAACAGCTGTACTCAAGGAGCACAGATAGCTTTGGTCTACAACTCAAGATCCTAATTGTGACCTTCCTGGCTGGCAGCAAATGGGAAGGACTGGAGAAGCATGGGGAGACCCCTTATTCTACAGGGGTTTCAGTGTTACCTCAACAATCTTATCTGGTGGTATAAATACAGCTGTCACACTCACACATATGCTGTTTTAGCCATATCGACCCACCAACAGTAACCTATCACTAGAGGAACAAACAGATTTTTAGTATTTAGTTTAACCATTTAAACTGAAAAGTCATGAGAAATAAGGAAGAGGAGCATGTCCATGAAATGCCACATTTACAGGGACTGATCTTTTCACTACAGAGTTTGTTTCTTATTGTCTATACAAACATGTCAGGTCTTAAAGGAAGTGGTTCTTTTGTCATTTCTCTGTGACAAAACTAAAAAAAGAATTAGATGGATGAAAATTCTCAGATATACCCATACAGCTTTGATCATTTAGAGGTAATTTCCAAAGTATGTTGAGAACTTCAAACACGAGGTGGTTTTTGGAATTGTAACAACTTCTTATAATACAAATGTCTGAATCCTGAGACCTTGACAAATGGCTAATGAAAATAAGGAGCTAAAGGAGGTGTGAACAAAATATATTGCTCAATTTTGTTTCTTGAGTGACCAAGCACATAGACAATTTTGCCTGAATAACTAGACATCCCTATTATAGAATTTAAAAATAAGGGGGGAAAAAGTGTATTTCAATAGATTGGAATGACATTTATCTATTATATATTTTAAATTATAAATTAAATATACTGAAGCATCAGAGATTCTAGGTGACTTTGCTATTATAGCTGCTTTACTGTTGAAGGCACATAAAATAGCTAAAGGGCAACAGCAGATAAGAAAGATGTGATTCTGCTTCATTTATTGATGAATCATACTTCCTTGATGGGGGCTAGAAACTAGTCACACTTCTGTGATGATACAAAAGTAGGAAATCCTAGATTTCTACTAAATATTTTTCAATGACCAGTGCTTTTAAAAATAAAAATAGTCATACAAATTCCTGAGGTAATCCATATTTTCCTGTTAACTGTAGAGAGTTTACATGACAGTTTGTTACATTTATTTTTATTTTTAAATGTTTAACACATGGTCAATATTCACCATCATAACATTTATATTTTAATGGGATTATTTTAATCTTGGAAGCAGAAGGACAGCAAGGCAGATTATTTGCACATTTTCAGGCCGGTTAGGACCAGGAGCAACTTAGATCAACATTACTAAAATTCAACATATCTGTGGCGGTTTTAAAAATAATTTGATTGAATGCTTCCCTTAGTTGTTGTCAAGAATTTACATCATAGAATATGAATCATACAGTATCTTAGTCCAGAGAGAGGACAGCAGAGAAATACAGAAAAAGGCCTCAAACGGCCCACAACATGCTGCCTTCTCTGACTGTAGAGAGGGTCGATTCTGTTTGGCCTGGGGACATGAGGCAGTGCTTGCAAGAGGTAAAGTCAGGACCAGAAGAACATACACATCAGCAGCCAGATTTGTACCACTTTACCTATGGGCAAATGACCTGATCATTTAGGGCAGTGCAATAAAATCTCCTGTTCTGTAATATAGACAAGTACTTAAATTTTTGTTAACATTTGAATTCTGTCACAGTAGGAAGTTTCTCACGCTGCACATTATTCTTGTGTCAGCTATGATAATAAAACATCCACCTCCTGAATTTTTTTATCAGCAATAATTTACTTTTACAATAAAAAAGCACTTTAGATTATTTTTAAACAAAACAAACCTGTGAGTATATGACTAGCAGCAGGTATAACAGAAGGATCTAATTTGTTTTTCTCATCCAGAACCTCATGAAGTGTCATTTTTCTTTTTCACATCCCTGTGCTGTTCAAAACACCAGTTTATAGAGCTTACAGATGCACTTTCATTTGGAGTCTGGTATGTATTCTCCTGAGGATCTCAGACAATTACAGTAAAAAATAGAAGCATCAATTGCAATACTTTTGCACAGCATGGTATTATACCTGCTGAGGTTTTAATTTGCCCCGAGACTGCATATATCAGCAGATTTTCAAAATTACATTATAAACTGATATTTCATTTGGCCTAAAATTCTGCTTAGTTTCTTCTTGTACCAAGGTTTCCCAGACACCAAAATCACTGATTCCCATGCTCACAGGCAAAGGAACTTGGGATTTGGGATTCAAGAGTAATTACAGAACCTTGCTAGACTTGGGAAGCAGCAAGGGGCTAAAAACCTTCCTCTGCACATCACACTACCACTACCAGCAGAAAGCATTAGAGTTAGGTACAAGACAATATTATATCCAGGGACAGAGGGGAAAAGAACAGGGATGGAAACTAGGAAAGAAAAGGAAGAAAAAATCTCCCATCTGTATTTCTGTACATTGCCTTTACTATCCTGTCTAACCCAATTTTTTGAAAGCCATCTCCCATTCTCTGCCAAATCAGGGGGAATTTTACTCTACTTGCAGTGGCATGATGACTGCTTGAAATATCCTCCATTCTAATCAGTAGGAACACTTGAATTTACATAGATTTAAATTAGATTGCATCTTTGCATTTGCTTTTAATATAATAAAGAATCCCCAGTGAGTGAGCTAGGTTTGTTTAGCCTTGGGAAGAGGAGGCTCAGGAAGGACCTCACTGCTCTCTACAACTCCCTGAAAGGAGGTTGTCATGAGGTGGGGGCTGGTCTCTTGTACCATGCCTGCAGTGAAAGAACCAGAGGAAATGGCCTCAAACTGAGACAGGGGAGATCCAGATTACATAGTACAAAAAAATTTTTACTGTTATGGTGGGCAGGTATTGGAATAGTTTGCCCAAGGTTGTGGTGGAGTCACCATCCCTGGATGAGTTAAAAAGGCATTTAGATCTGGCGCTGTGTGATCTGGTTTAGTGGCTTAGGGATTACAGTGATACTGCTGGGTAGACTGGATGATCTTGTAGGTCTCGATGATTCTATGATTCTGTAAGTCTATGTCATTAATGAAAACATTAAATAACACTGGTCTGAGTACAGAACCCTGAGGGACAACAGTGACAGCCATCAGGACTCTGAGCCATTGACCACTACCCTCTGGATGCGATCTTTCATCCAATTCCTTATCTACTCAATAGTCCACCTACCAAAACTGTCTCTCCAGTTCAGAGAGAAGGATGTTGTGGGTGACAGTGTCTAAAGCTTAGGAGTTCAGATAGATAATAGCTCTGTCCTTGTCCACTGATGTAGTCACTCCATTGGAGAAGGCCACTAGGTTGGTTAAGCAGAACTTCCCTTGGTGAAGCTGTGATGGCTGTCTCAAATCACCTCCTTGTCCTCCATGTGCCTCTGCACAGCTTGCAGAAGGATCTGTTCCATGGCCTTCCCAGGCACAGAGGGGAGGCTGACAGGGTGCTGGTTCACAGGGTCCTCCTTTCTAACCTTTTTAAAGATGGGTAAAACATTTTCTGTTTTCCAGTCAATGGGAACTTAATCTGATTGCCATGATTTCTCAAATATGATGGTGAGTGGCTTGGCAATTACATCAGCCAATTCCCTCAGGATTCTGGGATGAAACTCAGCAAGTCCTATAGACTTACGAACAATCTGAGGACTGCTCCCCCAAAACACAGTGTTTCCACCCAGTTTCAAACCACCTTTCATGACAGGCAAATGTGATGACCATGACACTACAAAATGAAACTCAGTCCAAATGAACCACTATATAATAGATATTATTTTAAAATCCAGGATTTCCTCATATGACAGAAAAATCATATGACATTCAGACAGATCAGGAATAAAGCAACATTTTAATGGAACACACTTTGGAACAGATAATCAAATATCAAAAGTCTTAAGAGTAGATCTACATTAATTTAAAATGAAAAAAATCTGTTATTACTTCCTTAACTCTTATATCCTACTGAATGCCTTCAAAATATTTCCATAGAAACTTGTAACTTCTACAATGCTGACAAAGTGTAAATTTTGCTATTTACATCTGCCCTCCTCCTTGGCAAGCCTAATAAAGATGACTGAATGACTGAACTGCAAAATAACTTATTCTAGCATGCCTGTGTGTTTCTTAGTTACCTACAATATAATTCCAAATCTTAAAAAACCATAAGATTCTAGATTAGAAATACACTAAATCAACAGATAAAATCTTGTTTCAATCTCTGATCAGTATCTGATATTGCAATTAGAAGAAAAAGCCCAGTTCTTAACAACCCACCTATTGCTCAGTTACTGCATGGGAAGAATGATTCTTAACTTTTTGGGCAATCTGTTTACTCTTTCATGTATAAGATATAAATAGCTTTATTTTTATCTTTTTAATAAATTTAACAGGAAATAATTAAGTCTACATAAATAATTAATCAACAGTGTTTGATTGTTGGAAACAAAAATCCTTTGGACAATCCCATTATTCTCAAGCCAGGATGACTGACAGCAGCATGTACAACAGGGGAACAGAGTGCATGATGCTATATTGATGAATGGTGTCAAGAATTTGTACCATATGGCATTCAATGATAAACACAAGTTGCAAAACCAAAAGGGAGAAGAAGGCAATGACACTTTACCTGAGGGTACTTCTGTAACATTTAGCAGAACAGCTGGATTGCCCAAGAATGAATATTACACTATATTACTAAACATATTGCAAAGTTAGTAAGATTTTAAATCTAGTAAATTAAAGTTGCTTTGTGCATTATAGATAAAAATCCTGAACCTATGGAAATCAACAGAAAAATAACTATTTCCTTCACTGTGATAAAAATATCTCCCATTTCCATATTGATTTAATAATTAAAATGTTTGATAATACCAGAAACTTTAAGGGTATAATCTTTTAAATTTGGATATCTGACTTTTCTCAGGGATTCTCTGACTACAGATAGAGAACAGACTTCACATGGTCAGTGAAGCTGATCAGCTGCCTTCTGAAGTCAGTGGAAGGTTTCAGAATTGTTTTGACAATAACCAATTTGATAAAACAATTTTCCTGAAATAATGGTATACCTTCTAGAACAAGATTAAGACTTTAAATATCTTAAAAATACATGAAAATTTTTATTAGAAACAGAAGCAAATTTTGGTTGAATATTTAGCATTAACAAGATTTAGATAAGGCACAGCATGCAAGATAAAGACAGTGATATGGTCTTGAATGTATTTCATGTCTGTGTTTTTTTAAACAGTCTTAAACATCTAGCGCCTATATAAGCTTGTGAGTTCATACTTGTATCTATGTGGAAATAAATTTTCCTCTGTGATACTGCTATAACTTATTTACCCTTATCATGTTCTCTCCTTGTTGTTTATTAGCACCATTTGTTATGTCGCATTTAAAATTAGATTGGGAGATATTTGGGGGAGGAATCATTAGCAATCAGAACTCTAATTATGCTGCTACTGGAGGGTGTTGAGGAACCCATAGCTGAGTGAACAGATGTACTCATTTTTAATAGAAGTCATGTCATAGTAAATTACAGCTCTATTTTCTAGAATATGGGCCTATTGAAGGATTTGCAGGTAAGAAGTGGTAGCAGAGCTGAAATTGAAAAGCCGTGACATATCTGACACGCTAAGTGCAGACACTTCATGCTGCTGCTCAGACACTGCACACTGGTGCAGAATGCAAATAAGCCCAAGATTTCTTCCACCGGCTACCAACAAAGCTTTAGAAAGGCAGACTTTTTGTAACAGATAAACAAAGTGCTGACAGGAAAAGTTACAAGAGAAAAGAAGAGTTTATTGCCTGGCAGTGTTAAAGAATTACACAGCTTTTTCTGGAGGCAAGCTAATTTACAAGCAGAGGCACTAATGGGCTAAAAAGCTAAATTTCTGCTTCCTAGAAGAAATAGTCTGCTCTGCTTGAGTTTTTACTCAGAAAATGAGTGGAATGACAGAAAAGTTAAAGAAGGTCCTACTAAAATACATAGGAAGCTTATGATGACAAAATGCCCTAGGTCTGCAGGTGCTGAAAAAATACATGACTTGATCCTGTCTGGACTAAATCCCCTCAGAAAGTAATGTAAAAATAATGAGCAGTCCAAGCAGCAGACTCTGTATGTCTTGAGTTCACTAGAGGTATGCACAGTGATGGAGATGAGACTGAAGATAAATATGCGAGAGCACTGCAGCTGGATCAGACAACTCCAGCTCAGCATTGTGTCTCTGACAGCAGCCACAGATTATATAAGTATGGGGCAGATTATATAAGTAGGGCAAATATAGAGTGATAATTTCTGTGGACATTCTCCCAGATTTCAACAATGCTGTTTTAGGGGCTCTCTGTGCCAGATGTAACTTCCACAAAGCCAGTAAACACTGCAGCTTTTTCTTCTGTGAGTTTATGTGGCTCTAAACTTCTGTAAACTTTTAGCCTCCCCAGTATCCTGTGTAAAGGACTGCTAAAGTGTAATTATGACCTGTGTGAAGAATCACAGTCTTCTTGTTTTGAACCTTTAAAAGTGCTACTTTGAATTTGTGCCTCTTAGTTCCCAGAAGTAACAGAAGTATTCTTTATTTCGGTATCATGAACAGTGCTGTCACATATATGAAGCTAGAAAATAATCTATAAATTTTAACTACTGCATTTCTGAAGGACGGACTTAATGGTTCTTCAGGATCTGCCTACGTTGCTGGTTTAAGCTGGTTCTTCCAGCTTAAACATCCAGAGAGACATCTGAGACAAAACAATATAAGAGACCAGCTTTGTCATGAATACAGGAAATCATTCATATCAACTCAATTCTACTTGCAATAAAGCTTGAAAAGAGGCTCGTCGCACAGTTGAAAATGAGTTCACTGCAAGGAAGTGTAAATTAAGACTGATGCCTGAAGGAGTGGAAGGATAAAATAGATGAAGAGAACAAAAGCAAAATATTTAAACTACTATGTCTTGTTTTCCTTAAATTCAGCAGCATAATAGACTGTTCCTCAAGGTGTGCTTAGCATTTAAAGCTGGGTTCTGCATTGCCAACTTTAGAAAAACCCACTAATTTTAAAGTGTCCTTATGTAAGAAATATAAGAACCGGAGGAATGATCAGAAGACCTGATGATTCTGACCTTGTTTTGGTTTGACAAAGAGAAAAGAAGCAGTTTTTTCACTATAGTGTTGTAATGCTGAAGAACAGAAAGTCAATCACTTAATGTCCTCTGGTAAAACCTGCCAGCACCAGGAGCTCTGGGACTGTGGTTCATTCCCATTCACATCGATAGCAATAGAGCAGTATGAAGGTCTATCAATACTAATAGCTTTTCATAGTGGGTATTGCTCTGTGGTAATTTTCCAAGACCTCAGCTAGGTAATAGTGTTATGTGCACAAGTCTCCTGTTACCAAAGGTGGATAAATCTGTGGTAAATGTTTTTCAAAGTACATTTCTACTCCAGATTTCCTTTGTCATTGTGTATTGGACATTTTAATGTATAAAATCAGGAATTGTAGCATGATGTAGCTTGTTACGTTGTTATAGATGTGTTTATAACAGAAACACATTTACAGTGAGGATGTGAGAATACACTGCTTTTAAGATTCCACCTACTGACACATGAACAGGGCTGGCCTCAGAATTAGCTGGTAAATCTGAGTAAGCCTCTGATGATTGACTGATATCAAAACAAAACTTGAAAGATTAGCAAAATTTATGGGAACTGATATTAAACATAAGATAAAAGCTCTTCTGAAAACAGAGTCTCTGGAGAAAACTTAGGAAATTCAAAAGCTTTGGTAAGTCCATTGATTCAATAAAAATGTAATTACTCTAGAAGGGAAAAGACAAATTAGGAGACATGAGCAAGACTGTTGTGGCCTGAATAAAAGAGACTCTACAAGTGTAAGTTGTTGATTTGATAGGAGATGAAATTACGATAGTCAAGATGTGTAATATTACTGTGTTCATAATATATAAAATGTGCTATAGAATCTTTGAGTTTCAGTAAATGTATGAAAACCATGATTAGGACAATGGGGTCTGCCAGTGGCACAGGATAGACACAAGCCTGGGTAACATTGCTTAATAGTAATTTACTTTATAGGAATTCAACAGAAATCTGATTTTTGTGTGCCACATTTATTGCCATCTTTGGAAATACACCAAGATGTGGTCAGAGGTGTCTGAAATTAGTTTATTAGCATTCTATGAATTCAAGGGAGCTGAGACATCTATCATGAAGAGAAAAATTTTAAACATTTTTTAAAAAAGTTATCAAAAGTTAGAAATCTAGAAAACACTTATTAACCTCACCACATTAGCTAAGATATAACAAGCAAAGGTATCTAGGATGCAACTTCTTTCCTCTGCATTCATCTAATTTTTGCAGGAGTGCATTATTTGTCATTATTTTTTCACTGTAAAAGTAACTCACGTCAATAAGAAAAATTCTAGGTCAAGTCCTGCTGAGAATGGAAGCAAAACACTTACATTTAAAAATAATCCTTAATCCACTGTCAGTGATATTTACCCTTATCTAGAAAAAGACAAAAATCATATGTCAATATCTTCACGAAACTGATTTCTAATTACAGGACAAGCAGTACATTTCTTTATATATTTAAATATCTGACAGCATGTCATTCTTTAAAGATCTTTTAAGTTTCCATAAGGTACTTTTGTGTCTTATGTAGAATACACCCTGAAAAGAATGCCAAATATTTCTTAACTTACTGAGTCATGCTCAGAACTCTTTCAGGAGACTTAAGTTCAAATCTGCAATCTTTAGTGGACAAGAGCTTCCTTTCTGTTCCAGTTCTGTTATTGCAAAATGCAGGCTGGTGGAAACTGAAGAATGTAAGTGTTTTAGTCAGTGACCTTATAAATCTCTGGGGAAAAGACCCAAAATACATATGAAAACAGCCAATGGTTTTTAACACCTTCAGTAGAAAAATGGGAACGTATTCACTGTAGCTGAAGTTCATCTGAAGAATGGATCTGTAACTCCACATGTCCCCAGATGCATGTTCGAATTTATTTTCAGGCTATTTAAACAATGTCAACAGCCTTCTTATGTTTTTCTGTTACGATTAACTATGGCGTAATTCTTGCTTTAAACTTGTAGCTGGGCAAATCTTACTGCTGGGAAAAAAAAAGTCTTAGGTTTGCACAGCTATGCACAATGGAGGCCACAGAGGACATAAGAACAGCAAGACATACCTCACTTTTTTTTTCTTGGCTTCTCCTGGTACATTAGAGACTAGGTTAGCTAAGCAAAGTCGGGTTGTTAGCAACAGGATTTGGAACATGAAAAAGTACTGATTACATCAGAACAAGTGCCCTGGGTGGATTTTTTAAACACACCTAATTATTTTCACCTTTTCACATCTTTATGAAAGGGCTTTTTAAAATATTTTCCAGATGGACAAATGTACAAAAGACTTTTGCACAGGATGTGTCCTCTAATTAAATATTAACTCCATAGCCTTTTCCAGAATACAGTTTTAATGGTTGTAAAGGAGTATCTTGCACCTTTTTGCCCCATCCCTGCATGGAAAACTTCTATAAGGTTTTTATTACTTTAATTTTCCAGATTAAATAAAGGATTGTAAGATAAATAATCAGACTCTTGAAAAAAAAGGATTTCTTGGTTTTACTTCTCTTATGATGAAGTAGCTTCTTTGGTGCTGCCAATCTACATGAGATGGGTTTATTTTAGAGTTTTATTTGGCTATCACCATTAGCTGTTTTTTCCTCTGTCAGATTCAATCCGCATGACATCAGCATGTCATCAGTAGAACAGATGCAACTTTATTATGGTCTCCTTTTTAATTAGTGATCTAGTCTTCCTTGACAGACTACAATTTACTTGCAGCAATATAGGTGCTCTGATGGGGACATAACCTAGAGTGACAGCCAACAGAGTGGCAGTAATCTGTTGAAATATTTGAAACTGAAAAGAAAAATCTATCTCAGTCAGATAAGCAGCCCGAAGGTTCAAAGGATGCCAAAAAGTCTTCTGTTTGAAAAATACAAGTCATTGTACAGCAAAATGGTACTAGGACCTTTTAATGGCCTACTTGGATTGCTAGCACAAATCATGCTGTAAATATATTTAGGAGATCAGTGCAACAACTCTCTAATTTGTTCTAATGCTTCAATAATTGGTTTAAAGATGTTAAAAAATATACATACATATACACACATACATACATATATATATGTATATATATTTAGACACAAGACACAGGTTGTACAGTTTTGCTTCAATTTGGCTATAAGATGGAGCTTCTCTTACAGTACCTGACATTGTGACACTTTCTGATAATGTGGCCGCTGGTAGTAAGAGGCTCAAAATGCCATTTGTGGTTAAAATCTCTATTTTCAGATATATTGTCTAGTTTACTCATGCAGAGAAGTCATTTTACCTTTTGACCTTTCTGCTGGACTGAACAAAATGAGTGAAGACATATTCTAAAAATCTTTGTGTTTGAGTGAATTGTGACTGCAGTTGAAATTGCCAGAGCCTCCTGTATTATTCACATTAATTTATTTGCAACACAGTTGTCCAAATCATTCCGATTTAGATAGTTATTTCATTTTGTTTAGTTTACAGTGAAATTAAAAAATTAATGAAGCAGCAAATCAAAGCATTGTAGAGAATTTTAGTCAGATATGAAGAACCACAACTGCAATGATAAGATTTTTACTTAAATTAATTTTGTGCATTTGCCTAATTACTTCCTATAGCACAAAATAAATGAAAGTTTAGGTATAAGCCCATGCTTAAACACATTGCTGAAGTAGGGCACAATTTCCAAGACTTTCTTTGCAGGATAAGAAGAAATCTTATGAAATTTAAATAATAAATAGAGCTAATAACAGAAAGAGCCTAGGGCTTTACAGACATGCTATGTCTTCAGTCTTTCATGTTTTCAGGAGCTGAAAGAATTTAAAAGGCTGGATTCAGTTCTATCTGCTTATGTCTGACCTCATGCAAAAAGGATTTGTTTCCACTGGCACTTTAGAAACATGGAATACCTGTCAGAGCACTTGCTGGAAGCTGGTGTGAGTTAGCAAAAGCTCTCTGGCAGCTGGAAAGACTGAGTAGGTTATAAGGAGTTATCAAGAAGTTGCAATGAAGTGACAATTATAGACACAAGAGGGGCAGTACATAATTTAGAAATCATTTAAAAGTCAGGCAAATTAGCTAAGGATGTGGAAAAACATTAAAAAAAAAAGTAACAAATAGAGCTAACCAAAGAGAACACCAAGTAAGTTACTAGTTAAATTCAGAGATGACTTTGCAGAGCAGCAGGTATGGGGCAGAGAACAGAACACTGCAGCCCCCAGACTGTAAATGCAGCAGAGGGCAGAGAACAGGACATTCTGTGGCGCTGGGTAGGAGATAAGCGCTGGGCAGGCCATTGCTGCTGCAGCTTTCACAGAGTCAGTCAAGCACCAGCGCAGCGCTGACAGAGAAGTACCAAGAGAATCACACATTCAGAAAGAGTCTGGAAAAGACCTCTGAAACCATCGAGCCCAGCCTGTGACCCTACACCCCCCTGTCCGTCAGCCCACGGCGGTCTGGTTGAGTTAATGGTGGTAATGCTTGGATCTCAGAGGTCTTTCCTCTGAGAGTATCAAGGCGATTCCCTGAAATGAGCCGCAGGAGGAATGGTTTCAGACGGGGCTCGGAGGGCTCGCTCCCCCGACGGGGAGCCAGCGCGCTGCTTTGGGCCGCCGGGCAGAGTTAATCTCCTGCGCACCGCTCGGGGCTCTTTTGTCAAAGCCGTCAGGGAGCACAGCGGCTGCGGCCGGCAGGGCTCAGGCGGTGCCTCCATCCCTCCGGAAGAGAAACCCGCGCCTGGGCAGGGCTGGGGCGCGGCCGCCGCGCGTCCCTGCGGGAGCCGCGGGGGCGGGGCCGCCGCCGGGGTTTGTCCCTTGGCGGCCGCCGTACGGAGCGCGCGTCCCGCCGCGGCCCGCCTGCCCCGGGAGCGCCATGAGCCTGTGGGCCGACCGGCACCGGCCCGGCGCCCTCGCCCGCCTCGACTTCCACCGCGAGCAGGCGGCGCGGCTCCGCAGCCTGGTACGTGGGGCACGGCTCTGCTCTGCCCGGCGGCCTCCTCGCCGGACTCTGCCCGGGGCCCCCGCGGTCTTCAGGTTCTGTCGGTCCGCTCCTCCCCGCAGCGGGAGTCTCCCCGGAGCCGGCTTTGGGCCTGGATAACGGGGAGGACTTTCCTGTGCGGGTGCCCGGGCACTGGTACAGATTGCTCAGGGTGGCTGTGAACTCTCCGTCGCTGGAGACAGTCGGGAGCCGTCTGGCTGCAGTGCTGTACCCTGTGCTCTGGGAAGTTGGACCGCTGTGGTCCTCTCCCACCCGACCCGTGCTGTGACTGGGATTCCTGCCGGGCCCGTAGCGCTGCTCCTCTGCGGCCATGGCCGGCAGCTTTCCCTCCGTGCGGGCCCTGCCTTTCCGAGCAGCGCCCGTGCCGCGGGGAGGTGTCCCGGCATCGCGCCCCGCTTGGGAGCGAGGCCTGAGTGCCGAGGGAAAGGCTGCGGGGGAATCGGCGGCTCCACTCTTTCGGGAGTGGTGTGCACATGTTCTTCCTGCTGGTTTCAGTGTCCTCGAGAACAGGGCTTGGCTTCCCTGCCTAATGTCAGGAGAAATTTTTGAAGCGAGCAGCTGGGAGTGAAAGTCAGGGCTGCTTCCCCTGCCAGATGTGCCGCCTGGCGCATCCTCGGGGATGAGTGATATCTGACGTAGGTGCTTTCTGTGGGGTATGCTCAGATGTGCTCCAGGTCATGCTTTTTAGCTTTCCAGGAAATAAACTTCTAAACGTGTGCATATATATATATATATATATATATATATATATATATAATATGTATATATAAATGTATTTCTATAATAATTCTATATATATAAGCATCTACTTTAAACTTTGTTTCAACCCTTATTTCTATGTGTTTCTCACAGTTGTCACTACTACCTGTGGGAAGCATATAAGTGTTGGAGTGGGGTTTTGGGGGTTTGTTTGGTTGTTGGTTTGCTTGGGGTGTTTCTTGAGCAGTGGGGTGTTTGAAGTTCAGTGAGTTGTACATAGCTGTCAGAAAAATACTATGTTCTATAGAAATGTTGCTGCAGGGAAGGATTTCAGTAGTTTTAATTTCTAGCTGCTATGTTGTGATGGAGCTGGAAGAGACATTTAATGTAAACTTGGATGCAAATGGAAGGCTAAGTGATCTTATAAGGAAAATACTGTGGTAGCTAACTGATCTTGTTTCTTTTTTGTTCAGGTTCAATGTGGTGACTTTCCTCATCTGTTGGTGTATGGCCCATCAGGAGCTGGAAAAAAGACAAGAATAATGTGTTTGTTAAGGGAATTATATGGTGCAGGAGTGGAGAAACTGAGGATTGAGCATCAGAGTATAACGGTAAAAAAAAATCTCCCATCTCCTGTCCAGTAATGTGGAAATACTGACATATTTATGTTGTGAGACCTTTGTATTTATTTGTTTTAAAAAATATTTTTTTATTTTGCACTCAGTATCTTCAACGTTTTCATGTAATTATATATATATAATTCATACCAGTTTGGTTATACGAACAAATTATTTTCCAGATGTTCTTTAAGCCTCAAGATATGGGGTTCTCAGTTGTTTTCTGTGCCTGGTTGGCTGTTCTTGTGGTGTAGGTTTTTTTGTTCAGAGTGGGTTTTTTTATTTATCATTTACAGTTCAGTTTGGACAATAGCATCTCTGCTGTTGCTATTTTACAGGCTGGCTAATGTGTCAGTATTCCTTTTTTTCTTTGGAGGTGGGTCTGGGACTGTAGGAAATAAGCAAGTCTGTGCCTTGGGAATTCTTTGATCTCTGAGACTCCTGGTTTTCCTGTGACTTAGCCAGGTGTAAGCTCTAAGAGATTTTCAGAACACTTTCTGAAACTTAATGTGCTTATTTTCTACGTAGGCACCTTCTAAGAAGAAGATTGAAATTAGCACCATTGCAAGTAATTATCACCTTGAAGTTAACCCAAGGTAAGTGTGCAGTAAAAGTGCCTCGCTTTAAAGGTCAGCTACTGGCTGTGTTGTGAGTCCCTTCAGCCTGGGTGTATGAGGGACTGATTGCCTGATCTGTTGCCTGAGCAAGTTAGGTAATGGTCAATGGGTTTGGTCTGCAAATGAGAGCAGGGAGTGGATTTTTAATTGAACAGCTCTGAATAAACAATAATTTGGATTGCTGTGTACTTAAGGCAGAAATGTTCTGTTTAAGTGGCTACATAAGCATACTAATGTTGAGGAATGGGCACCAGATGCAATTCTGGATTTAGAGATTTCACCATTTCAGTTGAAATTAAGAGCTTCTACTAGACCTAACACCTCCATATCATTAGTTCTCTCATAAATACAAAAATTAAGGAATTTGAAAGAAAGAAAGGCTTACCCTGTAACTCTCCAAATGAAGTCTTTAGAGCATGGGAAAGACCACCACAAAATACTGTGCATCCTGTATTGACTGAGGTCAGATACTGATTTAAACAACAGAAGCTTTAGTGGGAGCTATCTACATTTTCTTTAGCAGTTATGAAATTGTAGTTATGAATTGTTAGGAGACCCAAAGCAAATATTTGTACTTACCTGAAACCACGTAATGCTGCTTTAAATCACCATGAGTGAATGCCATTGTGCACTGGGAGGTGTTGGTTACTACTAAACCACAGCTCATGCTGCCTTGTGTTATAGAAGTTATTCTACACTGCCAGGGCTCCTTTAGGAACTCATTCTTCAGCTAATCTGTTTATTGATTAGTGAGTATCTGCTGGTGTTCTAATACAGACATAAATAATTATCACCTAATTACCAATAAAAGCCGAAGCTAATTGGGAATCACTGTTTTGACTATGTCCTTCTGGTGATATCAAATGTGTGACCATTCAATCCAGCTCTGATAACCTGAAACTACTAACACTTTTTCTGTTACTCTGTATAGAGTACTTAGAGCTTGAAACATAAAATAATTAGATTTCAGTTTAAATACAAAAGTACTGAATTTTGGTTAAGGATCAATATCCTGATTTTTAGGCTTTTGGTGACTGAGCAATTGTCATGTTTATGTCTGACGAGACAGTAAACATCTGTGCTGTGCAATGGCCTATGAAGTTTGACTGAATTGTAACAATGGTGAAGTCATGTGCATCTTGAGTAACATGGAATGGGGTGAATGGCTAACAGGGAGTGTAAGTGAATTTCTGGGAAGGACTCTGCAGAGTAAAACCCTGCATCTACATGTCAGACATCCCATTACATGGTTAGGCTTAATTGTTCTTCCCATACTGAGTAAAAAGGTTCACGCTGTGTGTCCTTGTTCAAACTAGGTAAAAAAAGTTTAGGTTTCTCATCTGAAGAAAATAAGTTCTGTTTTAATGAGTTAATCAAACATTTAACAGTGGTTTTACTACATTTGAATAAAGTGCTACTAAGCCAGTTGCACCTGCATAAACCGTGTTGTTTTTATTGAGGAGGTAACTTTGAACAAAGTATATGGGTATTAGTTTAATTCTAACTCAGCAGCTTCTGAATTCTTTTGTCATTCTTACTCATTTAATTGACTTTTGGGGGATGTATTTTATATGCAATATAAAGTTGTTTTAAAACAAGATTTATTCAAATTCCTGGTACAGTGATGCGGGAAACAATGACCGTGTGGTAATTCAGGAGCTCTTGAAGACAGTGGCACAGTCCCAACAGCTTGAGACAAGTACTCAACGAGATTTTAAGGGTGAGTAAAGCAGTTAAAACCAGTCAAAATAGCCCTTTAAACATGGGGAGATTGCTTTTCACTGTTTTGTTTGTACCTGTATATTGCATGAAGATTGTACAGTCAAAAAGGCATGCAGGTAATCTTAATATTTATTTTCCTGCCTGTGGCACCATGCTGCCTTTTTCTGTGTGTTATCACTTACTTTGGTGTTATTGCTTGTATCTCAAAAGTATTTTTTTATTAGAAAGATTTTATATTAATACAGAGTCCCGCTATGTTTAATCCTTTTTTCAGTGGTGCTGTTAACAGAAGTTGACAAACTTACTAAAGATGCTCAGCATGCTTTGCGAAGAACAATGGAGAAGTACATGGCGACCTGCCGGTTGATCCTGTGCTGCAATTCAGTGTCAAAAATTATAGGACCCATTCAAAGCAGATGCCTGGCTGTTCGAGTGCCTGCTCCCAGCATTGAAGATGTATGTTGAAACAAGCAAAAATAAGTTACTATAAAATTCTTATTAGATAAGTTCTTGCGGTGCACTTAATTTTATTTTCACATAATGACCTAGTTTTCCTTTGTGTTGGATGATTTGCCAAGCATGGCTTATGAAAGACTGGTCCATCAGCTCTGGTCCAGCAATCTTTCTAACAGGAGAATCTGTAGGTGCTGAACACTTTGTTAAGTGTTGTACTTCCTGGTATCTGTTTTCTGTCTAGATCTGCCATGTCTTGTCCAGTGTGTGTAAGAAAGAAGGCCTGACTCTTCCTCAGGAACTGGCTCAAAGGATTGCAGAGAAATCTGGCAGGAATCTTCGGAAAGCACTACTTATGTGTGAGTCCTGCAGAGTACAACAGTAAGTCACTGCAAAAATTAATGTAAATTATACTGTCAGACACATAAATGACCTTGCTTCTGAGGCCTTGTTAAAGTAGGCAACAATTTGCTTATATTGTAATCTCTAAAAAGAAAGTATTTTTTAGGTATCCTTTTAGTGCTGATCAAGACATTCCTGAGATGGACTGGGAAGTTTATTTGAGAGAAACTGCAAATGCTATTGTTGGTCAACAGACACCACAAAGGTGGGTGAATGCACTTGTTAAGAGCTATAAATTATGTTTTCCATTTACTGTGGTACCTAAAAAAAAAAAAGAGCTGTATTCAAAAATGTGGCATCTCCAGTAATGTGTAATTTTCTCTATTTCTACTGGAGCTGGTACTTTGCAACCAGAGGAGTTGAGCTTTAAAATTGCCAGAGAAGGCTGAATGAGTATCAGGAACTGAAGAACTTGCTTTTCCCTGTCAAAGCTTAATAATCTAGAGTGACCATAGGCTTAATTGCATGTTCTGTTTCCTGGTTTGGTGATTTTTTTTTTTTGGTGGGTGTGTATGGTCGTTCTGGTTTGTTTGTTTTATGTAAAATTTCTCTTTGACCATCTTTAGCATAAAACTTCCTTGTTAAAGAATGGGAAGTGAGAAATCGTTGCTTTTTTTGAGCAGATCAGGAGATGACTCCTGTGTCCGTCTCATTTTCACACCCAAAGCCTGATCCTTATAGGGTGTTCCATGCATTACTTGCACGAGATGTAATTAATTTAAATGCTTGTAGCATCTGCCCTTCTGTTTTCAAAAGCTGAGCATTGGCTAATTGTGTCAGCTCTGCCACTTAATTGTCTTACCCCTTCTTATAAACAATGAAGACAGAAAAACAGCATAAAGGAACTCTCTGGCTGTAGTAAATTGTGTGTCTCCTCACTAGTCTTAAGCATGAATAACTTAAATATGAAGAATTAAAGGGAAACAATCCTGAGACAAATTATAATAGCCTTGTAGCTTCTAGATTAAGTGAGACCATTGTAACTAGAGTATGTGTCATTTATCTTTTGAGTAAAAGGTGATATGCAGCCTTTGAATTGAAATTGACTCATGCAATGCTTTTGGTTTTAAAATAACACCCAAAACTAAAAGCAAAAAAGAAACATTGCTTGGATTGCCTCTTTTCCTGCACTGTATTTCAATAGTTGTGAAAAGACATTAGTATGCTTTGGGATCATACTTCTCATATTTTGTGGTGTCTTTCCAACAGGCTTTTAGAAGTCCGTGGACGGCTTTATGAACTCCTGACCCACTGCATCCCTCCTGAGATTATAATGAAGGTAATTCAACTATCTAGTTCTTAATGTGCTATGAATGTTAATATTGTGATGGTCTCAACTAAAGCTTTTTTTTTTAAAAATACACCAAAACATCATAAATTATCCAGATACTAATGAAAAGCTGTGTCCTTTCCAACAGACTAAAACTTGTTCACTGGCAAAGAAAAACAGCATAGCTGAGTAAAAATAAAGGAGGACATTTTTAGTCCCCTTCACTTCTCAGGCTAGTTACTATATTAAAGCACAGTTGAGGATCTTGGTGGTCTTTCACAGCCTTAATGACTATATGATTCTGTGGGCTACTCTTCATATGACTGGTTTGCTTTTATAAAAGTTTTGTTGTTACAAGTTCATTATTTGCAATATCTTTGTGGAGAGGTGTGCTGAAGAAGGCTAGACCAGCAGGGCTATTCAAAGACAGATGTCACCTGTTACCTGGAGGAAAAATGCAAGTGGGATGTGCATGTTTTTATTTTGAGGAGGATGAAAGGATGCTGAAGACAGCTAGAGTAGAACAAAGATCAAAAATTGTGTTTGCAACTTAACTTAGTAATGTTTGCTTTGCTGTCAGACATAATTACTTTTCACAATAACAAATTTCTCCTTTCTGATAGTTTTGATACTTAGATGTTTCTTTAATCTTCCTTTCTTATAGTAGGTTAGTGGATCTTGCAGTGCTGTGTTTGAGAGGAAGAAGGTGCATGTTCTCTACTCACTCCATCTTCATAAACTTGAAATGATCTAGAGATACTTCTCACTTAATGCTGGCTGTTTTAATTGAGATAGATGTGCAATTATTTTATTGCTGTCCCTAAAATAATGCATTCTGGGGCTTTGGAATGACTTAAGTATTGAAATAAAGTTGCCTTGTGTGTCTACTCATAAATACAGACAGAGACACTTAAATTCTAAATAACCCTTTCCTTGTTCTTTATTAATGTTGTTTCTCTTTTTGCTTGATGCTGTCAAGGTAAAAAGTGGTTTTAATACAATTGGTGTCTTGGTAAAAATTCTCCTCAGGCCATGTGCTTACATTCAGTAGAGGTTATAGTATTTGGAGATGAGATGAATTTATTTTCTTTTATTAAGGCATAAATTATTCCAGTAAATGGATATATTTTCTGTTGGATTAATGAGTGAACTACTGGTTAATGCTTGGCTATTTTCAGAGAACCAAGGTTATCATCTTAAGAAAAAATATATTATTTTTCAAATACTGCCCTGTTTTTCTCCCATTTTAGGGTCTCCTGACAGAACTTCTAAATAATTGTGATGGACAACTGAAAGGAGAAGTTGCACAGATGGCGGCCTTCTATGAGCACCGCTTGCAACTGGGCAGCAAAGCCATTTATCATCTGGAAGCATTTGTTGCAAAGTTTATGGCAATTTACAAGAAGTTCATGGAGGATGGGCTGGATGACATAATGTTCTAACTCTGAAGTCATACACAGAATGTTGTGTCAAGATACCAATGGTGTTGCAAATGTCTAGTTGCCAGTGCTTGATTACGTGTGGGTCTAGTTCTAAGTCAAATATTTTTATTCTGCTGTTTAATAAAACAATGTTTGTTCAGCTTTAGAAACCAGATGGATTGTTTGACAGCCACAAATCCATCTTTAGATCCATACAAAATGCATTGGCCTTTCAGAAAGACAACACATTGCCTTGGAAGATGTGTAAGATCAGAGCTGCTTTGCAGTATTTGTAAGCTGACATTAAGAAGAGAGAGCACAGGTGCTGTATGCTTGGTTTTTGTTTGTTAATCACAGATGGGCAAGGCTGAAGGAAAAATGTTTTTTCCATGTTCTGCCAAGTTCCACCTTGAACGTGTATGTTCTGCCTTCTAATCTATATGTCTTAGTGTTTGTCTGGCTTCTTTTTTTTGGCCTGAGTGTACTCAGGCTAAATGTTCTGTGGTGTGCTCACACCAAATGTTATCTTTCTTTTTTCTTTGTAAGCAGTTGCATTGAAATTGTGGAGGAGCAATACTTTGGTGTTGTTTGTAAATCACATGTAACACCCTGTTTAGAAGGATTATACCTTCGTAAAGCAAGTTCATTTGCTTCTGACACTCTTGGGTTTGCCTCAGCCTACATGCTGTTCAAGTAAAGGTTAGTACTTTGACTATTTTTTTAATGAAAAGTTTCAGCTTTCAACAAGTATCTTTTTCTTATTAAACTGATATATGACATTTTTAAAATGGCAAATAAATTGTAGCAAATATGAACAAAAATGCTGGATTGTTTTTTTTACAGTGTCTGTGACGGCCTAGGTGCATTCTTCTGCTTTGATGTAGACATCTTTCAGAAATGTGGGATATACCACACATGCTGGAAGACTGAAGAGAGCCACTGAAATTTAAAAAAATTCAAATCAATACAAGCAACAAAAAAAGTGAAAAAACAACCTCCCATAATAATGATAATAGAAAACCCAACAATACCTGTGCTGCAAGTCTTTCACATGTTATGTCTATGTACCATGGTACTCTAAAAATTACTGAATTCATGCTTTTTTTTTTTTTTTTTTTTTTTACTTCACCATGATAATTTAGGCTATTACTAGACAGTATTTAAAGCTTAAGTTAGTTAAATACTGCTGCTGTTCTCAAGGACTTAAGGGTTCCATGTGGGGTGTTAATGCACAGCTTGCATTCAGATTCATTCTTAGTAAAATGGTGCTGCCCTGTTTCCTGCTCAACAGGGCTCCTGAAGAAGTAGATTATGAGTTTTTTTCCTTCCATATGCTTGTCACCCAAATCCACAGCACTGGTAACTTGTCATATTGTGAATGTCTTCACTGTCAAAAGATCCTGTCATTATAAAACATTAGTCAGTGATCGTGGAAAGGAATACTTAAATTCATTACAAAGTAGGGCACAGCTTTGTAATAGAAGGGGGTATAATTACTGTACATAAAAACTGCCTTGCTCTGTCTGGAGCCTTGTCTTATCTACTGATTTTTATAAGCTGAAGAACAGTTTTTATGATTTCCCTATTACTAATGTATAGTGTGTGATAAAGTGTGAGTTCAAAGGATGATGAAACACTTCTCCCTCTCAAAAAAAAAAACAACCCCAAAATCTAATGTGTGAGAAAGAGGAATGTATGTAGGGGGTTGCAAAATGCTCAGGGCAGTGTTGCTGTGGAGGGTGGAAAGGCAGGATCTGTATTGGAGGTTTGTTGGGGCAAAAGAGCAACTTGCTCTTTCAGAAGGCCTCAGGAGCTTTGCCTAGGAGTCAGAAACCCCAGTATGAATCTCTAGGTGCTCTTGCTGCTTCTTGGTGAAGTTTTATTTTTATCCTTTTCTACCGGGATGAATCAAGAGTCACCAAGGATGGAAAAATGGTATAATGACAGGATTTCTATGAGAGAAAATGGCTATCACTCATCCTGAGAGCCAGCATTTCCCCCTGCTGATCCTGACTCATGTCTTCCACAGTCTAGAACACAAATTTAAAAACACATGGGCACAAGTATCTTAAAAGTCTCTGCACATGTCTTTCCTTGCTAGTAATTTTCAGGAAATTTTGACTTAGTATCCATAACAGGCTTTGGGGGAAGTGGTCATGCCACCAAGCCTGTCAGAGTTCAAGGAGTGTCTGGATGTTCCTCATGTGGTTTAGTTTTATTTTGTCCTGTGAGGAGCACAGAGTTGGACTTGATCCTTAGGAGTGACTTCTGCCTTGAGAGATTGTGTGATGATGATGAGTGTTGTGCTTTCTGGGAATGTTTTAGAGCCTTGCTTCCCCTCAGGGGTAGTTGCAGTTCTTGCCTAGAGGCAGTGTGATGCAGAACTGAGGTGCTGAGCTTTGCAGCAGGGAGCAGGGACCCTTGAGCTCATGCAGGTGGCTGTCAGAAATAAAATGTAATTTTCTGCCTTTTCCCCCCCTTTGTGGGGCTCCTGTTCAAATCCTTTTACCAAAAATACTGAATGTTAGCCTGCCAAGTGAGCATCTCCTGGGTGGGCATAGCTGCCTCTCCAGCCTGGAATAGAATCACAGAATCATTTAGGTTGGAAAAGACCTCTAAGATTGAGTCCAACTGAGCCTGCACACACATGGCCCAACAGTGCTGTACTGGACCTACGCTAGGCACAGCACACCTGCCTTGCAGATGAAGTGGAAGAAGCAGTGCAGATAGACTCCTGAACACTGACTAGCCCAGGACCAACCTCTAGATGATCAATTTCTTCAGCTGATTTCATCTTTTGAGACCTGCTTAGAATTGCTGCCGAATTGCATGCTGAGAGGATTACCCTCGCTTTTATCCAGCCACACCTCCTGCTAGCTGGAAATGAAAACTCCAAGCTGCCTCCCTCCCACGTGGGCCTTAAGCATGAAGGTGGCTGAGGGGTTGCAGAGGAGTCAGCTTCATGATAGCACAGAAAGCCAGAGGTGAAACTGGTTTAAAAAAAAAGGATCACAAAACTAAAGGCAGCAAGTGCTTCTGTTGAAACTTTCTCTGTGTGTGTGCTGAACTTCTGGAAGAAATGGAATGCTCTGTTTCAGCAGTCCTGGAGTTAGTAAATTGTGTCCCAATCATTTGAGCCTTAGGTGGTGTTTCAGTAGATGTGGGTTAGGCACCAGCTGTTACCAGTATGTGGTTTTACCACTGACACCACTGTGTTTCTCCTAGCAGCCACCACCTCTGTCCTGGCACCTTCTTGGAGCTAACTGTTGTTATTGGACACAAAATAAGTACAAAAAAGTTTGGTAAGTTCAAAAGAGAAAAGACTCAGTTTTATTCAAATATCTGATATTTATAGAATTCTAAAGGTGACTGTGGATTAGAGGATGGAATTACCACTTCTTCAGCCACACTGGTTTAAAGATCAATCAATCATTTCTCTCTACCCATAGAGAAATATGTAAACTATTCTATTTATACAAGAAATTGTGTGGGAATTCTGACTTTCAAATATGTAAATATTATCAGAACGCTAAAGAAGTTTTATGAGAACTTTAAAACTTTCAAAAAAACTATAAAAGAAAACTTGACACTTTTTAAAATCAAGACAACATATCTCCAGCTCTGTCTCAAGACATGGAGTAGATTTTGGTCTTACAGGTTTTAATCTCTTTGCAAGCCACTGTATACAGCTATAAAGAATAAAATTTGGGCATGGGGAAGTTGAAGACTGAGAGCTGGAGACCTACTGTGCTGCTCTCTCTCTTGACTGACCTCATGTGTCCCCATATAATTTTTCTTGGTTTTCCCTGAAACAATCTCATTTGCTGTGTGAAATGTGATGCTTTTAGTTGGCAGTCTGTGACAACTAGTGAATGGCAAAGTTTCACTATAGCTAAATGTTGCCAATGTGGGCTTTCACTGCAAGCAAGCTGGTGTTCTTTTTTTAAACTTGTGATAGTATATTCATGTCAAATGATTTTTGTGCCAAAGTATAAAGGCAACACTTAGCTCACTCCTGGTCACAATGAGATATGAAAGGCATGCTCGTAAAGCACGTGTTTCGAGAAATACATGGAATATTTCCTGTGCTTTTTACCACTCAGAATCCTTCTGCAAAATATTATTTCAGTCTTGAGTGAGAAGGAAGGAAAGAAAATCAGGAGCCCCTTCAAAGAGAAGAAAAATAATCAGAATGACAAAGCAGGCAAGGACAGATCCTGAGGGAAGACAGGTACACTCATTAATTGTATTTACATTTCAAAGACTAGTCACCTGCAGTGTTCTCAATCATACCTTACACTTATATTCCCTGCCACACACCATGAATAATAAATGCATTTTTGAAGATAGAGTAAGTGACCAAATAGGTTTCTTCCAGTTTTAATTTTGTGGATGATCTTAATTTGAGAGGTCAGTACAAATGCCTATAGTAAGTGACAATTTTAGGCCAGTAATTGCTAATTAAGACAGAAAGCAAGATGCTGGCTAAGGCACTTTCAGATAGATCACAGATAACCTTGCAGGAGATGATTAACTCAAACGGAATGCCTCCTTAGGTGATAGCTACCAAATGATACTTGGAACAATTTTTAAAATTAAAAAGGATGAGGGAAAAGGATTTATGAAACTCTTGGCAGCATTTTCTCTGGAGAAAGAATTTTGATAATAAGTGGGGTTAGCTGTTTGCTAATTAGCAAACGATTAGAAGAAAGACATTTTACCCAGCGGGCAAACATCTTTTATGATAGACTCACACTCATCAAACCTGTTTATGCTGAAGGAGGATAAACATTGCTATGCTCACAGTGTCTCAGTGGTGTGAGCAGCACTGGCTGCTGATCCTGTGCCACCTTTGCATGGGCTGAGCGGGACTCAGTGTGACAGTGCTTAATGTAGCAAGCACAGAACACAGGACCACACTCTGTGCTTGTGATCCTGGGTAGCTAGGACAATTTCCCAGAGCTCCACAAAAGAAATTAGGAACAGCACAGCAGCCATCTGTAGATAAAACAGAAATCTCCAACATCAGGGAATTATTTGGGACCTGCAAGTCAGAAAAAGTGGGAAGACATTAGTTTTATTTATATTAGTATAAATTATTATATGTTGTAAAGGAGATCGTCATTGATAGATCAGAGTTAGTGTCAGACATTGGAAGCTTTTCTGAAAGTGTCTCTTGGACAGGTGAGGTCTCAAATGACCATAAATTCCAGGGGTGGATGCTGTAACATAAAGCAGAGATAAGACAAAAAGCATCAACCTTTCTACAAAACAGGGATGTGTCATCAGCACTGCTGGGTGAAAAGGTGGAGGGGAAGATGAATCAGTCTGAGTGTTTCAGGCTGAACTCCTCTCCATGCTCCTTCCACAAGCAATGGGAAGAGATGAGCAGGTGCTGAACATGAGCTTGCTAGTCCAAACAAGTCTTGAAGGTGTATTCTGTTGCTCCTCCTCTAAAGGAACTATTCCTTGCCATTAACTCCATAGGCAATAAAAGAGTACAAAACTAGACTTACATACAGATCTACTGACTCAATGCCTAAATGAAGCCAGAAAAATTGTACCTGTCTATTCTAGAATCCAGTGCAGAACAGCAAAGAGCACAGAGGAAAACAAATTGAGATCAAGTGCTGCTCAAGAGTGCAGAGCATTTCCCTCCTATATCCCTTGGCACAAGGTAGTGCCTACCTTGCAGACTGCAAATGCAGACTGTGTTGAAGAAATTAAGGAATGCATTCAGTCATGGTTTTGCTACTGGCATCCTAATCAAAACAAGAATTTAGAATAGAGCTTATGGCTTCATCACATTTCTGACATACATAAATGTGAGGATTTATTAATACATGATCTTTGCAGACAAATGTGTATTTTTATTTTATTTCCACTTTGATGGCCATGTTTGAGACCAGTTTCTTTTGCAAGTCTGAATTTAGTGTGATCCCAAGAAGTCCAGAGGCAGCCGTTGTGAGTGCAAGGCATTTCACATGGTAGCAGATCTGACCCATCCCTTAGGTAGAACTTCCCTGCAAAAGTGGCCCTGTGCAGTTCCTTTAATTCAAAACAAAGACATTAACTCCTTGTTTGAGGTGAGAGCTGCTTTTAGAGCTGCTAACAGTTGTCCGGAGATTAAAAATCCTTCCAGCTAGGCTAGTATTGCCCTGTGACATGGATCTTGTTTGGAAACAGCTGGTGTGGATCAGGCAGACAGAGGTATCAGCACTGGGAGAAATCTAGTGGTGACTCATTGAGCCTGAGGGAAGAACTGGAGATGATGAGCTCTAAGGGAATGCTGGAACAGGCTGAAACCTTCCAACAGGAGTAGTCAGTTTCAGTTAAAATACCTGTGTTGTTCCAGGAAAAAGCTAAATATCAGGTGTGCTTGAGGGTAAGGACTGGCAGCCACTATCAGAGGCATTTTTCTTGTGCACCAGGTGAATAAACAGCCTGTTGAACCATGGGAGCAAATATGATGGAGGGTCTCAGAGATGCTTTGGGCAACCTGAAGATGCACTAAAAATACAGAGATGCTGTTAGGGAACAGTATTAATAAGGCTGAAGCTGTTCCATCCTCATATGGGACACACATTTAAGAGTTGGTCTGGGTTATGCTTTTATCAAATTAAGGGAATGGTGTCAACAGAGCTGAATGGCAGCAACGTTTTGTGGCTGAAAATTATTTTCTCTATTTGCTAACATTTAGGGGAAAAAAGGAGCCCTGCAGAGGCAATCATTACAGATGGAGGACACTGATTAGCCTATCTAGCACTTCCACCTGAGAATACAAGATGTACTATGACGGTACCATGGAAGGAAGTAAAGGAAATGTTATTACAGATATTACATCCAAATTGAATTAAAGCTGCATTAAAAGCCAGAGACTGCTGCACTTTTTCATGCTAGGTCTGAAAACATGATATACATCTGCTACCGACAGCCACATAAAGAACATGCAGGGGCTTATTTCTCAGAAAACAAGTTTGATATCTGACTTGCTGCTTCACAAATCCATGGAAACAAAATCAGGAAGCAAAATTATGGACAGACATTAATAAATAAACATCAGCAAAGCAGCTGTATTGTTTGGGATTATTGTTTGTTTTGCTTCCAAATATTTACTTTACATTGCCAACTCTAACAGTAAATTGTTACAGTTTCTTTATCTATAAAAATGAGGTAATGAATCTGACTTTCTTTGCAAAAGGTGAATCTGCAGATAAAAGCATTATGTTAATAAATACTTCCTCAGTTGACTAGCAATCACTGGAACACTTTTCTGTGCTGTGCTCATTCACTGTAGAGATTTAAATGAGTTACTAAATCCTTCTGACTTCTAATGTTATTGGCAGGGCAAGAGCAATCCTTAAAACATGAAACCCCCTTTTAAAATTCTGTTTTTGAGGAGTCATATAGTGGCCTACAGGGAGGCAAGTATCTCTTTGCTTCCTTGGCTGTGGCTGTGAAAATATCTCTGGAATGTGACAGTGTCATGAGTTACTGCCTCTGCCACGAGGGCTCTGTACTCCCAGTAATTCTCATAAAAGCCAGTCTGTCTCGCATGACTGGAAATATCATATGGACTGACAAAGTGGAGCTGTAATAAAATGGTGTATCTTTCACTTAGTTCCCACATTGTGTTGTATCAAGTGGCGGAGTACAATAAATTTTAAAGTAAAAAGTTGACATGAATGATTATATAGTAATAAATGAACAACAAAGGCTTTTAATGCACACATAAAAAATAATCCAACAATCACCTTCCAACTGTATTTTATCTATTTTCAAGTAACAAAACACAGCTGGGAGCTGTTTATGAAAAGGATCAGTGTGCTAAAGTATGCTCAGATTGAAATAATAACTCTGGGAAAAAATTTCAATAAAGATGTATTTTAAGAACAAAATCAAAGAAAACAAAGTCACAGAACCTGAGAATTTCAAAGCAGCTTCTTCCTCATACATGCCCTTCTCACCAAAACAAACCCAAGGCTATAAAAATTTCAGGAACTGTTTTCAAAGGCACTGAGCTTTCAAAAGAAAGAAAACCTCTAAGTATTCCCTGCGCACTTCAGTAAGGGAATTTTCCCTAGAACTTCCACACTAGTTTTTTCTGTGATCATGCACCAGTTACTGTGGTCAAAGTACAAATGAGTGATGCATAGCACAGGAATATGGTGCTCTCTCTATCAGCTTGGCCAGTTTCTTGTCTTTAAAAACGTAGCAGTAGCTCAGTCAGGCCCCACCAGGACCTGTCTGCTGTCAGCTATGCTTGGTCAGGGCACCCTCAATGACTTTTTTCTGCTTAGAAGCGCCTACTCTGCTTTTGCTCTGAGGTAGCAGAAAGCTCTTTGGTTTGGGTGATGGTCTATTTTAAGTTGTTCTCTGACAGCTAATTCTTTCTGACATGAAATCAGGTCAGGTAAATACACTCCATTGCAAACACGATGAATACATTCTGCCGTTAGGGAGCTGCACAGTTGCTTGGCCTAATTCTGCATAGCAGCTCCTGAAAGCCTTTGAGCAGCGTGGTGACATGGGCAGCACAGGCTTAACAGCCACTTCAAAAGTTATTGTATTTTAAAAACTCAGTTTGCAACGTAGAAAAAGCGAGAAGTATGTTTCAGAAAGTCATGTGCTCTGGGTTTTTTTCAACTTTTTTTTCCCCTTTTTAATTCATTTAGCTCAACACTGTAATTGCCATAACTAATGAGCCCTTCTTGGTGCCATTGATCGCCCAAATCTAAATCAAGTGATCTTGAGAACAGAGACCATCTCAGAGATTTCTCTGACACTGTGCACAGTGCTTTTTTCTTCTCTCTGCAGGATGAGCTCCTTGCTGTCCTGCATAGCTCTGAAGTCCCATCCAGCTTATGACAGGGCTGTTTCAAAGCCAGTTCTTTGTCCCTGTGAAGAATTGGCTTTTGTACTCCATGTGAGCAAGGCTCACCTGAGGAGCAGGAAGGAGGTGAAGGTTTCTAAGGAACAAAGTTGTCCTGCTTTTCAAATCTTCCCTATTTTTGCTCCATTGCCCACACATATATCATTATCTGGCTTCCTGCTCTCAAGATGTGAGCCATCTCTTTTATCACTTGCATGCACCTCTCTTCCAGTTGAAAAATGGTGTAGCACTAGAAGTGAACAGATAAGGTGAATAAGTATCCCTTGAGGAGCTAATGAATACAGAATGTAGGGACAGGGACTGGCTCTGACACACTGGAAGTTGATGGTTTGCACTGCAGGAATACATCAATTATCTTCCGTTGTGCTACGTGTGGTTGTAGAACCTTTATCATCTCTGACATGCTGCTAACTTAAAGAGTCTCTACCATACTGTCATATTTTAAAAATACAGCAGAATTTATAAATCTTGAAACAACTGGCATCTGTCAGACTTGCAATAAACAACAAAATGATCTTTTCTCAATGAATGGCTACCACTTGGTCAGTGGCAAAGCAACCTGGAATGTTGAATCAACATATTGATGAAAGATACTTGGTAAACTAGCATTTGTCTACTTCTTCTCAGTAAAAAATATCTACAATTAAAACAAATAATTAGATAATCTCACTCCTGTGTAATACCCACCTGTCAGCAGACAAACGTGCAAGATATGGAGAATACCTCATCAATAGGATGTTGAAACTCAAGCAATGCTGTTTCCCTTGAGCCAGAACCCAGTTTAAATTTCTCTCTCATTTCAATAAAAATCTTTGCATCAGAAAGGGCAATTGGTCTCAGACTTTGGCAGGAATTTGCAGAATGACAATACTGCAGGTTAACTCCTGCTCTCAGGCTGAGCAGCTTTGGAGGAATTCACAACAAACATGGAGGCTGATTAGGTCTTGGTACACAGCAGGGACTCTAGCAAAGGATCTGCTACATCAAGGGAACATTAAATCCTGTAATAGTGCTGGAAAGGAAAGAGCACATATTAAAGACACTGAAAACAAAAAGCAATAGAATTAATGATAATTAACCAGCCTTACATTTCCCTCAGTGAAAAAACTGTGCTAGATCGAGCAGAAATGATGGCTTCTACAGAGGAATAATGTGTCTTTCAAGGAAAAATAAATTCTTTCTAGAAACATAAGTACAGCAAATGCTAGCTGAAGCTCTGTATGTGTAGCCTCTAAGTGCCTGTCAGGGTAGCCATTCACCATCAGATCCATTTTGCCTCAGAAAAAGAGACACTTTGCAATTAAAAGTATAACAGCATGCAGTCCAGCTGTCACAGGAAAACACTGCAATGAATGATGCATTCAGAGTCGCAGTGGCAATGTGAGGATCAAAAGGCAAGCTTTGAAGAAATAGGGTGTTTTAACATTCAGTTATATGACTGCTCTGCCTGTAGGTTTCCCTTTTCTGAGATCAACAGAAATCAGTTCCAAAAGCTTAGGTCTTCTAGCACTAGTGGAGACGTTGATACTGAAATATTATGGCCTTTGTAATTAAAAATGCATCAAGTATCATTAAGGAAATTACAGTTTTTAATACAATATCACACTGAACAAAATTTTAGTGTTGTCAAGATAAATATGTCAGATACTTTAAAAGGCATGGATGATGTGTTCCACTTTAAAAAATGCCTAAATCTGGGAAACATCATTTGCATGGGGCAACATCTCACTATCCAGAAATCACAAGACCACCATGAAGTCACATTCATCTAAAGCAAGCAGCTCACAAAAAATAATTTTTTTCCTTTCCTTGCCATCAAAGTAGTTGTCTATTGAAATTGTTTAAACTGAACAAGTTGCACTGTGTAGTATAGGCACTGCTTCAGACATGGAGCTGAGCTGGCAGTGAGGCACAAATACCGAGGCCTGACTGCAGCCCAGTAATGACATGAGCCTGCTTCCCTCCCCTCCAGTTGAAACAGTTCAGATCTGCTTCTCCTGCAACTCTTTCCACACAGAACAGTCAATGGCACTGGAGAGGATATTTCATAGAATCATAGGATAGTTTGGGTCAGAAGGAACCTGAAGATCACCTGCTTCCAATTCCCGCACCATGGATAGGGACACCTTCCACTAGACCAGTTTTCTCAGAGCCCCAGCTGACCTGGCCTGGAACACTTCCAGGGAGAGGACATCCAGAACTTTCCTGGACAACCTGTTCTAGTGCCTCACCACCCTCATCATAAAACATTTGTTCTTATTATCTAATATAAATAAAGTTTAAAAAGTCCCTCTTCATCTTTCTAACAAGCCCCCTTTAAATGTTGAATGTCTACAATAAGGTGTTTCTGGTCCTTCAGTGCTACCCCTAGCAATGTCTCACCATCAGTTCAGCATGTTTTAAGGTGATTTTCCAGCATCCAAAAACTATAAAACAAGGGTCAAGATGCATGAAAGTGGATTTATTATAGTGAATGGTACTTTAAATCAAAAGTAGCTTTGTCCTGGATTGCAATAAATACCGAAGCTTGCAGGTGGCTCGATATCAGAACAGAGGAAACTTATTCTGGGTCAGAGGAAATGTCCCTCCAGAAGTACAGGAAAAAAAAGGAGTGACACTTTGTCCCCTTGCCTCCTGTGGTTGGCAGCCCAAGAGTTGTATCTGATAGCCAGGGATGGATCTGCTCTCCATGGATACTTTCTTGGACTCACTTGTACTTCTGATTACACAAATTCACATGTCAAATTAACCTGCAATTTAATTAAATAGGTTTTTTTTCTGTTTTAAATCTTTCCCTGTGTTCTCTTGTTGAAATAAAGCACAGAAATTTACACCTTATTCACTAATTTAATATAGTTTGTGAATTCCAAGATGCTATCTCCCTCAGAAGCAGTATGAGTTATACACTTCCTTTAAGACACTTTTGTGATGACACTCTATTTAATTAGGTAAAGATCCATAGCCCATTAATCTGTCCTCACACATAATCAGTTTGCACCTTTGATCATTATAAAGACCTTTACTGGTTCACCTGTATCCTTCCAGAGATGGAGAAAACCTGAATTTCATTAAGTATTCAAGATATGGGTGCATCAAGTATTTATCTTCTACCATTCTTCTGCATTTTAATTCTTGCTTTTAATATTTGAATACTGTTTTGACCAGGTTTGAATGCTCATCTAATACTTCTCAAGGCGATGAAAATGTGTCTTTTGATGATTTCAATAGCTTTATTGAATAAGAACAGAGAGTACCTTTACCTCTACCTTCATCACTACCTTAGTGAATTTTTTCTATGCACATAACCTGGCAGTTATCCACAAATAGTTTTCTGAGATTTTGCACCCAGTCACTGGTTTCATGTGAGAATTTTTCTTGCAAATCCTTGCAGTTGGTAATCCTGAATAATTCTGTGTCACCAGCAAGCTTTATCACTGGCCTAGTAATTTCCTTTGTAATTATAAATTGGTGTCTTTTGAAGAGCAGCCTTTATATAGGTGCTGTACACATACACTGAGCATTCAGCACTGAGTCCTTCACCACTTTCACACTCCTCTACCAGCATTTTACCATTCTGGCTTTCCCTTCCAATTTTCCTTAAGAGTTTCTTCCTTTCCGGTGGTAAACTTTTATGCAGTGAATTTTTTAAAGCATTTTCTAACAGGTGGTTTGATTACAGTCCCATTAAATTTAGTGAGAGGATGTGGTTCTTGCACAATTACTTATTGACATGGGCCTGATGCATTGTTTCAGACTAACCGGAGTTTTTTCCCTTTTGGGGGTTCTCAGATTAATCTTTTCAAGAATCTTTGTGCCCCTGTTGTACCATTTACACAACCTACATATTGTGCTTTCTCAATATTGTGTTTTCTGCCCCTACTGGCCCTGTAGTCTCTTTCAATAATCTGTGGTCATTTTCTCTAAGTTTATCAAGGAGTTGGTGATATATCCTTATTACTACACTGCTCTCCTTCTTAGCTTTCTACCTACTACTTTTTCTTCCAGAAACTTATCCTCCTGCTACTTTTTCCACAGAAGAATATTTAGATCTTTTATCTTTTTAGCTGTTATGCAAGCCTTGTAACAAAAGGTAGAAAAATCCCTTCAGGGCTTTAATGAACATTATTATATCATTATCATACTAAGCAAAATCATGCTAGGATGATGAAGACAAGTAGGGCTACTTTCAATTTTTCAAATATCCAAACAAATCATTGAAAAAAAAATTTTGCTTGGGTTGAGCACAAATGCTTGACCAAAACTGCTGACAGCTCTGTAGCAGTGAAACCTTGCTTCATGGATTATTGGTTGTTTTAAATCAAGCATCCTTTTCCTTTTAGCAATACATTCCTCTATCTTACGAAAAAATCAATCCAAATTAATTTTGTGTCATATACTGCTCATTTCCACTGCTTTTGTTTAAATTGAAGTCTGAAAGATTTTCCACAGCTGAAAATACATAATGCAATTTTACATTTTAAATGGAGAACGTGAGGAAGAAAGAACATTTCAAAGATTCTTCTCTTCTTCATTTCACAAGGATACAATTAATTGCTACTTCTCTTAATTGAATACTGTGACTAATCCTACTAAAAGATATTATTTAAAACAAGCAGACAATGCTAGATACATTTTTGTGCCATTCAGCTGTCTTCAGAGAACAAAACTGAAAGCGTAAACAACTTTTCTAAATTTTTTTACAAGTCACTTTCAAAATTAGTATTTTAGGTCAGTGATTCAATTTAAACCCTGCTAATGGCAAAAAAAGAGATCTGTGTAATCGGAAATTGCTTTTCTCTGTTAAATTTCTTTATTGAAGTTAAATCCCTTTGGAGACATTTGAAAAGTATTTAAGCATCACAGAATTTTTATCTCAGAGGCTCTTTTGTATATACTATATATACACTTCAGATGCCACTTTATCTCTGTCAGCTGTAATAATGGGAACAATTGGAACACATATAAAGACATGGTTCTAAGCTAAATGTTATTTTAGTCTTGCCATTATGGTGATATCAAAAATAAAAAGGGGAGGAAAAATGCAAATATACCAAGGAATTATTTAAAAGCATTATTGAATAAACTTCAAACACTGTTTCCATGAAAAAATTTTTCCTTTTGAAAACAGAATTCAGTTATTTAGGAAGAAAAAATTATTAATTCTTTTATTTTTGCACATTTACTGTTAACATGGAAGGATTACTTCTTCCCTCTTCCCCTCACAGAGCAGTGTGGCCCTTCCTGGAGCTGCTGGCCCTGTCTCACCAGCTGCAGTAGCTGGGGCTCACCCAGCTGGGCTCTCAGAGATGGCTCTCTCTGCCTTCAAGCACCATTTAATCTTGCTTATATACTTTATACTCGTTGTCATTGCATAGAGAGAAAATAATGCAGGCAGCTGCTGTCTCTCCTTCCCTCGCAGGTGCCTCACAGCTCCTTTTCCACCTCCTTTGGGCTATTTGGCTGCAGGTTTCAAGGGTTGATGGTGGTGGTTTCCCCACCAGTGCAGACAAGTGTTGAAGGACTGATGCCCATCCCTGAGGAGTGGAAATGTGTGTTTGAAACCCCTCCAGCTGTGGAAGGTGGTGAATCAAACTCTTCGGCTTTCTGGGTCTTCTGATTCCTGAGGACTTGGCTGTACTAGAGAGAGAAAAACAAAACAAAGTCTCTGTAATAGTCTGTTAGACACCAGCCCCAAAGAGACGTTGTGCTAGGTATCTTTATTTAGTGAAGAAATTGTAAATGTGCACCCAGGTCAGGTGCCTGGACACTGGTCTGGATCCATGCCGGATCACAATGTCTTATTCAGTAGGTCAACAAGCTTTTGGCAGTACAGTGTGAAACCCCACTACTAGGGAACCCTGCTCTCAGGTGACAGAACAATCCTGACAAAACTGTTCTGTGGAGGCTGCTCAGCCATCTTTCCTTCCACAACCACAGCTGTGTTGCTCTGCACCCCAAGAGAGAGAGGAAAACAGCTGTACACAGGCAGCTTGTGCAGCTGCTGAGAAGCTGTCACCTCTTTTATTGACACTCAGCAGCTGGCCGAGACCTTGCAGCCAGGTAATGCTGTTAAGAACATGTAGGTGAGATTTAAGACAGATATACTGTCAACACGGTGACAATGATAAGGCCACAGATTGTGGTCTAAAATAAATTATTCCACTTAAAAGCGATAAACTGGCTGCTGGCTGTTACTGTGAAAATTAAACTAAATATAAGGGTGTATTTGGAGTTTGCACCAGTTCTGCACTCCAGTAACTTGACTGAACCATAAGGAAAAGAGTTCCCTCTGCTGCAATGTTTGTTTTCCTAAGTCAAAAACCCCAAAACTAACAGAGTCCAGTTTTCTGACCTGAACACATCCTGAGATAAGTGTATCATACACTGGAAGTAAATTTAGGATATTTTTGATAAATCAGTTATAACCAGCATGAAAATATTAATGCAAGAAGCACAGAGCTCCTGATTTGGTAGAGACAGAAATCCTTGCTGTGGGTGATAATTGCCTAAAGAGACAACACTGTCAGCTGAGTCAGTCCAGAGAAAAAAAACTGTGGAAATGACAGAAAAGCCAGCAGCTCCTATGGAGCTTCTTTGCATCTCTAAGAATTTGTGATTACTAGCTTGAAAATACTGCATTATTCACTTTTAATCAAACACTAACATTGGTGAGGTCAAAGCTGAAATCAGGGCTGGCAGATGTCTCAGAAGCAGCAGAGGTTCTCTGTGGGTCACCTCATCAAAACAAGAAAATCCCACAATGGGTGGTATTTCTCTTGTGTCTCTAAGACCCCTTGTGATATTCAGATTTTGTTAATATTTTGCACATCTGACTTCCACCAGGGAGGAGAGTTCACTGTTGTGAGAGGAGCTGTATGAACATTAGGCAGCAATTGGTTATAGGAGAATCAATGGATTTTTCTCAAAAAGCTCGAATGGGCTTTGCATTACAATAGATGCAGAAAAAAATAGAGGTTATTCATTTTCCACCTCCATGGAAGACTTAAACACTTGGCCCAAACGTGACCCAGTTTCCTCCAACCTTCTCTTAAAATCCTCTTAATATCTGAGGTAAATAACCTTTGCTGCAGGGTAAGATGATTATATTTTTTTTCTTCCTATGTCAAACGAAGAACAGCTTTCTCTAAAAGTAATTTATGTATTTGAAGACTGTTTCCTTCAGTCTTTTATTTTTTCTCTTTCTACCTCAGATCTCAAGCACAGGAGAGTGACTCAGTTTTCTGACCTCCATGAAATTGTTCTGTTGCCATCCCAAGCAGGTGTTTGTGTGATTTTGTAGTAGCATGACACTACTTTCACATTTTTGGTCTGTGGTCCATCTTGCCTGGTCATTATTTCTCATTTTGTTAGTTGAATGTTTCTTTGCCGAGCACAGAATGTCTCTTTTGATGGTTTCTCTATAACTTCTTGATTCCAGAAAACCCTGTTATTTGCCTTTGTCAAAGCCCATCTTCCAAAAGAATTCCAGCTCTCCTATACAGGAACCATTCACAAACTGTGCAATATGCTCTTTAGCAGCCATCAACGTTATTAATTAATATTTTGCGTAGAAATAGATGTAGGGTGACTCCAAAGAGCATGTCCTTTTTCAAATCTGTACTGTGTGGAGACTGAACCACTGATTCATTTTGAGAATGATTTTCTTTCCATGTTCTTAGCTCCTTTTACTTATTTTATTTGCAACATTGACACAAGAGTCAAGATTCATCATGTCTTCTCCTGCTACCCTGTCTATTGGGATGATTACCCTGTCAAAACCAGAAAACAGATTGACTTGCTTCTGACAAACCCATATTGGCTGTTTCCCCTTACATTAGCATTGTGCATGTTTAAACAATGTAGGTTTAAATAATTTATTCTATTTAAATTAGATTATTTAAATTATTTATTCTACTATCATTGCATAAATCTGAGTTAGCCTGGCTTCCCCTTAATGTCCTTTCTCTCTCTTTTGGAAAAAAAATCTTATATTTGCTTTTCTTCACTTGCTGGAGATCCTAAATATAGTCCGCTAGTTCACAGGAGTTTAAGATTAATTTCATGATTTCCTAGTAATTTCTGTAACTAAATTTATATAAATATTCTTTAAGATGTTCTTTTACTTTATATAGTCCAAACTCTTGTTCTCTTATTAAAACTCTCTCAAATTTTTGTGACTATTACTAATTTTTTGTGAAGACCAAAGAAAAATGCAGGTTTCCCTCTCATTCTTATTTACTCTTCTTTCTTTTTTGTTTTCCTTTTGCTATATATACATTTATAAAACCTTAATCTAGTTCTAATTCATGTTATTTTGTAGTCATCCTGATTTGGTTCTTCACACCATACCATGTAATTATTAACAGTCATGGGTTTTGCTGATTTTTTTCAACATCTATGGCATTAAAGAGTTCCTGTCATGCCAGACCTCTCTGCTTTCCACAGGGACAGATTTCTTGTTTTGCCTTTAACATTGTCTGTTTAAGGGAATTTTATGACCTCAGTGCCTTTAGTTGGAAAGAGTTAAAAATCTTTTAGAAAATAATCCTGATTAATCCTTTAGAAAAATGGAATATAGGACCACTGGCAGGTAGTGGTGCCACACCTATTTGACAAAACTCTGTGTTGTGCAGTAACCCAGGTTGCACAAAACGTGAAGTTTCTTTATGGCATAAGGAAACTTCATAATTATGGCAGGGCAAGATTGTGCCCATAATAATTGGCACAGCATTGCAGTATAAATACACTGAGATCTGATATTACCTCTTGGTTTCTTCTTGCTCAGTAGCTCTCTGAATTTTACCAAGAAGACAGAACTTTAAAGACTAAGGAAACTCTCCCGGAGCTTTTATTTGGACTTTTTTTTTTTTTTATTCCAAAAGACTTTTCCACTTTGTGTATTTTAAAGAATTATATTATTTGCAATTACACAGACTATTTTCTCAGACAGTGTAAAGTAGAACTGTTCATGTTTATGACCCTTAGGTTCTCCTCACTTTTTCTGTTAAATTACCATGAGACTAAAAGATCACAGATTAAAGCAAAGTTTGTTTTCATATATTGGTATTAACACTGAGGAAAGCCATTTGAGGCTCTTCACTCCAGGAACCCTTTTTCCTACTGGGCTAAGAATCTGATCAGATATTTCAGTAATAAAAAATAACTTTACTGACTTGAGTATCTGACACTTAATTGGAGAAGCAGATATGATGTCTTCACCTTTGCATTTGCAGGAAAGAAATTTCACACCTATATTAACAGAAAAAGATTCTTATTCCTTGCCCATCTCAGAGTACAAGAGCTCAGTATATACAAATCTTTATTAACTGAGAACATGATTTTTCTCTATAAAGGGGAAAAAAACCACATTAACAGAGGTAAATACATGATAAAAGAAGTCAGTCCTGTATTATGATTCAGAACGATTCCTTGACCAAAGGGAAAATAAGAGTGCCAGTCCTCTTTCAATTACTGCAAGTGGCAAAAATCTACTAATTTCAATAATTCAGCAATGGCTTCATAATGTAAACAATAAGAGACTCTATCAGTATATGTAAAAGGGAACGATTTCTGTTGTTTGGTGATACTAAATCTCAAACAAAATTAATACACTGGGAAAATGAGTGTAATTTCTCTCTTAAAGCAGTGAAAACACTGTGGAATGAATCGCCTATACTCACAGTACAAACTGTCTCTCAAAAAGATGTTAAGCATTTGAAAGTAGCACATTTTAAACTTTTTCTGATATAGCATGTCCGTATTTGTTTCTTATGAGGTTACTCCATGGAGCTGGAGAAAATAATTTTTTATATATGCATATGCAATAGGTGAAAGGTACAAGTTAAAATCATCGAGTTAGGCCATATCGTCTGCTTTACTTTAGACTGTTCACAAGTGCTCCTGGGGCACAGACTTTACACCTTCTGAGCAGTTTTGCATATCCCTATCAACAAATCTGGCTTGTCCTTCACTTACTTACCCTGGATTTCCAAAATATGCCAAATCACTTTTGGGCACAGGATGATCCCTCTGGGCAAAGGATATGAAAAACCAGTAATAAAGACTATTAGCTATTGGTCATGTTTCTTAAATTGTGACTGAAGAATTTTCAGGTGGTGTAACTCAGGCTGGTTCCCAGCTCCCTAGAATGACATAGCAGTGACAATAACACAAAGATTTCAAGATGGATTTGGACTTGAAAAGTAAAGTCCTTCAGGGTTAAAGGAAGATCACCTGAGACTTGGATAGTAGGGTGTGCCAAGATATTCACTAACTTACAGAGATGTGAGACATTAACATTTTCTTTTGATTTAACATGGCTTGGAGACCTTCATATTCCTTTGGTTGAGAAAACAAAAATCAAGTGTGCTGAGCACTGTAATTTGTTTTATTTACAGTACTGTCTCGCTTTGAATCAATATAGGATTAATACCAAACTTTTTAAAGGTGGTTGAGTAATTCCAAGACTCACAACACAAAAGAATTCTCAAAATGTAAGAGAGAAGAAAGCAGATGTTAAAGCTACCATTCAGTGTTTGCTTTAAATGTGGCCAAAGGCAGGTAGCTGCTCCACTGTTAAATTAGGATGGAAAGGGCAACTAAGCAAAAGGAAAAAATCTGACAAGAAATGAAATCTGAGGTTACTCAACAAATGTTTTGATGTGGCAGTGCTGAACTGAGCACTTCTTGATTTTTCATCAGCTCCATGTTTTTTCTCTACATTATGCTCTGTTTTGCTGAAATAGGTCTCTCTGCAGAGAAGGAACAGGTAACTGACTTGGCCAAAAACAACCTTAGTTTTTGCTGGCTTCCTTTCCAGTTCTATCAATGTCATGGTCATCCTTCTTCATAAACACAAAAATGATTGTGCTGGCTGACAAACTACAGAGTCTGGGAGTAAATCCAGTGTTTGGGAAGGTTCAGATGGATATAATATTGAGTTTTGAGTATGTTCAGTGTTCCTAAGCAAGCTTCTTTGTTATATCTTCTTCCAGACAGAGACAACATTTCAAATTTCTGCCACGTGATAAGGCACAAACAAGTCTTGCCTCTTTCTGTTTTTCACATTGTAGTTTAGTTGTGCTTGGGCTAAAAAACCCTCACATCTGTGTGACTTAGATATTTTGTAGTTTTTCTCTGCATTTGCAATAATACACATTTTTTTGTGCTAATACAGATTTACAACCCAGGTCTTCACAACACAGAAAATTCTGTTGGTCAATGAAAAAATCCCAAACCTAGAAGAGACAGCAATGCCAGCCTAAGTGGTTTAGACGCTTTATAAGCCTGTCCTGTAGCCACTGGCAGCACAGAGAACTTACCAGCAATGGACAAGGCAGTGTTGAAGCTCTCACTCCCACAAGGCAGATGTGAGTTGTGGCAGAGTGCTGCTTCATGGCCTCCAATTTAAACCAATTCCACTGATGGGGAACAGCAGTTGCAACCCAGTTGCAACCCATCAACTTGAGAGCTGATGTGAAGTTATTTGCCATTCCTCCAGCCTGAGGGAATAATGAGGAGGAGAAAAGAAGGGCATTCGGTGTCTGTACAAAAGAAAATGTATTCCTGACATATGCCATGATGTATACCCTTGACTGGCCTAGCTTGAAATTCTCCCTCCATTTTAAAGGAGATACAACTGCAGTGGAATCCAGGTTATTTTTTACCCTCACAGTACGATGAGCACAGACTGCTCTCTCCTGCCTAGCAGGCTCTCTGCTGTGACGGGAGGTGCTCAAGTGAGATCGCTGCAGAAGGCCATTTACCTTGGCCTGCCCAGCACGTATGAAATCAAAAATATTTATGGTAATGATGCTACTGCAATTCTGCTTGTAATAGACTCAAAATGCTAAGTGAAGGCATCATGTAGTGGGAGCACAGCACTGAATTATTCCTGTGTATTGAAATGCTGATAGACAAACTAGGCTGCTAAGTAATTAAGTCACTATTAGACCCAACCATTAAATCCATTGTCTGCTGTTCTAACTGCTGCTAATTGCTATCACCATGACAACAGGGGAGTTTCTTTATCTGATATCTCCATGTATTTTCCTTTTCATAATGGAGCCTGCCACATGCAAATTGACGTCTTCCCAACTTGAAATACTTGTGTTGAAATAAAGGCAGATATCTTTAGATAAGAACAACTTTAATATCAGTGGATCTTATCTAAATTTTTTATGATTTCTTTTCAGAATTATCTGGATGTTAACACAAAGTGCATTTTAAAACAGATTATTAATTTACAAAGCTTGCCTTCTCACTTGCATGATAAAATTAATGGTTCATCTTAAAATTAGGGAGGTAAATGCATCAAGCTAATATAATACTCTGTACCTGGTGCAGATTTTAGTTCACAACCTGTTTATGACTACGCTTGCATCAATATTAACCTTGGTGAGAGCCCAGATTTTATCTCTAAATCATTTTTTAAAAAGAGAAATAGTTTTTAGGAGCCTTTCAAATATTTAAATTCTATATTTAGGTCATTACCATCCCATAGCACCTGTTCTGGAACCCCATCAATCTGTTATTCCATTTGAATGGGAGGTGAATCACTGCTGAGCTGTAAATAGAAGTCTGCTCTGAACTGCTTGTCTAATATTAACTGCTGATGCCATCTCTGAAGAATGAATGAAGGACATCCAGAGAAAAGCTGGAGCTCCTTCAGTCCTTCCCATGTCTTACTTCAGCATCAGCTGAGAAGAGGTGCTGTGAAACAGTGCCAACATTTGGCTAATATTAGACTCTATTTTCCAAGGAGAAAGGATAGAAAGAAGACTACCTGGGAGCTCTATCTGGAAAAAGAACTTCAGGACTTTTTCTGTGTTTAACCTTTGAAGGAATCGGCTCTCATATAAACTGAGCAAGAGCTACTAAAAGGATTCCCTCTAATCTGACACTAGAGGCTGCTTCCCAGAGCTGGAGGGCAGAGGAGAATCCTGCAAGTAGATCCCTGTCCAGTGCCATGGCACCACTCTTGGCAATTGTGTTTGATCTGAAAATCGTCTTTGTCCATGGACACCACAAAAGTTTGGCAACAGCCTGAGCTTAAATTACAGCAATCAAGAAGTTGAAAGCCTGTGACATTGGTATAAATTCAATGTGATGGTTCTTTGTGTGTGTTTTATTTGTCCATATTGTAAACATTTTGAAATCTGCAAAGAACTGGTACAAATATGCTTCCCAACACTGGGACTGTAATAAAGTGGGAAAAGTGCATGATAAAGTTTGGGTGACACCCACAATGTGTCCTAGAGAAAGGGAAGGGAGAAAAACATCCACTCTACATTTCCTTAACTTAAGCACTATGACATTGTTTATTTAGGAGATAGTATTTCCAAATATTATGTTGCCATTAAAGAGAAATTGCTGAGGCTTTTAAGGGAAGAAGGCCCATCCGTTCTACATTTTTATACAATGTGTTGTTTTCTCTATAAATCTGAAAGGAATTTTATGATCTTTAACACAAAGTTGATTAACTTGCTTATATTGTACTTAGAAGCTGTTAGCTTTTGCTTCATGAAGTCTTCCAAAGTTTTTAAGTCCACCCATGAAAAAGATATTTTCTAACAGATCCATTGCTTATAGGCACATCTTTTAAAATAGCAGCTGAAAATTATGATAAATACCAAAAGCATCTCAGAGTCTGAAACAAAAACTCCAACACATGTAATTTGTCCTCTGCTTCACTCAGTACCCAGGAATATCTGTATCTACAGGCTTCTTACTGCACAATTCTTTGACACTGTGTGTTACTAGGGACAAAAATCTTTCCAGCTTTCCAAGCATCCATTTTTCTCAGCTGTTCTGGGTTGGCAGGGTGCACAGATATTAGCAATGCCCCCAGGAAAACCCTGTGATATTGACCATAGTTGATTGCATCCTAAGCCATGTTTAGTTCAATGTAAAATTTTGTATAGACAAGCTGTAAAAATTGTGATCTTCATTGTACATATGAAGGATTTCATGACATGATTTCATTGAATTATCAAAGATTTGGGCCACCAAGACAGACTGCCCACACTCCAACAGCATGATGCTAACAACTCTATGCAGAATAAATTCTCTGAGGGAAAAGTATTGATGGCAGAGTCTCACTGCAGATCTTTGCACTGTAGGCTGGCCATTAATCTGGCTCCTCACACACACTCCTTATCTGGTCCTTGTTTTCAAATCCATGCACATTTTAAATCCTGTCAACTCGAGAGATTACTATATTGCATTTTCCTAGGCAATTACATCACAGTGAAACACTGGAGCAAATTCAATCTTGCAGCAACAGCAAGAAACTAACTCTAGAGGTGGTTTGGTTATGACATTTATTTATCTGAAAAGCTGTGCTAGGATTAAATCTTGTAGCCTTTGGTGTCTTCTGTCATGTCAGATATTCAGTCAGTATCACTGGGAAATTGCCTAGATCAAGGTGATGACAAGTATTGGAGCAGGATGAAGAAATTCTTTGGAAGTTCATCACTGTTCTCTTCATTATATGTTCCTAAATAACAGCCACTCTAGAAACAGAGATTAAAAAAACCAAAAACAAAAACAAAACCAAAAAAACTACAGTGTAGATGAGTTGCCCTGGTTTAGTCTCTCCCGCAGAGCACTGCATATATTTTTAGCTTCTAGTGAGGTTTAAAGCCATCACCTTGCAAGCACTTACACAGGTGTTTAACTCTGTGTGTGCAAACAATACTGCCGAGTGACTCCAGTGGGGAAATTCCAGGCACAGAGTTCAGGACATGCATCACAGAGTACAAAACTGGCTCTCTGAGGCAGAAGGATTTTTTTTTATTATTGTTCTTCATTATAACCCAGCTCTGCTGTTGAAGCCAGTTTTTTAAAAATGCCTTCAGAAAGACCCTGGTTGAAATAGCTGAAGTGCTCTACTGGGGATCGTTTCAAGAGGAAGCTGATGTACTATCAAATATACGGGCAAAGGCAGAAGGAGGCTAGAGCAGGAAAGGGAAATTGCTCTTTGGAGCAGCCGCAGCATCATTTCAAAGCTTTGCTATTGCTTCATTTGACAAGGGGAAATAATAACTGGTGAACTGATGTAAGATCACAGGAGTAAAGAGCACAGAGCTGCTTAACTCTAGCACACACTCAGGATAGCTTGAGGGATAGGCTGAGGGACAACTCGAGATTTGCCATTACCTTGATACTTGACTAGCAGGAAAAGAAAGGAGGTGCATATCAAAGCACCTAGCAAGAGAAACTACACAGCAAGGCATCCTTTCAAATTAAGGCACAAAAACGTTTAAATGCAAGAAATCCATCATAAGCTGTGTGTAATGCAGTGTTTCCTCTGCAAAGGGAGAGAAACAGATCTTGCAGCAGTTGTGATTCTCTCCTAGAATTATGAAAAATACTGTATCTTTTGTTTTAAAAGGGTAGCTCCAAGAGTGGGGTAAATGCTCTGGACTCTGTGAAGTCTAACAGTCCAATTCTGAAAGGCACTATTAAAATTAATTTTCCACAAGGTTCTTTTAAGAAAATAACCCTTCTGGGAGAGTCTGGAGGGAAAGAGCCATCAGGCTGATTCCCAGCAGCCACCAACAGTCCTGCTATGGACAATCCTGCCTGGAGAGCTTCAGTGGATGTCCACCTCCCACACTTACCAAGCTATAAACTACAAAATGCCCAACAGCTCTCCATTCAATGCTTATAGTACAGCAGGCTGAAACCTGTATAAAATATAGCGCACCAGAGGAAGAGAGGAGAGAGTTGTTTGAGGGCACAGACACTGAGATTAGTAAGTAAAAGATGTTCTGACAATCTTAGGAAGCCAGTTATGTCCCACATCACAGAGGCAAGGAGAAAACCCAAAACCAAGGTTGAAAAGCAAACAGGGATATTCACCATTCTAGCCTGGGAGAAAATAATTTCTAGGGGATTGACTCAGGTTCAAACACATGATTTATAAATGCCAGTCTGAACCTCAAAGATTTTCAGTTTCTCTATCATCACCAACATTCTTTCTCTAGTCACAGGGAAACCCATAAAATAATCTGAAAATCAAGCTAGGCTTCAGAACAAAGGATGTTTTCTTCCCAACACAAAATCAGATATTTGCTGCTGCAAATGTCACACAATGGCATTTTACATTGCTTTTGTTTGCTTACTTGCATAACAAAGGCTTTGGGGAATGCAGATTTTTTTTTTTTTTGAGCATACCCGCACATTTATGTGAATTAAAAAAAAAGGCAAATCTGTTCATCCAGGGCTGACTGGAAAGCAAAAAGCAGAACAGCAGTTCAGTCTTAATGCCTGTCACCTTATCTTCAGCTAAATTGACACAACTTGATTGAAAGTGAAATTAAATTAGAGTTTAAAAGCCATTGAAAACTTCTGAGTTCATAAATGATTATTAAGCTCCTGAGCACTGTGAAGGCTCTGACTGTTCATGTGGGATGTGAGCCTTGTGCAGGCTATGCCTGATGCTTCTGAGAGCCCTTACACCTCACAGCATTGCTCCCCAGGGGGAACCACAGGCTGCTGATAGAGGGAACTCTATCTCCTGCATCCAGTACAGGAGCTCATCCTCTGGCTGTGAAATGGTAGCTTCTGCTGTGTTCTAAATGCCTTAAATTTATTTTTGAATTTGAAAATAAATTATCTGGGACTGTTCTGGTTTTGATTGGTAGTTAATTTTCTTCCTAGTAGCTGGTACCTTGCTGTGTTTTGGATTTAGTATGACAGTAATGTTGATAACACAGTGATGTTTTGCTTGTTCCTGAGTAGTGCTCACTCTACCTTAAGGACTTTTCAGTTCCCATGCTCTGCTGGAGAGGAGGTACACAAGAAGCTGTGAGGGAACATGGCCAGGGTAGCTAACCTGAACTGGCCAAAGGGATATTCCATACTGTGGAATGTCAGGTCCAGTGTGTAAACTGTGGGGAGCTGATTGCTGCTTGGGGACAGGCTGGCATCAGACATCAGGTGATGCATTAATTGTGTTTCTTGGGTTTTATTCCTTCCTTTACTACTACTACTACTATTATTAATATTATTAATATAAAAATCTCAATCATTCAACTATTTCTTTATCAACCTATGCGTTTTCTCATTTTTACCCTTCCAGTTCTCTTCCCTCCATCCTGCTGGTGGAGAGGAGTGAGGACTGTTTGTGTGGTACTTTGTTGCTGCCTGGGATTAAACCACAACAGGGAGAAGAATAGGCTTTCTAATTCTAAATAATGTCATTCTTTGGGTAACACCCAATGATGTCAATTTAGCTCAGCAGCTTTGTGGTTCAACCTAATAGGAGAGAATAAACTGAATTGGTAATAAGCTTGCTTTTGACAGGGACAGTCTTCTAGAAGGATGTGTCATCAGAAAACTCCCAGATGGAATAAGTAATTCCTGATTTAAAAGAAAAGCCTATTCTTCCCCTCTGCCCCTGAGCACTTGCAGCTGTGGGGCAGCCACAAGACCAGACTACCTGCAGCAGCACAGTGGCTCTTGCCCAACTCTTGCCAGCTCTGTCAAGGCCCCTCTGACCCCTCCAGAGCCCCGTGCACATGGGATATGCCATGGAAAAGCTGGCAGGAGCATGGGAAGTGGGGCTGACTCAGAGTTGTGTCCCAGCACCACTGAGCCCTTCCTGATTCCAGCCAGAGAGACAAAACTGGAGCTGCCAAGCTGAGCTGGGCTTCTTCAGAGACATGATTAGCTTCAGTCTTACAGCAGTTAGTGCCAGCAAATGATGTTACAGCTGCCCTATCATAGCAGAAAATCCAAAACAGCAACTCCAGGATCACACTATTTCCAATACCTATGAAAGAGATGATGATGACCTACTCCCCTCAGTTAAATGAGTATTTTTCTGATGATACATTTGGAAAGCCTGCTTAATCCTTTTCCCTCTCTGCACCCCCTGCACCATCAGTGCTCCTGTCTTATACACAGACGTCACATTATGACTGCACTGAAATAGCTTGCCTGTGAAGCAAATCTTTGTGTGAAACCCAGCAAAAGTTCACCTGGACCTTGTTAGGGTCCCTTCAGAGACCTTCACCAAATTTATTCTTCCACCAGCAGCTGCAGCCACCACAGGGACACTCTGCCAGTCAGACTATCAGCCTCTACTCCTGCTGAGCAGATAAGAGAAGAACAGGAGAGGAAAAATCAGCCTTAAAGCCCCTGAAGGACAGCTCCCATGAGGTGTCAGAATCTGGAGAAGGACTTACTAACAGAAAGGGAAATGCAATATGGGGCACAGAATTGCTACAAGAAAAAGAGAAATGAAAGTTCTAGATGGGAAGAAAGTGATAAAAAGGAATTTTATAAATAATAAAGATGGAAAATGAAGGACAAGGGTGTAAATGAAAAAGCAAAGACCAAAACTGAGAAAAAGAAAAGGGGATAAAAAAGCAGTGATAGGTAGAGAAACTTCAGGTTAGTATTTCAATTAATTGGCTTTGGTGCATTTTTCCCAGATACCACCACACACAGGCACAGCTCCACAATTTGATAGTTAATCAGCAATTTGTGGATTCCTCATAATGTCCTATTAATATTAGTACAACATGGTGAAACCTTCCTACAGCCTCCCAGTTTCTGCAGCACATCATACTGGACTTATCCTCACCCTTTTAAAAGGCTGAGAGGCAGCAGAGCTTCATCTTTTCCATATTCCTAAGGCCAGGGAAGGATGGGATCTCTGAGACTGAACCAGTGCTTACCCAGAAAAAGCCACAACTTTTGGTAGACCTGACGGGGACATGCTTACTTAATTCAGGTAATTAACCCTGAAGAGCAGTCTCACTCATTGCCAATACCCAGTACAGCTTCCAATACTGCAGGAGTGGGCAAGGAAACTGCCCTCAAAAGGCCCAATGTATTTTGAAAGGAAAATGAGGACAAAGCTCTAGAGAGAAGGTGGTGGTGCTATATGGGTATTGTCATAGAAGGCTGGATTGGGAAGGCTGGATTGTGAAACCTGAACCATAGTCCTGGATTCTGAAATGTAACCTGGAAAAAGGGTTGGAAGATATGGGAAAACGTTTTGGCCCTTCATACTGGAGAGAGTGGTTAATTTTGAAGACCTGAGCTACACACTGATGCCCTTTGTGAATTTCAAAATGTGAACTTCGCTTGCGACATAGAAACTAATTTTACCAATACTTCTGTATTTAAGGCAAAACCTGTTTAGAGAACTTGGGACACTGGATGCCTGAATACTAAACTGAATATTAACTCACTGTTAAAATTGGTGGAATCTGGGGGAGTCACCATCCCTGGAGGTATTTAAAAGATGTGTAGATGTGGCACTTAGGGACATGGTTTAGTGGTGGACTTGGCAGTGCTGGGTTAATGGGTGGACTCAAGACCTTTGGGGCCTTTTCTGTCTAAAAGATTCTAAGATACAATAAGTATCAGTGCTATGTTCATGGACTTCTGCTTTGTTTCCATGCTGTCTGCACTGCCTGACCTCAGACATTACCAGTCATAAGATTCTCCTCTATGTTCTTCATGCCTTCATGGACAGAGAGATGCCTTCCTGCTCACTACCCCAGACCACTGTGGTACAGTTTGCTGATCCCAGCCCTCTGGAGGTGTAGCACTACAACACATCTCTTCTTAGGAGCCCCTTGCAAATCTCTAAGTAAACAGAGTGCATGAAAGAATAACATCCACCTCAGAATAAAGGAAGAAAGAAGCAAATCCAGAGCCTGAAAAATAACAAAAGCAGGCACATTTTCTTAGTCCTAATGTGGAAAGAAGATTGACTCCACAGTATATGAAAATCTACTGGTGGAGTGGGGCTGTCATTTCTAGAAGCTCAGCTGCTGTGCCAGTCACAGCTTACTCTCCTCAGCTGCACTTGTGACACAAAATTCACATCTTGCCCAATTCACTGGGCATCTGAGGAGAATTTTTATAAACACATGTTGGCAACAACTATGGGTAACAAAACAGGTTTGCCTCACCACCACAGCTCCCTTTTCCTGACATGGAGCTGTCACTGGAAGGGAGGCAACAAAACTTCCCCTGGAAATGCATCTCTGCATCCTTTAGAATGCTGATGCTGTTCAGGCAGCATTACACTAAAGGGGGCAGAAAAAAACTCACCCAGAGAAGATTGACTCTGTAAACTCTGCAGTATCTAAAAACAGATACATGTGGAAACAAAAGCAAACAAAGCTTACTTTTGGTGCCAAGTGTATATGTGAATCCATAAAACCATCACACTTGATGGTTTTCTCCTATCTAAGAATAAGGCATGCCTGAGAGACTGAAACAGTAATTGGATTAAACTGGATTGAATGTCTTAGTGCTACTTTGTGCCATTACAAAACTGACATGATTATACAAATGGAAAGCATAAAATTGGAAGTATTAACCTGAAGTTCTTGTAAATTTAGTGTTTGATTCTTCCTGCTCCAGAGACCTTGAAAAAAAAAACATATTTCTGTAACTTGCATTATGGCTGAACCTTCCCTATCAAGCCTGAGGTACTAAGAAAGGACTGTACCTGGGAACAAAGAGGAGGAAAGATTTCTAGCACTCTGCTTAAGGTTTTATGCATTCAATTTCCATTGATAAAGCTATATTTACACTCAGAATTCCAACCCTGAAGTATATTTTCTGAATAATGTTCAGAAAAATAACAGTTTATAAAAAATGTACATAACCATTGAACTGCACTTTAATTTTCAATGTTTTATTTAAAGAGTTATTTAAGGGGAAGAAAATAATAAGATAAGCCTCTGGCCACTGAAGATCTGATGTAGATGTAGATGCAAGTAGTCAGAAGAACAAAACAGTATGTGACACCATTTCACAGTTCAGGGACTGCTGGGAACAGACACATCATGTGAAATAATTTTTCAATATATAACTTTCTGTATAATAACAAAGAAGCAAAGAAACAAAGAAAAAACTAAAGGCAAAAACCAGATAGTCAAGAAATCACACATTGACCACAGCTCAGTGAGCTAGTTGTTGCAATGAGAATTGCTGGAAAAAAATTGATTCTAGATGGCATTTTTTAGAGAAAAATGCAGTTTCAATACTTCTTTTTTCAAAACCTCAGATAATTTCCTGAGTGCAAACCAGTACCAGGCTTCCTGAGTGCTAACACAGTAGCATGCAAGGAAAAGAGATGAAACAGCATGAACACACAGCTGAAGCACACTGGAATTAACCAGACACCAGGTATTTTTCTGTAAGAGAGCATCAGTCACGTAGCCTTGATATAAACAAGTCAGAATAAATTGCTTGCATGTTGTAAATCTGAATGTCTGGTAGTCTGTTCAAAGTGGCTAATTATGTGCTTACATGATTTTGTACTACACAAGTTCCAACACTTTCCAGTTTGGGTTAACAGACATGGAAAATTCTTACCCTGTTTTTTCAATCCTGATAGACCCTACAGTTACACCAAGAATTTATTTGTATAAAATATGGATTTTATAGAAGATTTGATGAGGGTATCAATAGACTTTCTTAAGTTTGAATTGGATTTGTATTCCCTGGCGGCTTTAGGTTAATGGTTGGACTTGATCTTTTCCAATGCAAACGATTCTGAATCTGTCTAATACAGAATCCAACATGATACATATCCCATGGGAAAATTTTGCTAAGACCTTACTGAATAATCACATCTCCATACTTTCACCTCTTGCTTTGGACTTGGGAGAGGATGCTGTGGAACAGTGGGACTTGCAGCCTGTCCAGCTCCTAGAAATCCCTGTGGGACACATTGTCCTTCATGCAGACATTGATGCACAAGGTAATGATAGAATGTGGGCAGTGCAGGTAGATTTGTGAGATTTCCTAGTTACACAGCATTATACTCTTTACTTCCTCCTTCTCCTCCCCACCTTGGGCTCGAGACACTGCAAAACTTGGATTAAAAGGCTAAATCACATCAAAATGGCTCAAGTATTTCCACTAACACAGTTTACAATGAACTAGGCAGGAAAATACTGCCAGCTGCCCATGTTGGTGACTTTTCCACATCTCCCTGTGACAAGTTTCACTTCCTTCATGTGTAGAATTACAACCTTCACTTCTTAATACTACTACATCCTTACTCTCCAGCTATATAAATGAGCACTGCCATCTCTACCTGGTAATCCTTTGTTGCAGGCATCCGGCATCCCCTTTCAAATCGGTGTTTTTCAGATGGAAGCAATCTGTAGTAGCACTGGTCATCTGCACTCAAACACATGTCATCTGATCCCTGTTTATTTAATAAAGAGATTGTATTGGAAACCCCTGGCAGGAATTCAACATTGAAGGACTGTGGATTGAAGCATTATGGATTTACGTAAGTGGATAGAAAACCAATGTAGTTTGTGCATAAATGATTGTGTCGAGTCCTGCCAATTGAGCTGGGGGAAGCTCTTGCCTTGCAATTCCCCTGTTTAGCCTGTGGGATACTTGCCATGAGGGAAAATGGGAACTCCTTGTATCATATTCCATTAAGGACAAAAGAGCAGAGATGAAATAGAAATAAGTTTATCTTCATCAAAACTTTAGTATTGTAAACAAGGCATCTTATAATAAACTGGATGAATTTGCACCGTTTTAGCCAAATTGAATGGTGTACTTAATTTTGCTACTGACAGCTAAAGTTTTGTCACTGTAATAGTTAATTTCTTAAGTTTTGATTTACAATAATTTAACAACCTTTTCCTTTCCCCACCTCAATTCCTTCTTTCTTTTAATTGCAAAGCCTGAAAAAAGAAGATAAAAAGAAGCATCAAAGCAGGTATGGATGCATCATCAGGTCCTGAAACAAAAGCCAATAACCCGATTTTGCATTAGTTTGGATCATCATTAAAAAATCACATCCATTTAGAAATGGTACATCTTCCCAGCTTAGAGGAGCCATTCTGAATTTTCTGAAGCATCTCCCTCTACCCCTGTATCTTCTACGCTAATGCATGTGCTTGTATAATGCATGACAAAAACACATCTCTGAAAAGGCAGCCAAAACCTCAAAATGACAGGATGGCAATGAGGCAAAAGGTGAGACAGTGAGAAAAAAGAAAATTGCATGCATAAATACAGCAACAACATCTACAGATAAAGTCTAGGAAGAGATGGGTAATCTAATCCATGTAAGGGCAGGAATAAAAAAGCAGTTGTCCAACATATTAGAGCCCCTGTAAAAAAAAAAAAAAAAAAAAAAAAAAAAGTGGTGATAAAATTTGGATTCTACACAAATCCTGAAGAAGATACATTTGTGTGAGTAGATACAGTGAGGGGAGAGCTGTACATCAGCCCAGGAGTGTGCTCAGGCAGGTTTTGAATGTCTCTAAAGATGGAGACTCCACAATTTGTCTGGGCAACTTTTTCTAGTATTCATCACCCTTACAGTAAAAAGATATTTCTTGTGGTCAAGTAGATGTTTCAAGAAGTGTCTGACTCTCCCATCTTGTATTTATTTTATTTTATAAAATCCCCCTTTAAGCTGAAAAAACACACAGAAACATCACCACAGCGTGTGGTCAGAGAAGCATCACCCAGGACTCAGAAAAGTGCTAAAGCCATGGCTATGTAGCGTGCATGTGGCCAACCTGCTCCAAGAGAAGCTCAGCCCAAAGTAGCATGGACACGAGTCACACTGCCACCTGACCTGTGGGCCAGGAACTACTCCCATGACCTCTTCCCTTTGGCATGACAGGCATAACCCTCAGGTACACCCACACTGAGGGGCTGTTAGCTCATCTCTGTGCTCTGACTGGTTTTCTCTAGTCTTAAAGAGGAGGCCCATGATGAAGGAGGTAAAGAGCAGTGTTGGCCTAGGGGCTCACCTTTTAATTAGCAGTATGGATGCAGCTGAATTTTCAAAAGGCCTGCCGTTTTCACACAGGATAGCCTACTAACTAAATATTAGACACTGTAGAGCAGAGAGGCTGAGTGAAGCCATCATCTCTTTGTTGAAGTGCTCTGAGAAGTGCAGTAATTGCTCTGCTGAAGTTGAGAGCTGACATTTCATATTGTCCTGAGGTCTGCTCAGGAGGACAGTCTGCAGTGTGGATCTCAGGGAGGTGGAGACTCAGATTTCCTTCTGGCTACACTTTATTTCCACTCAGACAGCCAAATACTGGATTTAAGCAGAATGTGAGGTGTCCATTATAGAAGTGTATCAACCAATGCAGTATTAATGTGGAAGGAATCCACAAGCTGTGTACAGTCAGTGGAAAGACAAAGGCATTGAATTTAAATAGGAGAATCTTGTTTTCTCCACTAATGCTGAAGTGTGCTGTTCTATTGAGTTGCCTGATCCACTCCCCCTTCCTCCTTGCTCTCTCCACCTCAAAGCAGTCATGTGGAAGTCTGTTTGGTGCTCCAGCTAAGCAGGAAGGATTTCATCCTCAACAACTGCAGCACACTGAAATATGTAATCCATCCCCATTGAGCCTGGCAACAGTTTCCACAATGAATTCCAGCTGCAGCCTCCCCTTGCTGTTTTTACAATGCTCAGTTCATAAAATTTACAGGGGAAATATATACAACCTGTTCTGCTCTCAGAGATAGCTGTGGGATTGCAGTGAGGCCTCTGATAATGCTAAACTTTTTTTCCTGGATTTAATACTTGAGGGAATAATAAGGACTGAAAAAATAGGAGACAGTGCAAAATAGCTTCCTGCCTCACAGAAAGGATCATGAGAATTTAAACTAAAATATCCCAAGCAGTATTTACTAAACAGTCCCTGGCTACAGAACTTCCTCTTCTGCAGCTGCTTTCAATAATAAAGCTTCAATGCCTATTGTTTTTTTCCTTACTTACAAACAAATCCAAATGGTTGATTTAATTATGCTGAATACAAAACTGCAATGTATCTGGCCACAATTGCTTCTGACAGTACAGCAGTTGCAAGGGCCCAGTCTCACAGACCTCCAGAATTTAACCTTGAGGTCTGCAAAGAGTAGTTTGCGCAGCCCCCAAGTTCTTCTTTCTGGGATGAAAACTGACAAAATGTTGCTGATCTTTCATTCTAAAGAAGATAAAATTTTAAAAACCTTTCAGAAATTGAAAGCACAGGAGATCTTGCCTGCTATCTCATATAACAGGAAGAACGGCATCTTGTTTGCTATTTTCTTTTCATTTCAGAACAAAACAAACCCCTGTACAACTGAATTAAGACCGAAGAAAGGAAGAGTTGTGCACAAATCCTGAATTATTATCTTAAGCCAAACCAAACAAATATGATATAGAGACAACAGGCAAGATAAAAGGGAATCTATAAAAATTTCAAAGCAGTTTGGAGCCACTTGTGAGCTAAGGTTTGATCTGTATCATGATAATGTAGTGCCAAAGTAACTCCTCCAATGACATCAACAAAACTACTTTGGCTTTATACCAGCATGGCTGGACTCACAACCTGGCGCTGAATGCATTTGTAATTAAACCACTAGTGCACTTGCCATACTCCCCAGCTTTATAGACGTTCTAAAATTGTTCAGTGAGTGGTAGTTATGTCCAGGATGTGGATATAGTAAAAGATATTAGCCAAAATGGTCTAGACCAAATCTTAAACTGATGGAACTCTACCAATTACTGTCTGATGCGACCTGTGCATCCGCCCCATGTGTGTTGTTGTGTATCAGTCATGGCAAGATGGATCTGCAGAGGGATCTGCAGAGTGATCTCACCGTGCCAAAGTACTAAAAAAACATAGTGAGAGCAGTGAAAATTAAATGTGAGGTCAACAAAGACTCAGACCTGGGACTATGAATATCCCAGCAAATCCTATCCTCTGACATGCAATTGAGGCTAAGCCTAACGTACAGACCTTGTTTTGCTCAGTGAGCTTATGGGATTCTTTTCAGCAGAAGCCTGGGCTTGACTCAGGGTGTCCCTTCTCTTCTAGTGAAGGCCCTGTAATTCTCAGCTGAGAAACTGACTGAATTCCAGTCCATTAAAGCCTCAATTTGTGAGAGATTTGGAACTCATGCAATATAAAGGAGCCCTGGCCATGGCTGCTGTTGTGGAGAAGTGGTGGGTGGGTGGTGGAAGCGAAATGAAATATCAAGGCAAAGGAAGTGCAGGACAAAATGGAGGGAGGGAACAGCTGGAAGTCAGAGCTCTGTTTCCTGCATGACAGTAGGAAGAAATAATTTTTTATTTCTATTTGTATTTCTTAAAGGACCTGTCTTATCAGTAGTATGTCAGCTTTCCAACATATCTAGGTAGCCCAGAAAGAGTCAGACTCTCCAGCTATTTCCTGAAGAGTGCTCCATGCCTTTATCTCATTGTTTTTCCCCCAAAAACATCCCAACAGGTAAGTTTCATATCATCATTTGTTAACTCTTCACTCTCTATGGTCTCATTTGGCTGAGTTCAACCAGCTGTGGTCATTCATTCCATGAGGATTCACTTTGGGAGCAGCTGCATTGTTCTTGTGCTTCCAATGTCTCCTAATCACCTCCTCACTTCATACAGTAGCTAATACCATAATTTGGCTTTCCATTTTACTTTTATTTTAACTTCATATTTTTTTTTTCTAACACTGCTTCAGTTGTTACTTACAGACTTTGGAAAACTTTTTATCTCTTCTGTCCAAGGCAGCTTCAGTCAAAAGCAAGAAGAAGCAGGGCTGGATGGCTGATACCCACCACTGGCTGCAGATAAAGGTTGTCACTGTTTAGAAATAGCACAGGACAATATGCTTCTGTTACAGAGAACAGCCAAAATCTCTCAGCAACTTTAGCAGAATATAAAATAGCTTTATACTGGCATAAAACCTAGAGAGTGGTCACCATTTCTTTCTGCCCAATTCAGTGATGTTGGCAAAACTTAGCCTGAAAAACGAACAAATAAAGTCAGAAAGAAGCCATAAACAGATGAAAGTGGTGTGATCTGTAAAAAATATATTTGTTGATATATGAAGTTAAAAAGTTACAAGTCATCTTGCACTATAGAATCCTGAACATTAAGTTTTAAAGTCAAATGAATTTTCTAAAACAGTTTTGATATACAAATCACTAAACAAAAGAAGCTTCACAACAGGAAAGAGAAAAAAATAATAGGAGTTATTAGCAATTTATTTCTCATGAGTGAACTTGCTGCCAATTCCCCAGTGCCTTTACATAAAACAATACAAAGAGATGAGAAAAACACAGTCTGCTGTAGGAAATTCATTCTGAAATAAATATGGTTTTAAAAGTCAAAATAAAGAAGGTCATTCTGAAGCTAAAGGGAAATTTCAAGTCCCCAATAGAGCTATAACTGATGACAAAGAATAGTAATTCTCCTGCTTGTGCAATCTGTCCTACTCAGTGTCCTTGGCCTAAGGAATGATATAGGATATAGGGTGCCAAAAATTCAGTAGCATTATATTCTGAAATTAAAGGAAAAAATAGCAAAGGAAAATATCTCATAATATTTTCTCCACATTTTTGTCTTCATTGGAACAAGAAAACACAAGAATAATGACCAGCTGGTGAATAAAGTGGCCTATATCTTCTTGAATGGCAAAAGCACCAGAGAAGTTCAATGTCAAAGCATCTGCTCCATGCAGGATGTCATCAATCCAGGTTTCCAAGGGAAGGGAAAAACCATTGCTGCTAAGACACATATTAAACCTGCCTAGAATCTGAAATATATGTCCCATATTAGAGCAGTCATTCATGCACTTCAGAAGAATTGTCTCCTACTGTAGCTCTTAGATGAAACCAGGACAATTGAAAATATTTATAAAAGATGGGTATGTTTGATATCGTGACCTATAAGAGCTTGATAAATCAATAAAAATTTCAGTGTCCAATCAGGAGATGAAATTCCTGGTGAACTATGGCAAGACACTAAAATGTCTTTTTGTAATAATAGAATATTGATGCTTCAGATCTGCAAGTCATTTTAAGGGTTCTCATTTCTCTTTGAAGGACTCTGGTGAGAAGGGAGCTTGGCCCTGTTTCAGAAGCATTTCCAGTAAGGTGCTTGGTCCCACCTCAAGGCTTGGGCAAATGCAAGATGCCTGTGCCTTTGTCTGTGACTGCACAAGTGAACTTCTGCAGCAAGAACGACCTTGGCAGGGTCGAGGGCACACACAGAGCTGAATGAAGCAGCTGCAGAACCACCTCACTACAAGAGACAGACAAATTTGTAGGCCCATAAGTGAAAAAGATGGAACAAAGACACCTTTTTCACCCCTCCCTTTTAGCTGTATTTTAGAAAAACCTCAAATATCTCTCAGCAGGAAAGATTCTGAGACACATGGATGAATGGATTTGATTCCACTAGCACAGAGCATTACTATGCATGTAAATTGGTGCTAATTATAAGATAGTATGTCTTTCTGTATAATTCATGTCTTGGGAGGCCCAAAAAATTATTTCATAGAAAGTAAAGGTGCCTTTCTTTTAATTACAAACTATAACTTATGCATTTGGAAAACTGAGAATTCTTAGACGTGTAGTTATTCTCTACTGACTACAACATTTTAAAGCACCATTAACTCAAACAGATAAAATAAGATTAATTTAGATCATATTATGTCAGTAATGGCTCATAAACATTTCTGCAGTCCACAGTTCTATCCTAGAAACAGAGCAAGTGCTGCACTGGCAGAAGTCAAAGGTGCCTCCTGTCCTGAGGTGTGGTTCTGATGGCTGCACATCCGAAACCTGTGGGGAAACCTGTAGGTGACACCATGGCAGGCCCACAGAGGGGAGGGGAAGAATGTCTCTGGTCTCCTGAATTTCTGGAAGTGACAATCTTTAGAATCACTCTGCTTAGAATAAATTTGGGATTGATCCATGTCCTTCCCCCCAGTTTTTGAAAGAAACCATGTAAAACTACAAAAGGAGTATTTTAAATATGTGACTTTTAAAATATGTTAAATGTCACAGAATATGCTTACTGGTATATATATCAGTATGTATATATTAAGTATGCTTTCAAAAAAAATTATTTGTTTAAAATTAATGTTACTAATTTTATTTTCACTTTTTTTTTTCACCCTACATGGTGTTTTTCCTGTTTAAAAAATATCCACCACCTTTGTACAAAAGTGGGCTACTTCTATTTTATGACATACTTTTTGTTCTTATTTCTACCTGCTCTATATGACTTTTTACTATATAGCATCCTCTGTATCTCGCTGTTCTATTCTTCCTAGAAATATAAATGCTAGCCTTATTAAGTCTGCTGTGACACCAACCCTACACAGAAGTATTTTGGGCCCTAGTCACATCTCATTGATGCCTATGAGAAAATAATTGTCCTTCAAATCAATCACTGCTGGCCAGGCAATAGGCTTGTCACATCAATAAGGAGAAAGCTTTTGCCCAGCTGTTAAATTTAGAATATTTACAAAGAAAGAAATCTAACCATTTTCTAGATGACTTATTCTTCCCTGACTGCTATCTTCTCCCCTGTGCTCCTGCAGTTTGCTGCTTCCTATCACTTGTGTGATTCTGGAGGGGGCTAAAGCAGGTTGTCTGCATGTGGTCACATCCAAACCCTTGCAAAATAAACTAACCAGAAAAATCTTGCTGTTTTGGAAAGTTATAGGAAGACCAGGTACATGCTGACTCAGCAGCCAAAAAACCCACCAGCCCCTTGATTCTTGCGTCCTGAAGATTTTGCTAATGTATAAACATGAATTAAAGAGGCAATTCTCCAAACTGCTCAACTATTTAAAATATAAGTTAAAATTTTAATGGAAATACTTTGTTTGCCTTGACATCCAATTACTTATCTGACAGGTTAGATTTAAGTCTATAAAATCACTGGGATATTTGTCTATTAGCTATTTATCCTATGAATACATTTACCGTTGTCTCAGCTCACAGGACAACATACCATGAGCTCATCTGCAGCCTAGGGTGGACAGTTTATTACTGCACACATTTTTTTCTATGAGCTAGTCTGTTTTTAGTATATGACAAACTTCATCACTCTGTGTTTTTTAAGTTTACTCAAATGCCTCTAAAATCTTTTGGCAAACCTTTTCAGAAGGGTAGAACTGTGTCCCTTTTTTCTTCTTTCTGCTCTAAATCGAAAGTGCTTTCAAAGAACACTAAGATAGCTAGAGAAAAAACAGCTGGATGTATTCTAGTTTTCATTTTACCACCCCATACTACTTGGCAAAGATTTTGTGATCTGTGCCTCTCCCGGAACCAAAGCAGATTCTGTGAATTGCAGGTGGATGATGGTGCAGGAGGACCTGAGAGCACCCATCATAATGATCACACTTGTTGATCAGAGGTTATTTTTCACTATCTCCCTAAGCTTAGTAGAATCCCTCCACACAGCAAAAGCAAAATGAAAATTCCTGGGCTTTAACTCAGGTACTAGGTTCAAATCATTGCAACCAAGCATCTTTTTTTTATTTCTTTGGGTGAAATTTCCCATCTTCCTACTGTAGAACATAGCCATTGCTATGAAGGAATTCTTTCTGTGCAGACATAAGCCCATCTTTTTTTTACACCCTGCTGCCTTTGAAGTTTGCCTGGGGCCCATCTGCTTGAGCAGGCTGATATACAAAGACACTGAATCAAAAGGAGGCAGCAGGGCACTGCAGAGAGTATGAAGTGACTTCCCAGCCTCATCCCTGTTTCCCTGACATGCAATATTCCCAGTGAAGGCTGGGAAATAAGTACAGAATCCATCCTGACACCACAAAATACTAGGCAGTATTATCTCAGACAGTTTAGGCCACTGTCTGAAGCTGCTGCTGACCCAGAATTTTCTCCCCATTTCCTTTGCTACCCTTCCTGCCAGAAATCCTGTGCTGTTTCTTGAATCACTGCCCAGGCCACCTTCAGGGTAGACATGAGCACACTGTTCTCTGCTGATGTGGGTTATAAAATATTAGTTCTGATGCAGTTACACAAGAGTAATCCAATTGTGCTGGAAATTGAATAACTGAATTAGCTGAGCTAGTACAGTTTTCCTTCTTTGGGCACAGCACTGTTCCAAGGAAAAACCCAGTTCCTGGAGCACAAGACTACAGAGGTGAATTGTAAGCTCTTTTGTTTGTAGCTTACCACTGCTCTGCACAACAGAGAACCAGTCCATGTCTCAGCATCCTAAGTACCCCAAAAGTGCTGCTATAACTATGCAACAATAACTACTAGGCCTAGAAAAAAATAATTTCAGCCTCTGATTTTATATGGTGTTCTTCTAAGTCTTTAAAAAAAAGTATTTAAAATAAAAAAAATCATACCATTCACCCAAAATCAGTGAAACAGTGCTCTCTTATCTCTGGACTACACAGGCAGGAGTCTGTGTAGACAGGGACCAACAATCTAAAACTGTGCTGCTAGAGAAGAGGTCACCCCATATCAGGGATGAACACTGCTGATGCTCCAAAAAGTACTGGTACTTCACCTCTGAAATGCTGCAGAACCACTCACAGTGTGCACGAACACAGTGAAGTTTTATCTCAACAAATTCTATGACAGCCTCTTCACTGAATATTAAATTTCCTCTGAATACTAATGCTGGCATTGTGTTGACTTTACAATGCAGAGTTCTCTCATTCCCACTGTCAGCTCAACCACCATACAAATTTCCTTCATTACTGCTGTGACCTCACATTCCAAAACTCTCCCTTGCAGGAAATTACATACATTTCAACAGCGGCAAAAAGCAAGGTTTGAAAGCATTCTGCTGCAATGGGATTTGAAATCTGGACTTTGAATGACTTCATCTCCAGATGATATCCTATCATAGGCTTTTTCACAGGAAGCTTTAAAATCATGTGTCCTCCTTTGCAAAGACACAAAAAGAATCACTGAAGGGTGTGACATTGCAATTGATATTGGCTTCCAAAAATTAAGCCAACTGAAAAAAGAAGTTCAGTTTATGTGCACCTTTTCAATAGGATGAGGATAGAAAAAATATTAAAAAACATATTTTGAAAGAGAAAGGAAAAAATTCCTGTCTTCTCAATTACATGAATGAAAACCCTAGTGTGTTAGAGTTGCTACTTCAAGTAGTACATGTAGTAAGAAAAAAAAATCACATACAATCAAAATGAGTACTGTTTTAATTATGCAACAATAAGAATTTATCCCACACAACCAAATCCAAGTTTTAATTTAGGAAATAATCCCTCTTGTCACAGATAATCTTGGTTAGTACTTTAACAATTACCAAAATTGGGGAACTGTTACCTACCAAAGTAGGGAAGGATTGTGGGTGGAATGTGCTGTGTTTTGCCAATCCCAGGCTGATAAAAAATTCCTTTTAGGGTCACAAGGCAGGTTTCAGTGTTTTTCAGGCTGTGATATCCTGCAAAACGTCTAGAGCTTAGCAAAAGGAAACACAGCTTATTCCATCCTGGACTTCTCCTCTGCTGCTCCAGAAATTGAGCACCAATTCTAGACAACAGAATAAAATTCAGCTCTATGGTACAAGTAGGAATGATTTCCATCTTTCAGACTCTTTCTGCCATGACTCTGTGCCACTATGCCTATAAAGCTCCAAACTCACTTCAGCAGGCTGTAGAGTGCACCTGAACTGTACCACAGGCACCAGCAGTGCACCACACTTACTTACACTCCCCATTTATGTTTCAGCTATTACCTGTGTGGGAATAAAACAGCTTTCCATTTTCTGTTTCATATGAACCTCATCATTTCAGTGGTCTCTTTGTCCCATTGCATCACACATGCCTGTATCTAGGCCATGGAGGGCAGAGAACACATGAAGGGGCTAAATGATAAAAGGCTCAATTATAACATCCAGTCTTGTGATTTTTCCTCTAACCTCACTTGGTTCAACGTGCATGTTGGAAATGGTAGCTGGGAATCTGGTACCTCTCTGCCCCTTTGGTTAAAATTAGACAGCATTTCAAGAAATTGCTGGAGAAAGGAGACTGTGCAACACAGTTTCATGACCCATGTATCCTTTGGAAATCAGGAAATGAAATAAGTAATTGGATTTTGTAATAATTGACTTTGTACAAATGGGTCTGAATTGATCCAAAGGATTAATACTTGTGAAAACTTTGAAGGAGAAATTTATGAGCCCATATATTTTTCCCTCCCCAACTCTTCTTTCTTTGTTTACTGCAGTTAATTTGCTCTTCAGGCAGGTATATATTTTAATCTGAGCTGTTCCAGGAAATTCTGTAGACATTTTGGAGCTGCTGTACATTTTCACCATGGTAACTAAACTCAGAAGATATATAAATATATATTTTGTTTCACTATTTTGCTTGTTTTTCACTTCTGTGCCCAGCCCTTCAATTCTTTACATCTGCATTCCTGCATCAAGTCTCTACTTCAGAGGCATATTCCCAAATGTCCCAGTTCCTTGAAACACAGTATTCTTTTTAAAAGGCAGAAGTGACTTTGTGGTCTGACACTTGAATACCTGAGGGATTTCTCCTGAACTTACTGTGTGAATGTTGACAGAATCAGCAGGAGACAAATAGAAGCTTTACTCTTCTAAACAGGCTCATGGAAATGCCACTGTATTTATAACAGAAGGTATAAATCCCCAAACCCCTTTGTTCATTGTTCTGCAAGCACTTGCTTAAGCAAAACTTAACAAAAAACACTTGTGCAGCAGTTCTGTTAGATTACACTAACAGTAAAGGAAAAAATGACTGTGAAGACACAGTTTTTTCCCAGAATTTCCTTGTTTTCCACCATACTGATTTATACCTGCTGAAAAGGAAGACTTATCATGCACAGGTGTATCATTAATGTTACGTTAGCGGTAATATATGGCAAGGTCTGCAATAATCAGTCACTGGACTCTTGTTGACATAATAGGAAAAATCGCTACCTTTGAATACCTCATGTGTTTGACTAGTTTGACTGAGCTGGCAGAGCTTCCAGCAGTGAGAAAGTCCCTGTGGAACCATGCTCCAGTTTACTAAAATACTCTAGTCTCATCTTCATTTGGAGGGCATATGGACAGAAGAGGTAAAACAGCCACATCCAACTCTATTCATTCCTAAGTAAAACTCAACGCCAAGCAGAAGATGAACGACTCCAGAAATTTATGCAGTAAGTGTGGTGAGAGAATAAGAGGACAGGAACAAGTGAATAAACAGCCAAGATTAGATTAGGACAGATTTGTACCTTATTCTGACCCACTTCTCCTTGCAAAACAGGATGAAATACTTCAGACATGTTTTAAGCTTTATGTGTACACTCTCTGTCCCACAGCATGCTTTCTGCCATCTTTACAGGCAGGAGAGAGACACAAAAAATTGAAAGGAAATGCATGCAATTCCTCATCAGAAAAAGGCTATGGGCCATAGTGAGGTATGCAAGACCTTTGCCATTTAATCAAAACTGATGACCACATTTGCATTTGGCATCTATGAGCACAACAAAAGCCAGAGTACAGAGAGCAGAAATTCAGCTGCACACACATACACACACAAAAATAAAATAGGGGTAATATGCAGGAGCCTTACAGTTCAGAGAACCATATTAAGGAAGGATAACGTGATGTCTCTCCCATCTCTTTCTGGGTTGCATGTATAAAAATATGACTACCCTCCTTCTGCTCCTTTGATGCAGAGAAGCTTGCAGCAGTGAAATTGAGGGTAAGTCAACAGAGTATTCACAGGCATAATTTTGGATTGTATGGGTATACCCAACTTTTAAACTGTGTAGTTCATGTACTCAAAGCACTGTAACTGTGGATAGAATCCAACACATATTTTCTGACAGTGTTGCCAGAAAACATAACTACTGAAATTCTGCTCAGACTGGGTCTCATTTTGGAATTCATTCAACCTCATTTTCTCTCCAAATCCAGGATAAACTACCCACAGGGATTTTTTTTTTTTTTTTCAATAGGAGACAACTCTCTATCTGGGCTATTCTAACCATAGTACAGTGACACCACATCTAGCAGCATTACTGCTACAGCCAGCAGCAGTAAATTAAATGTGCTTGAGCCCAAGCTGCCACTGATGCCAGCAGATAGCCAATACATGATAGCCAACAGAGAGAGAAGCTATGAAAACCCTCTTACCCCTCCATAGTGGATGGCTGGACCCATACTTCCACTGAGACAATTCCTGCTCCATGCCTCCTCCTGATCAACAACCAGGATTTGTGTTTGATTGCAAGCATGCTCAGCACAGCTCTGAAGTGAGCCAGAGACCAAGCTAAAGACTGGATCTCTGCTCACTTCTGTTACTTGACTCTTAGAGCTTGTTTTGGGTAACTCAGGAGCACTCAAAGACATTCGGGGACAGCTTAGAGGAGAGCTCACTCCAGGGACTGTCTGCAGCAGGCAGCAGAAGTGTAGCTGCACCTGGACTGGCTTACAACAATCCCAGTTTCAGCTCCTCACACTGTCCTGACATATCACAGGGTATGTCATGCCCTTTGTGTCACACTGAGCACACAGGACTGCAGAAAGCTACATCACAGGTAGCACATTATTTCAGGCAATTCAAGCTGAAAAGGAAAAGACTCACAAAACAGCAATTACCTCTTTGGGCCTCAAAAACATCCCTTGAGAAGTCAATGTACTAGGTAAAGAACAAGTATCTGGATGTGAGCCATTTTGCCTCAATTTGCTCTGTAGGACCCTCCTATTAAACACTACAGAAACAGCTTTTGAGGTGTTGCAGAGATTTGGAATAACCGACTGATTCTTCCATTTCCTTTTGTTTGTCCATTACATCTTGAGCCTTCCCTTCCTCACACTAAAATGTCATCTCTGAAACTTTCATAGCAGGGACAATATGAACCTCAGTGTAGCGGTCCCTTGAAATCCTTCACAGACACTCTTTTGCACTGGGCATTAACAGAAGAGATATGGGGGCCTTTGAATAGTTGAGTATTTTGGGTCAAGTTTAAAGTGACTCATCTAGGCCTGGAATATATATATTCTCTCTATATACCATAAACATCTATATTTGCCCTAAAATATCCAGTTTGAAACTACCATCCTCGCAACTCACCCTGATGCGCTCTTTGTCTCATCCTTCAGTTTGTTCTGCTTAGGCTGAATGTTTGAGAACAAAAGGCCAGTAACTGACTGAACCACAGTCTCCCTCATATTCCTAATTTCTGACCTTCAATACCTCTCTGTGCTCTCCATATGAAGAAACCAGCTGGAAAAAGAGCCAAAAAATTCACACACCACTTGTGAGGAGCCCTCTATTTTGCAGCTAAGAAGCACAAATTGTGGGCTGCTCTGCTGTGCATTATGAAGAGAGATACAGATGGTGTAAGACAGCTCACGTGATTCAGAATAATTGAGAGGGAACCTCAGGATAGACCTGACATATCAATGCAGACATATTATAGTTCCTCTGCAGATGGTGCACACCATGGCATATAGATGTACCAGAAGCTCTTCACCACACAAAAGTGAAATCTGCATGCCTTCTAAATAAAAGACCCCAAACAGAGCCACACAGCTAAAATGAAGCAATCGGTAATCTTGCCACTAGGTCTATTTCTTGAGCTTGACAAGGAGCTTGACTAAATAAAAATAATAATAAAAAAAAGTCTCTTAAGTTATGGACACAAATTGCTTTCTGTTTCTTGGGTACATGCAGAAAGGAGAGGATTCTCTCCCTCCCTTTTAAATGACTCGGGGAATATTTTGTTTAATAAATTAAAGCCTGATGCTGCTACACTGCAATTAGAAGTTCTGACTGTATTATCATTTTCTTCCTTTTTAAAAATGTTTCTCCTTCTTCACTGCAAAATGCTTCAAGCTGCAAATTATTTCTGCATTTCAGATTTATACAGAAATATGTACAAACCAAAAGAGGAAAAATGAAAATATATTCATGCAGCTGTTTCTGCCTATCACCTTTAATCTTTCATACACTTTAAAATATGTGCTTCCCACAAAGGGAGAGAGATCTATTTTTGCTTTATGTGAATATAAAAGTAATTTGTTGCCATAGCAATATTTTTTCCATCCAAATGCTCTGAACACCACAGTTGCTTTAGGTCTTGAGCAAACTGTAACTATCCCAAAAAAACATGTAAAGTATTATGCTTCAATAACTTTTTCAGTTCCATTACAATTACATTTTTCTGCTACACATTATTAGCAAAATAATAATTCAATAAAGATGTTTATGTCTATACAAGCTTAGTCCCAGAGATCACGTTCAAAATCATTTGCTCTCATCTTGTTTAATTCAATTTGCACTAAATTTCTGCAGAATGGACTGAAACAAATCTGTATCCAGTGGGCCAAATTCTGAAGCCCACAGGAACAGTGAACAGATTTAGAGCAAGATGTTAATCCCCTACATGCTCTACTTTCTTAAATTCCCCACCTCATGTAGTGCTCTTAGTAGGGCTCTCGGAGATGTTAGCCCTGTTCATTTCCATAGCAACCCTCTCCACAGAGTGGAACAATTTGTTAAAATTGTTGCGGTTCAGCCTTTGAAAAGAGCAATACCACAAAGATTTGTGGGAGAACCCTGGAAGAGCTTGGGCTATGAATCACCACCAGAACATCATTTTTTTTTTCACCTTAATTTTGACACTGTCCTGGAAACAGCAACTTCCATGGCTCTGGGAGAACATTTCATGCAAGCTGGAACTATGGATTATGCTGCACAAAAAATCCAGCGCCTTGCTGAAACTTACTATGCATTCTTATTGCAGTAATGTTTAAAGAAAAATAAAACAGAAACCAGATGAAATATATGTAATCTTCAAGATCTTAATAAAAACCCCAATCCCAGAATACAGACATGTTGGCAGCTTTCCCCCCTCCACCTACACCATAAGAGCAATCTCACAACATGGGGGATTTATGTAAATTAAGGTCAACTGCTCCAGCCTACTAATGGTGCTCCCAGGCATGATGACACAATAAACTCCATCAAAACCTCCACACTGGCCACCTGGTGAAGGTCTGGTGAAGTTCTCCTGATGTGACAACAGGAGAATCCCTGTGCAGTCCATTTGTAAAGAAGACACTGCTGGTGTGTGTGTATCCATTTTTTACTGTTTCTGACTGGATGAGAATTGTGTCTGCCTGTCTTTGTTACCTTGCACACATTTTCACCAGCTCTTGAATGCTTGCTTGTCTGTTTTGTTGCACATTCTTGAGCTTGTAAACCCATTGTGGATTTTTATGATCTATCCCACAGGGCCCTAGCATGGCAAGATTTTCTGTAAAACTACAACATGAACACTAAATAAACATGCTTATTTACAGCCCAGACACACTAACACAGTATCTTGTTTCTTAAAAAAATCATGCATTTTCTTAATCCAAATGTAAGTCATGATTTACTTTTGTATTTAAATTATCACCATCTGTTTAAACTGGACATGAAAAGCAAAATGGTCTTTTTTCCATGCTCTCATGACTAACCTGAAATGCAATATGCAATTGTACTTCTGAATACTCTGAATCTGCTGTGGATGGCTGTTCTGTGCAGTCATCTGCATTGGTAGTGCCTGCATGTGTGTTTTATACAGTGGCACAGAGAGGAAAGGAGACAACAGGAAACAGCAATGTAATAGCAAGGGTGAGAAAAATGATTAGGAACTCTTCAATTGACAAGATATTTGCAGCGCATGAACTGCCACAACATACTTGTCTCAAGGTGAAGTTTCATGGTTGGCTGAAGACAGACTAAATCCACGTACTAGTGCAGAAACCTGAGCATTCTTGCCTTCCCTTCTGTCCCAGCCTGCAAGTTTCTGTGCACTCTCTTCTTCCAGCATTAACACAAGACTGGGAAAATGATCTAGACAAAAGTGTTTTTCTGGTTTTGAGTTTGGCCAGGCTAAAGTAAGGTCACTTTCCAGAGCTGATCATGCAACCAACCATGTAAGCCCCAGTACAGGGGTAAAATTGCCCCTTTCAAGGGCATCACACCTGGCACAATGGAGGTCACTGAATCCCTGCTGAGAAGGAACACTCTTAACTGACTGAGTTTCATATGGATAGTGCTCTCGAAGGGGGAATGCACAAAACAGCTATCCATCAGTATGTGTCAGGCAGTTTACAGCCAGAGAAAACAACTCACTGTAAACAATGTTTCTGTAAGACAGGCATATATTTAAATCACAATTTTACAGATAAGGGAAGAAAATGAACCAAACAACTTTTATCCCTGAGGTCAAAGAGGAAATACAGAAAGCATGAGAGATCTCCTGCCTTTGTACAAGGCTCCTTTTCTTTGCATATGCACCTTTTTTCATGTGTAAGTGCATACATATACACAGGGATTTATATTACATAATGAAATGGGTCTAACACTGTCAAAAATCGATTTCTGTGGTCAAAAAAAAAAAACCATAACAACTGATTTCAGTAGAAAAATTGTAAACCAGGATTAAGCAACAAAGACACATTCTGTATTTTACACTGCTGACTCCTAAATGTGTTTCAAGATTTTTAAAATGCATAATTCAAGTAATTCTGCTTTACTAAGGAATAGCAGATGTCAATATTATTGCAACAAGTCATAGTGCTTATTAATATTATTTTATTGTTAAGTTCACCTTAATACTACTTGATGTGCAGTGAACATTAACTATTTTAAACACAATGGCTGGTGAGTTCCAGTTGTGCTTGTATCAATGTCATAGTTTTAGAAACAACAGCTGACAATGAGTTTTATTTTACCAAATCATGCACTGAACCTTTTTCTTTATGGCTGTCTACTTTCTCTCCACAGTCAGACAGTTCCTCAACTGGCAAAGCTTCAAAAGACATGAAGATTCATAAATGCAAATATGTATCAAATATGCAAACATTATGGATCTGTGTGCCCTGATATATGCATGCTCTTAAAACACAGCAACATAGTTTCCTGATAAAACCTAATGACATCTGACACCTCATATTATAAACTGATTTCCTTCTGGAAGAAGAATTAGCGGGCAATACAAATGGAGGGGTACAAGAAAGTAAAATAAGTATGTTTACAGGAAGGAAAAATAATGCAAGGACAAGTACAAACTCCACAGTGTTGATCATGCTGCAGAAACTGCTGACCATATTGCAGTGCACGGGGTGGAAGCTTTGTGTTCCCAAATCGCACTGCAGAGGGTTTGGGAAACTCTGGGAAAGGAGAAATGTGAACTTGGGAGCAGAGGTAGGTCAATGAATCTGCAAGCATGCATGCTTCCCAGCCAGACTCCTCTGGAAAGAAGGATGAAGCCACTGTGAAGGTACTTGAGGGGCAGACACCCAGCCTGGCAGACCTCTCCAACCCACTGCTCATTATCATGCTTATGAGTGAGGTCAGGGCTTTACACTTCATCGGGTCAGGGATTTGTTCCTCCTTCCACACAGTGAAGCATCCATCAAAGTTGTGCAATAAGCAGCTTCACCAGCTGGAAACAATGGGCCAGAGGAAGATTTTATTTAAACAGGCAAAATACTGGGAGGGCCTCTCTCACAGTTGCCTAAAGGCCCTTCCTGCCACCCTGAGAGCCACAGCCAGGCATGTGGAATTAAGATCCCACGCAGCAAAGGCAGCTTGGTGTCGGAATGGCATAAAAATCTGCACTTGTTGTCTGTGTCCTTGAGGAGTCTGAGGCAGGGGAGCCATGGGCAGGGCAGTGTGGGCCCAGGAGCATCTCCCAGGGGGCTCAGGAGGGAGCAGACCCACCCCGGCTGATGGCCCCCGCTGCCCCATGCTGGCTGGGCTCCTGATGCCCTTCCCTCCCCTGCAGCTGGTTCTACACGAGGAAACCCACTCAGCACTCCCTCTTGTGGGCCTGGCTTATGCTGGGATCCAGAAGATTGGCCATGGGCCCTTGGGAGTCACAGCACAAGGAAAAGATTCAGGGCAGATGCCAGTGGTGTCCTTACTGCACAGAGCCACTGCCCAGCTCTAGAACAGCACAGCACAAGGAGTGACTCAGGTCACTCAGGTGGAAGAGAAAATCTTGGGGCTTGGGGCACACTGTCATAAAAGGTAAAGCCCTCAGACCTGATACATCTCATGAGCTAAAACAAATGGAGGATCACACACAGCTCAATCCAGCTCTGGCTCTAGTCACAGTTTCATCACTGACCTTCTGCACAAAATTGCTCAGATTCATTGACTATCCACGTAAGTTTTCTTCTCTTACAAATGAAGATAACGTGTTTGACCTTCCTGTGAGGTGCTTCATCTTTCATGGAGGAAAAGCAGAATGAATGAATATATATTAATCTTCTTCTTAATTAATACATGAAATCTTCCAGGCAAATTTAATGACTTTAGTTTGTATTTATACAGCACCTCATGCAATATAGATCCTTTTTTTGTTTAAGCTAAGGCTTGCAGGCCCTTGCAGGTCAGCAACAGTACACAGAGATAATTATTCCCTTGCATGGATGCAAAAGGAAAAATATTTTTTAGAAATAAAAGTTAAAAAAAATAAATTCTGGAAGGCTGTCCTCTGAGGCAGCCTATTTGCATCAAATCCTTTCAAAATAACTGAAAGAAAAAGCAGATAAAACACAGTATATGAATAATAATAATAAAAAAAAACCCAAAAAACCAATCCTAGCAAATGTAATGTCTCTAAAAAATTTTGAAATCAGGACCTTCCTTTGAAAACTAAACAAACACACATGTTTTAATTTCAATATTTTCTCAATTATTTATTTTATATCATACAAAAAAAAACCTCAAACCCCTAAAAGATATGCAATTAAGATCCCAATACTATGAATATATGCATGTGTAGGTTTTCTGCCTTAGTAAATTCAGGTGATCCATTTGTACTTGAAGAAGCTTGAAATAAAACTTTAGTTCCTGATTATGCTGGTTCTGCAAATACTTGCTTAGATGAGTAGTACTCACTCATCTAAAATGGGGGTTTAGTCCATGTTTTTTCTCTCCCTTTCCCTTTCCCTTTTTTCCCTTTCCCTTTCCCTTTCCCTTTGCCTTTCCCTTTCCCTTTCCCTTTCCCTTTGCCTTTCCCTTTCCCTTTCCCTTCCTTCCTCCTCAATCTGTTTGTTGATTGCACCAGAACTTTTCTCTGATTACAGCCCTTTGAGGTTTTCATCAGCATGTACCCTTGGCAGTAGTTTTGTTTGCACAGATAGAGAAGGCTTACCTACATGAAAGGAACAGTCTTTTCATGTCGGATTTCAGTAGAACTGGACTTCTGTTCTTGATCTGATGATGTTTGTAGACAATAAAAAAACCTGACCTTGCTATTGATTAGTAGGTGAGGTTAGTGGGAACCAAAACATAGTCACCAGACTATGGTGACTAATATTTAAGAGAGGCAATTTAGTTCTAAGCATCCCAGCTCTGTTTTGAGTCAGCTGCAGCTTGGAGAGCCTCTAAAGTTGTCTCAGTTGAGCAAAGTTAGCCAAGAACAGGAGTTATCTCCTCCTGGATCTGTCCTGGTCTTTTTAAAGTTTTACATCTTTCCTTTAAAGGCCTGTAATTTTTTTTTTTTAATCTTACACTGCTGTCCTCCTCTGTGCTCTTTTTTCACCTTCTCACCAGTAAATAAACTTCTCTGTCAGTACCACAGTTTTTTACAGATTTTCAAAAGCAGAACTCTTTGTTCAGCCTCCAAAGGTCTTTAAGAAGTGGCTGCTCATTTATATGCCAACCCCACTGAAAGCATGAGGGCAAACCCTCTGGGTACAGGAGCAGAGCTCATTAAATTCAATGGAACCATGGCTCCAAGTCACCCAGAAGTCTGCTGTACACAGCTGTCAAAGACAAGAATTCACAAATAAAAAAATAATCTGGTAAGAAAATTATTTGGTAGAAAAATAAAAATCTTTAAGGATTTGTCATCACACATCTTGCTAACAATTTTATATACATTGTTTGAATTCAAAGATGTCAAAGGAATTCAAATTCAAAGGAAAGGAAAGTCCTGCAACATTAGAATATGAAATTAAGTAAAGGATTCTGTTATTTCTCTAACATGTAGTCTTTTATTTTTCATTATAAACACTGCCTGGTCTGTGATTATGCTGACCCTTTGCTTCCTCTGGCTGTGCACTTACGCCCTTATTCTACAAGGCATCCAATTTACCTAAATTGGATATTAATTCAATAAATTTATATTGTATTTTTAACCTAAAACACAATTGAAATGCAGTTCAAGTATACAACTTTCTTGGCTGGCAAAACTGTTTTCAGTGGTGTATTTTTATGTTACAGGAATGACTGAAAAATTATAAGAGACTGATTTCAGTATTCCTGACATTTTTTGTTGATGTGGGACTTGTTTCTACTGAAAAAAAAAAGTGAGGGAAGACATCAGAAATTTCAGAATGATGGTTGCAAGAATTTTTCATTAGTTTGGAACTGAACTCAAAGACCATTTCTGTCAGTCAGGAAACTCCTATTACCTTCAGATATATTGCTGAGAATGTCATATAAAGCATTACTGTGTATGTGCAGTACACTTAAAAAGCATAAGCAATAATGCTTCTTAGCACTGTTGATGCTAAAAGTTAAAAGGAATTGAATAGAGACGCTGAGCTTGGGAATCAAATGGCTCAGAAAACATATCTTGACATGTGCTACATACAGACTGGAGTTGCACACAGATGTAGCATTATATTTTGGCATGCTAGCATTTAGGTAACTTGAGGCAATATTTATCAAATAACAACGGATATGCCATTGTATTCCAGTGAAATTTGCTTGTGTTAAGTTTTAACCAAAAGCCTCTGTAAAGAGCTAAGAAACTAAAGTTACAAGTGAATTTTCCAACTCCTGTTAGTTAAAGAGGTGAGATGAATCTGAAACCTTGTCTATAGGATAAATAGTAGTATAAGGTTTCCTGATGTTGTATTTATCATAACAGGAGGAAATCTGATGTTTTTTATATAACAATATTTTGTTTTCAATAAACTCCATTAATCTGGAATATGTTAGTGACTTAGTGTTCTGGTGATTTTAGTGATTGTTAAGATTTGGGAAAGTCAGACCAATAGTACCATGCATAAACAGAACAAAGCAAATACATAGAGGATTTTCTCTGATTTCAAATAAGTTGTGGAGTATCAGAAAGGCAGAAATTTTTGCCCACTACTATAAATTTTAACAGATATTTTGACAGTTATACCCCTAAACCCATTCATATTATCAGATGCCTAATAATGAATACTATAACTACATTTTATGCTAAAGGATTAGTGGGCCATAAAATTTGCTGATAATGTGACTGATGATCATAGGATAGATGAAAGGTGACAGATATGCTAACATTTGGTGAAATGCTGTGCTAGAATGATTTATTTAGCCATGTAAAGGATGATATTCAGTTGTTTATCAGATGTTGTTTTTCAAAGTTTTACTTTTTCAGCTGAAGTATGATATTCTCAAATATGAGGAAGTATTTTTAAAGAAAAACTTGTTAATATATTTTCTAGATGGAAAGAAGATGAGAAGGTAAAAAAGCCCTTTTATTCAACCTTCATCTAAACAACACTCACATTGCAATGAAAACTGCTGAAAAATTGAAATTGTCAGAGACATAGTTCTGGAATGTAGATATGCCTTTCATTTGTCTGCTGAATAATCAGATTTAAGATTATGGTGCTTTAATAACATACATTATACACAGATAGTAAATTATATTAAATGGATAAAAGAAAAAAATCTGGTTTTATGGCACTCTAGGCCTGTGAATATATTAAATAAGTGAATATTGATTAGATGATGTCTCAGGATTCCATTAGCTATGAAGATGCAAGCACAAAAAGGTGGATAGAATTTAGTACTTATTTGAGGATTGGAAATAAGATCTGTGAAAGATTATATGAATGAACTCTAGGTTCCAAAAGAAGCATGATACAGAGAAATGGCACATGGCAGAAAGAAAAGAGATTTCTGCCATGATGAGGAATATGTAGTATGTAATGTTGTGCATTAATTCATTATCTTAGAAATTGGAACACATGACACTTTTTTCTTAGAATTAAATGTGAAAAATTCCACATTTCGCAATAAAGCACTTGGAAATTAGGATGCTTTGAGGTAAACTTTACCTCTCTGGGCTAAACCTTCCACATTCTGCATCCTACAAGAGTTTGGGATGAAGAGACTCACCACACTCTGGCTTTCATTGTAGAAAGCCCTGTGTGTTGGCGTGGAGAAAAGTGGGAGTGGTAGGGATGCTGCAGGTGATTCAGGGATTGATACAGTCAGCATGGGAGCTGTGCAGGGCACGCCAGAAGTTATATCATAAAAGGCTTAAGAGAACCTTGTTCCATTGTGTCTGACTGCTTTCCAAGGAAAAAGCTGTGACAGCTGTTTGCAGTATGGGTACAGTGCTTCTGGGAGGGTAAATTACTGCACAGAATCTCCATACACAGAGTTCTGCACAGAGCTCACCACGGTGACTTCTGAGTCACTGAGAAAAAAAACAAAATGCAAAGACATGGCCCCATATACCCCCAGTTAAAAAGTGGAGCAATTCTTGAGGCAGTGTGGGCATCCAGGGTTCAGCTAACTCCTGAGTCAGATACCTTGCCCAAGAGGGAGGTTGGATATGGCTATGCTGCCTTGCAGTTAAAACAGCCAGATGTATGGGCATGGCTAGAGCCTGGCAATTCATGTCAAAGAACAAACCCTGGCACAGTGTTGCTAGGACAAAATTAAAAATTTTGGATTTCAGGGGCCTCTGGTGACTTCTGAAGCCTCTACTTTCCTAAGACAAGCACTTAGGGAGCCCAGTATAAACATAGACATATGCTGTAGGCTGTGAGCTGTGTCTGGTTTAAAAGCTTGTTGGTCCTTCCTTGTGTAGATATAGAATACTTTTCTTCTGGTATTAACCATAATAGAATGAGTCCCCTTACTTTCTTCCCAGACATCTTTAAACACATTTTGAAGTTATTTGCTTCCCAAGCTACACCTCTCTACTGATTGCTTTCTTGTTCCAAGCTTTTGGACCTTGAACTTGCTTTTCTTAAAATGTATTTTTAATGGTCCACCGAATAAATGTCTTCCATGACTTCCCTGTGCTTCTTACTGTTTTTTTTTTCAGCATGTAGAATAGTTGGCTGTTTTCTAGTACTTGCATCTGAGAGGTTTCTTTTGAAATATTGTTATTAGTTTAAGATTTTTTTATTGAACACTGCTTTTTGAAATCTGTCAGTTTCCAACTGTTGTTGATTAGGATTTTGCAGAGCTCATGGTACTCTTACTCCAATGGAAGCAAGGTGCCTATTTTTGCTTTCACCCCACCCCCACAATATTTTTTGAAGTTGTTTGTAATTTTCAAGCACATTTGCTGAAAGATAAATATCCTAAAGATAAATACGTTTCATAAAAGTCGCTATGTGTAGGAGAATATTACTAGAGTTCAAATATCACTCTCAATAATTTCTGAATCCATTGGGTAGTTTCTGTAGGTACAGATGACAGAATGTTTGTCGTTTTGAAATATACTGCAGCAAGAAATAATAGCCCTGTGTTGATATATGCAGAGTAAACAGAAAATCAAAGTGTAATACTGTTGAACAGTCAATTAACCAAGAGAGACACAATTCCCTAGAAAGCCAGGTTTTGTTAGCTCTCTGAACTACTTGTTTAATCAGATGGTCATGTGATTCTAAGGCAAATACCTTGCAAAAGTCTGCCACACATCCTTTATCAAACAAATTTATAGTACAAAAAAATGAGATTAGTTTGACCAGGCTGTTTTAACACTCTAAAATTATTTTCCTATCTCTTGCTACAGATTCAATCTTTCACTAGTTTTTCTGTTATTGGGCCCAGGCTGACTCCCTGCTGAAAGCCTTATCGGCCAATGCACTATCCTTTTTTTGAACATTGACTTAAGAATAGCACTGTTTGGTCTTCCAAAATTTCCTTAGCTATTTGATATTTATTAAAAATTAACATAACCCATTTGTTCTCTAATATCCACACCTCAGAGGCACTCAGTTAAACATTCTTCTTTACTAGGGATGGGCTGGGAAGTGCTTCTTTGACTTCTTATGACATTAGATATTTATTGAGTTCTTCTGCCTTTTCTACAACATTATTTAAACATCTCCTTGATTATATGTCTTATTAATGAAACCAGTGTCAAAGTGCTTCCTGAATTATTCATGGTAGTTTGTGGTGATGAAACTGTGGAATATAGCAGAAGATTAATGATTTTGTGGTTATGATATCCTCATACCATTAAAAGATTTAAGTTTTATTCCTACAGCCTTCCATTGTGACATTATCAAAGTAAAACCCTTTTGTGTCATATGACCACCTCCTTCTGGAGTTGTTAGTGAAGAATTTAAAACATTGTGTGTTTTCCTTGGTCTGTTCCCTCTGCTTCCTTCATGGGAAGTCTTAATTCTGTAAGACTTTCTATTCTCAGTTATCAACCTCCCTCCTTCCTAAGGGCGATCATAATCCACTGTTCTCTCATATCAAAAGACAATGAAAGATATTCTCAGACATGCCCTAAGATCTCATTCACCTTTGACCTTACTTTTTCTCCTTGCTTCTCTTCATGTCCCAAATAATCAAACATGTGGTATACAACCCTTAAACTGAATTACCATTTATCAGCTTTCATGTATGCAGGCCTGACCTCCCTGTGCTGTGGCCTCTCTACCCTTTCCTGCACTGCAACTTTTCTTCCATGGTCTTCTGTGATCTCTTCTTTTGCTGTGGACATTTTCTGCATCACCACATTCTATTTTCCATGGATACCATGGCCATCTTATGTTGGAAATGCCCTTTTATTAAGTTTTCAGGTTTTTAATTTCAGGTTTTATCTGTAGCTTCTCTTGCTAAATACTTTCTTTTTGAAAATAATTTATTAGTTAAGCAAATCAGGCTATTTTAAGAGCTTAACCACATCAGTTGCTATTTTATTCTGTTTTCCTGATAATCTTAATTGTACTCCATATACCTTATAATGTTTATATCTTTTTTGCATTGCAAATAATCTTGATGATCATTAAAATTTCTATTACCAGCTTCATGCAAGAAATAAAAAGGTTCACTGATAATCCAGCAGGTCAGATTTGATGATAATTGGAGCTGGTGAGGATATCTCTATGAGCAAGACTGGCCCCATCAGTAGCAGTGATTGAGTGTTGTGTCTGGACGAGTGGTTTGGATGACAGCAAAATGAGCTATCTCTGTGTTCAGGTTCATTAAGATCCCTTTCTCTCTTCTTTCTGGACATGATTACAACTAGGTGCATCCACAACCAGCTACTTTATTCAAGTTTTACTAGTAATGATCAGCAGCAAGTTTTTATTCTTCATGGCCTGCATGTACCTGGCCATGGTGCAAACAGGTCACCTCTGCTATTTTTGAGACTTCCTGAATTTACATTCTGTTCCTTTTTGGTTCAGTTCCTGTTTTGTTCTATTCAAATTCTTTGATTTCAGGAGGATTTCAGAGAGAAAACTCTATTCACCATTTGAACCACAAACTAGACACAGCTTACCCCTGCTATGACAGTTTAAAGATAACTTACTGGCACATGAAGAATTTATCCAGGAAAGTGCACCAGAACTGCAGTTGAGCACTGTATGTAGTTCAAGCCTGTGGAATAGAAATACTGTAGTGTGGGCATAGAATTCACAGTTTGGGTTTTTGCAATGTGCCCTACTCAGCACTCACAGCACAATAGGCATTACGCTGCCCTCCCCTCCACTTTTCAAAAGTATATTTAACACAGACAAGGAGATGATCTCAAGGAGGAATCCCAGGTTCTGAGTAGAGCTATCATGGATTAGCTGCAATCAGTGAGACTCAGACATAATAAAAAAGCTGGTATAATGGATGACTTTAAATAAGTGGAAGATTTACATAGGGATAGATATGGGAATGACACTAGGGCCCAGGCAAGGGGAATGCTTGGACTTTAAATACATCCACAATTTATAAAAACCATCTACCTTATTTATTACTACCTTTAAGCCCATACAAGGTAAATACAAATGTATTTGGGAAAATTTTTCTGGGCTTTGTTCAATACATTTACTACTACAAGAAACAGAATACTTTTGGAGTGTGCTTAGTTTCAATTAAGAACAGAGAATATAAAGTGATTTCTCAAAATTAATTTTCTACTCCCAGCTACATCCTTCTGATCTCATTATGTTCAAAATGATGGACAGAAAGAGAAAAAAAAAACCTCAACATTCAGTCCTGCCTGTTTCCAAAGCAAACTTTTGCAATCTTTACCATGATTACAGAATTTTTTCTTAGACTGAGTTGGATTTTGTATGTAACTGATTTCATAGAGTGGGTACATCAGTCATTGCTGGGGTTTATGTCTTTGCTATAAAAGCACTGACCAGGTTTTAAGAGCATGTCAGCTAAAATAATGTGAAATGGTGATAAGTGCCAAATTGTTCAGGCAGTAGCTATAGCCAGTCTTCCTCATTTTGACTGCTCCCTGGGAGGAGGTTCCAGAGGTCTGGTATTTCTTGCTTGGCTAATACTAGGCTTAAAATGTTCTAACTTAAATATTCTGGGAGCAGTCAAGATCTGAAAGAAAAAATGAGGCATAAGTCATTACGCATTTCCTAAGGAAAACCTGTGCCAGCAGAAAAACTGAGAAGTCTGGAGAAAGGTGGAGTGTGTAAGGGACATTCTGTCACTATCAGTTCCCCCGTTATCTATTTAGGATTAGTCTCCTTTTTTCTGATCACAGAAGATAATTCCTGAAATAGTGCCTTAGTCATCAACTCTGGACACTCTATTGAACTCATTATTCACAATAATTTTTCCACAGGCAATAACAGCTTGGAAAGAGAGTATAACATCCATAATTGGCACATGAATATTTTTTGGGTGCTTATACCTCCTTACTTCTAGGGCTCATCCATTCTTGATTTTATGTTCCTCTCTGCAGTAATGATTTTGAAGCTATCATTAAATAAATGAAAAAGAGAAAAAGTAGGAGAATGTAAAAACTAAATTTCAAAACATAAAAGTCATCAATACTTCACATGGGATGCCTCATACAACTCTCAGACAAAGATGTTGAATGAAATTGATTATGACAATCCCTACCACATCTAAAGATCAAGACAAAAGGCTGAAACATGAAATTCAGAAAATATACTTTATTCTTCAAATAATAAGAGCAGCTCTCCCTACCCATCCTGTGGTAATAACAGCTCTTTCCCTGTGCTTTCATAGCATTTATGAAGTACAGGTATATTTACAAAGTGTTTAAGTGTTTACAAAACAACTCATGAATACATTACATTACAGAACATATGGAATACCTCCTTTTTTTTTTTTTTCCTTTTTAAAATGAATTTATTAGGACTCCCATTCACCTTAATCAATAATATATAGCATACTCTTCTGAATTTCTCTCCCCATTATCAAGCTGTTGGAGTATTGGTTTTGGAGGTTTGGAGGAGGATATTATCTCCTCTGTGCTAGCTCTGAACCTGTCTCAGTACTGAATGCCACAGATTTCTGTGTGTGTGACCAGTTGAAAAACCCTGTGATTCTCTCAGATGCTTTCTTATAAAAGTGCTTAAATTTACCCCTGCAGTTCTATTGCAGAGTTCTACAGTCTGGATGATATCTGTCACAGTGGTATCCAAATGCTCTTTTAGTTAATGTCTGCTATGTAAATGCATACTCCATTTAACCCACTAAATGTGCTTGCCACTGTATTAATGGAAACTGTTTTGTATTTAACCAAAACTCCATGTTCTAAGACATGTAAAGCCAAAGTCTGTCCTCCAGAATAGCTGTTGACACTAATACCTCATTGATAACAACAAAACCAAGATGAAAATTAGTTCCTATTTGTAACACCCTATAATTGCCAGGCTTCCTCAATATCCTGGCATTATATGTTTTGCCTTTGCTTCCCACTTAGATATCAATGAAGACCACATACCTTGCAGACACAAGGTGAAATATCTTTTGCCTCTGACATTTTTGGCTCCTCCTTCCTCAGGGAAAATCCTAGCCATATCTATGACAACCAAAAAGGTCAATTTCACTAACTTTAAGTTATATACCTTATCCCATCCAGCATGATCCCCCCATGATAAGACCTTATTGCACACTTCCAGCAGTTCACTGGCCAGTACCAGTCTGATTATACACTTACCTCTGCTCTTGTGGTTTATCCTCTTCTAGCACAAACATCAACTTGTGCACCAGAACAAACACTACTTGTTTGGAACTGGGACAAGGTTTCACTAGTAGTTTCAGGATAGTCTGATTCTTCAATTAAGGTATCTGCTTCCACTGCTGATATCCAAAATGGGATGGCCCTAGTCTCTAACTTATTGCTGGGACAATTCTGTGAATCACAAAGCTATAGCGAGTCTGGCCTCTTAGAAAGTACACCTTCTCATTTGCCATATGAAATGAAGAGTTCTGCTCTGAAGAACACACTCATTCACTAGCTCCATTATCCTTTAGGCAGTGCTTTCTTTATTGCAAAATCATTAGCAAACAGCACAGCAACCTGATCCCAAGACGTAGCCTAGCTGCCAATTTTGAAGCACCATGTGCAATAACACAGCATGGTATAATAACTTTTCCTGAAATTTATTTTTAAAAATGTTCTTTGCTTTCCACAGTTCTCCCTCTTGTAAAGAAAAAAAACCCCAAAACAACAAAAGCAAACTCAGAAACGATCACAATGTCAGCGAGAGTGAAAAGCCCAGATTAGCTATTGCTATTGTCAGGAACAAGCTATTGTAGAACAACCACCACAACTGCACTTTCCAAGCCTCTTGACTAATTCTTGAAATTGTGTCCCAAATGAGTGCAACAGAGAGCAAGTCTGACTGCAGAGTGTGCAAGCATGCAGTTGTGGGAGCAGAATTCAGAGCTCAGCACAGCCCCTGAAATCAATGTGGTTGCAGCAGAGTAGCTGAGAGCAGAATGTACTATATGCTACACATTGGAAGTCCTGTCATGAGTTAGGCAAAAAAAAAAAAAATACATGGCACACACAAATTGTAACATAATTAGCTGGAACTAGCCAGAACAAGCCATTTTATGTGAAGAAATCTCCTGTGTTCTGGAAAAAATAAAGCTTAATTTTAGAATACTGAGACTGTTGTACAAGGCATCTATGGAATGGTTTGTTAAAAGCTATTTTTAATTTATTGTAATTGGTTTGCTCTTATTATAGCAGGAGCCAGAAGCTGCAGCAAAGGCTGAAAAAAAGAATTTCCATCTTCTCTGGGACAAGAAGTGAAAATATCAACATGCTCCTTGGAACAAAATGTTCTGAAAAATACGGATTCAGAAACAATTTAATATTTGATCTTTCCTAGCTGAGCACAAAATATGCAGGTTTCTGCAATGTTACTCTGCCTGGTGGGGTTTGGAGGTTGAATTGCCTGTAGGGTCACTCTGTCCTACAGGCAGGTAAGACAGGCTCATCGCAGTGGTGGGGCTGGCAGTGAGAGGAGAGCCAGTGCTGTATCTATGTAGAGAGAGTCCAGCCTGGGAGTTCACAACCACAGAGACAGATGAGGCTAAAACTGCAAACCCACGCTACAAACCCACTACACTGTAAAATACAGTGTTGTTACGAAACAGGTTTCCACTGAACCGAGTTAAAACACAATATCTAGGCTCAAAGAAAACCCTCGGAGCCATTTGGGAGATGTGGGAGAATGTTTTAGTTTTTTTGTGGATGTTTTACTTTATTGTCCAATGATGCCCTCATGGTATTAGAGGATGTACAAATTAGACAAGACAACATATTTTTTGGTGAATTAGGTATTCCTGTCTCCATTTCATGAACCCAGAACTGATGCACCATTAGGAGATATTTCTCTCTCTCTCACAGTGCTCTGTCTACACCAACAAACTGAACAGGCTCAGGCTAGGCTACCACAGCCCACAGCTAGTTTTTGCCAGTATCATCTAACACTGTGTCTGGCCATGGCTTGGGAGACTTATCCCAGTAAGCAGTATGGATGAGATCTCCCTCTTTTGGGTGAGAAAAAACCTGTGGGGTCTCTAAGCAGGCAGACCTCACCACACCTCTCTCTCATTCTCTGTGTCCTGTCTGTGATCTACTCCACACACTTGCATGGTAAGATAAATGCGTGCCTATGTGGTAGGTAGGATGAAAAGAAGGTCTGAGTGGTAATAATCCTTGTTTTTTTGCAACATCAGTTTCGGTCTAAACCTGTCCATAGTTCTGTTCATCAAGCAAATCCTGACTGCTTGTGCAGGGACATGAGAAGTGGAGGAGTGGGTGCTGATGAGTGCCAGGACACAGGGAGAGAGTGGGACTGCAGTATTGGTTTAAAACATTTGTGAATAATAATTGCCACCCCTAACTTTAGGTATTTAACCAACTAAGTTTTTTTGACGTGTCACTGCTGGGGCTCCAAACAGCCTTTCATGAACAGAAGGAGATACCTCAAGTGAGCACAGAGCACACTGGAGAACCACAACCTTCTCAACTTGGGACTTTGCTAAGTGCCCATGGTCAAGCTGGAGGAACAATTTCCAGGTAGCTTGTTGAAAGAACACAAAAAAGGCCTGTGAAAGAGCAGGAAGGTGGTTCAAAATGCCTGATGCCAGCAGAAATTATTTAACTATAAGAACATATTTCTCTTGTGGTAGAGGTTTTCTTTATTAATACAGTCATTTCTATGAACATTTTATAATTGGACCAGGTACCTGAAAATTAATAGGAAGTACTGAAGTTACAGAGCAGATCATGCATGTACTTATGAATTGAAAGGAGAAATTCTAGCTGAGACATGCTTTACTGAACGTTAAACCTTTCTCCAGTGAAAATTAAAGGGTTGTTTAGAACTGCCTACAAAGGTACATCAGATGTTGAAGTGCAATTAAAATCCAGTGGGGCCAATTTTGCAACTAATAAAAATTTGTATAACTGAAGTTCATTGGAGCAATTTTGATTTTCAGCATCTGAGGATCTGCTTCTTAGTCTTAATTATTTTTTCAAGTGTTCCTCTGCTGTGGCAGAAAGGGAGAAGAGGCAGTATGAAAAGAAGTCAGTATGAAAAAGGAAAGATTCATGTCTCTATGACCTTACAAAAGTAAAGGCAGAGAAAATGGAAGCTTTAATCCAGAGTAATGATAATAGATGTATGTACATTTGTACATGTGTTTTCTGGTCTTTTTTGCTTAGGTGTTATTTTGGTTTGTGCTTTATGTAAAAGGGATGAAAATACCCTTAAGAACTTAGTCTTGAGCAATCTGCTAAAGAGACACTTTTATCTGTACAGAAATAGATACTTGAGAGGTAGGCTTATTGAGAAAATAATAAAAGGCTTATTTCTCACTAAATGAAAGGATGTCTCTTCCTTCAGTTATCATTATTGTAGTTTGGTGCCTTCCATTTAAACAGTAAATATAGCTCTCAGTAAATTGACCTGCCCTTTAAAATGAGGGTCCTTCCTGGGTTCACATAAACACAGTGAACTGTGTAAGAGCATGTACACAAGGGACAGGGAGGGTATATAAAGTACTTGTTATATGTAGTCCTTCATTTGTATTCATACATCTATAATAAATTTCCATAGGGGGAATGCAGTCTTAAAATCCAGACTTTAGTCACTAAGCACTCGCTAAATGATGCTTTTGTGTTGCTTTATCTGTAGCCAAGGATAATATTTGATATGATCAAATGACAGCTGCACTGATTGTATTTTTTCTTCTTTCTAATATGGTAGTGCAAACCAGCTTTGTTATGCAACACACTGATGAACTCTTAGAGATGGTTTGGCACAGCTTGCTCTAATTTAAGACAATGTTTTAATAATTGTTGGCTGCATCTGCAGAGCAAAAATGTGTCATATATAAAAATCAAAACAGATGATTTGGAGTCATGGGGAAGTAATTCTTCTAAAAACTTTCCAATGTCAGGAAACATAGCTGCCCCCTTGCCTGGCTCTGTCCTTGTCCCAGCTGGATGGCAGGCAATCCCTCTGCAGAACTGCCAGGGCTGGGGATATTTCTTCCCACCCAAGCCCAGGAAGAAGGGAAAGAAAGGCAAGGCAGACTGAGGGAGAGCACAGGGCTGCTTTGGAGGCCACAAAACAGCTGCTCATGCCCCTTATTACCCATAAAGAAGCAATTATTGAAAACACTAAGCGCTGAGTGTAATTAGTCGTACATAGGAAGGTCTTCAGAGGGACTTTGTAGGCAAGTGAGGCTTGTTTCTGACCATAATGGTTGCTGCCTCTGATCAGCTCCATACACTGGATTCAGCAAGGGTATGTGGAGAGCAGGGGTGGAGAAAAGGAAGAAAATGGTCATTTTGAAAACGTTTCAAATCCTTATTATGTGCATAATCATTTGATCATTCAGAGAAAACAATAAACCTTTTACTAGACCCGGAGTCCTAAAACTAATCTACAGACAATAAACAAAGGGGAGTGAGAGAGGGGAAAAAATAAAAAAAAAACCAAACCAGTCTCTACCTGCTACTACCATCTAGTGGTAAAAAAAGAAATAAAGGACGCTTTTGCAGGAACGCTGTGGGTGGGAGGGAGGAGGCTGGTGAATAGAATTAAGAAATCAGAGACTTGTTATTTGTCATCCATTTGCTCCCCGCAAAACCAAACACACACATATAATCACCGACCCCTTGCTCCGGTCATGAAAAGTAAGCACAAAGCCAGAGCTGTGAATATAAAGGATCAGGCAGGGAAACTTATTTATCTTGATCTCAGAATTCACATCTTTGCTTTCATCATACAGATATGATTTAAGATCTTCCGCCCACAGCCATGTTTGCCCTCATATATGTGCAGTAGTTAGCAAAATAGAACCTAGGCTTTCTCATTTATCTACAGAAAAATACAAGGCCATGTACGTAACCTGAGAGTTGCTCCTCTCCTGGTGGCTGTGTGTGCTGGAGGTGGTGAGTTTACTGCGATGGCCTCTGCTGTCCTCACCCTCCCTGCTGCCTGCCAAGGGCAGCCCTGCCACCCTGCCACGCTCTCCCTGCTGGCCCGACTGCCCTCTGAGCTGGCACCTCAGGGGAGCAGAGCAGGAGCTCTGCTGGTGCCCTGCCTGGGGGCTAGGTGCTTCCTCCTGGGAGACAACCGGGACTCCACCAGCACCTTACCTTCAGCAGCACCTTTAAAGGATCCCCTTCGAAGCTGCAAGTCTACCAGGCAAACTTCTATCTCGCAGGAAAATGAGCTTACCAGTCTGAAATGCAGGGCTAAGAAACCATGTACTCTATTTTGGGCAAGTACAGAGAGGGGAAATAGAAGCAGACTTTACAGCTGCCTTGCATACCTGTTTGGCTTCGAGATGTGTTCCCTTCAGCTCGCAGATGAGCCATTTCTCAAGGTGATGCACATCTCTTCAGAAGCCAGTGGGAAAGTCTTTCAGTTCTTCCAAGCTGCTTCTGTCTCCATCACAGACTGCTTTCTCTCTATTATTGCTAATCCTAATCTATTTTAATTTGGTTGGGAATGTAAACAGATAATTCAGTAGTAGACTTTTGTGTCTACACATGTATAGTGCAAAGGAATTTTAGAAGTAAGGCATGCAAAACAATATATAGCTAAAATATAGCTATTGGTTTTTAAAGCAATGATTAGTGGACAGGATTAATCATTTTTTCTGCACGTGGAAGACAGAAAAAAAATTGTCACTGTCAACCAATGACTTGGACTGAAGTCAGCTGCTGCTCTCCCATATTTCAGTAGGGTTCCTGATGCATGCTTATGAACCTTGGCAGCTTCCTGCAACCTTCAGTAGTTATTCCATCAATGCATCAGGTTCAGTGGCAGGTGCAATTGGAATCATGCATACCATACCTGCAGCCACTGGCGTATTGTGTGTCCTCAGATTGCCTCTTCCCTTTGCCTGGAGCAGGACAGCTTCCACACTACTGCAGCTCACTGCAATAAATACATATATATAAAATATGCCTTTTCCTTCTAGACATGTCTGAGTGAATTCAAAAGTTTATGTACCTCAGTTCAGAGCACACTGGTACTGTTTGGGCAAAAGTGATTTCAACCTTAAATTTAATGCCTAAAGTCAGAGTTACCAAGTGCCATAACTACAGCCTGTACCGTCTTCAAGGGCAAAAAACCAAACAAGAAACAACCAACTATAATCAACCCTGAGAGACATATTTATTTTAAACTTTTTGTTTCAAACTTAAAGTTGATGCCTAAAAGAGGTCAAGAAACCACTAAAAGGTTTCTCTCCATTGAATGTAGCAGAAAGTAAGAGTGAATAACTCCAGTGCAAGATATAAAACTAAAGCTACTGAAGTTCAGCGTTAGGTGGATAGGAGTTTCCATTCCTGTTGGAACACTGAAAAACAGGGAGAGCTGGACAGGGAAGAAGTTCCCTATTGACAATTTCCCTGTGAGGAAAGCAGCAGTTACCCAAAACCTGGTTCTAGAAGAAAATCTTAAGGTATAAAATACTGCTCTGACAACAGCTCCATATACACCCAGACAGGAGATCACTTGAAGGCTCGTCTACAGCTTATCACTGAGATATAGGTCCTGGTCCTTCTACCAGTAGTCAAATTCCCCCAAGTCAGGGGGAAAACTCTGTCCCATGTCCCAGGTGGCACCCAAGCATTATTTTTTTGCAAACAAGCTGTATCAGTGACAATGATAAATATTTAATGATCCGTCTTCTTTACATCTCTCTGGCTGCATGTCCTATAGTCATTTATTAGAATGATGCTGTCTCACATTTATTCAAGTATCTATTGCTGAGAGATTCAAGAAAAATAATTATTCTTCATCAGGATGCAGTTGCATTTATAGAAACATTTGTTATATTTATAGAAGTGTTATTTACCTGAACACTCATGTAAGTGTGTATGCTAAGAGATTCTATGGTGTTTATAGTTAAAGGAAATAATCAACTTTAAATAAAAATTACACACATATTTGTCTGATAATTATTTACTTCTGATAGAAATTTCTTTTGCCATTACATTTATTTAATTAATCTCTTTATACATTTATTAATCTCAAGCCTTAGCTTAGATACTCACTTTCTAGATGGGTACATTTTTCATCATCATTTGTACTGGTAATTGTATATTGTTCTTCTCATTAAACACCTAAAAATATGTTCCTCCTTCATGAGACAGTTACAAAGACCTTTTTGACCAAAATGTGGAGATTTGATTTTTCAACATCCCACACAGAATTAAAACAAAAATAATGAACACTACTGAGATCCCCTAATCATTTTGATTAGATGGTTGACATCGTGGTGACGCAGTTAAAAGGGACTTTTATACTTTATTTGCAAAAGTACTAAGCTTGCATGTCAGTATTTAGTCCTATGATGATGGCAGGTTTTTTCTCTGTTTTCTCCTAATGACTACATTACACGCTTTAATTTTTTTTTAGTCTGATTTCATGAGAAATAAAGTCAATAAAATTGTTTTATCTCACTGTTCTCCTCCACCTCTTCTCCCTCTGTCCCTTTTTAATCAATTTAGGCAGAGGCCTCTAAGACTATGAAGTCTTAAAATTTTTTTAATACTCAGGGGCTGATTAAAGAACACTGACTTCACTGATTTTGCTTTTCAGTGAAATGAACAGAAGATTTGGTCATGCCTCAGTTCAGGTTATCAGCATGACCCCGTGGGCCAGGGTGGGCAGTCAGTGTGACTGTGGGTCTGTCGCTTGCTTGTGTTGTCTCTTGGCCAGGCAGTGAGCCCCAAGAGGCAGATGGGGAAGGGATACCTGGGCAGGTGGGGCACTGTGCTGTGGGAATGTGGGGAGCAAGGCAGTCCTGGGAGCACTGTGGGGCAACGATGGGACATTGGAGACTGGACACTGGTGTGTAGAATGGTGGGAGTTGTAGTGTATGGAGAAGCTCGTGTTCTTGAGGTGAGCAGGTGTGAGGTGTCACTCAGCCACTTGCAAGACAAATCCATGTTAAGTGAGATATCCTTAGCTCCCCTCTTCACGTATATGATTTCCTTTCTTTTATGCTCAACTTCTGCTGTTATTTTGTCCACTGTTCCTGCTCTGGCATAGTTCACACTACCTACCCAGCCTGTAATCTTTTCTGCAAAGGATGTGCTTTTATTGTTTTCCATAACTTCCTTTCAGAAGGAAGCTCCATGTATCCAAGGTTATTGTTATAATTTTTTTTCATGATCATCATTTTCTAATGTGCAAAACTACTGAAAGTAAATGTATGCTGCAGCTTTTTTATTACATTCCATTTACCAAGAGCATTTTTTTCTTGTGCGTAAATGCATTGTGTCTCCTTTAGTTTTCTTTGTGTTTATTTTAGCTCCTCATTTCTTGTTTGCTGCATAAATATAATTTATTACCCTCTTCTCTGCAGTTTCTAGATACTCAAGCAGTGCAATGTCATTTGCAAACTGCATAGGTACTTGTCATTTATTCTCTGTAATCTTAACTACAGTACAACTTTCTGAAAGCTTCTACCAGGCATGGCAGAGAAAAGGGGGGTGGATAGAATTGCACTAGAAAATTTCCTTCTCTTCTTTCTCTTGCTTTTACAAAGTAGTTACCTCTTGCTCTATGATAATTGTTACTATGAGGAGATAAATGCTACTTTAGCCCCAAATTGATGAGCTTCACGTGGCAGTTACTTGGTGGAATTCATTACTTATGGTATGCAGGTCAGGTTAGATGATTCTTCTGGCATTAAAATTTATTAACCTATAAATTTCTGTTTCTCACTTGTTCTCGTAATGCTTCCTAACATTTCCAGTGAGTAACAGCCCTCTCATCTATCCAATGCCCAAAGCTTAGGTAAATTATCCTTCATGACCTTCAAAGCTTTTCTGTCATTTTAAGTCTGGTCTTCCAGATGTTGTGCCCCTAAAGCTCTAAGTAGGTTAGGAATTATGAGTGCCTAGGGTTGCTGGATGAGTGTTTGATAAACTGCTTCAGGGTGAAACATCCAGTGGCTTGTCCTAGCCATAGGTTTCTTGCCTTGTAAAATCCTCTTTAACTAGCTAGCTTACAGGAGTAAGATATTTATTACTCAGAGGGAACTTTATTTTTGCTCTGTGTGTGTGTCTGAGTGTGGATACGTTATGATGATAGAAACTTATATTGATGTGTTTAGGAATTTATTATGGTTGTTTTTAACCAGCTCCCTTTCTGCAGACCCAGTTGCAAACTCTCTCTGGCCACCCCAAGGGTCTCTCTGACCATGTTTTGGACCCAAGACTCAGCTCTGATGCAACACAGCTGCATAATCTCCACACAGACAAGTCTGAAAGAGATGTGAGGAAGTCTGTATGGAGATAAGAAAGACAAAATTACTGGCATAAGTAGGATTGTTGAGATAAGATCAGAAGTAGTTGGTGTATTCAAGAGGAAAAACATCAGCATGGAAGAATATGAAAAAGGAAAGATTTTAAGACACTGCTAGTTGGGACTGCTGGTTGTAAGTGATCAGCTCACCAGGTAAAAGTGCTCAGTGCCATCAGGAGCAGGTGGACATGGATAACCCTGTGACAAGGAAGACCTCCTTTGTGGAGCTGCTGAGGCCAGCCCTGCCCCTCCCTGCTCAGCAAGCCAAAGCACTCAGGGTGCTTTGTTAGGGGTGGGGAGCACATCTGTGCTCAGCCTTACAGCTGGTTAAATACTGCCTACCTGCTTCTCTCTGTTTGCCATATTTGCTCTGTGCTTTAAGCTGTTTTTTTATCTTTTTGCATAATCCCTTGTACTACAGCACCAGGATGCTGGAACAAATGAACTCAGGAGAGGATCAGTAATACGTTCCTTAAACACCAAGTTCAAAACCTCTAAGTGTGTTGCAAAATTTAATTTTTTTTTTAAAAGTTAATTAGCATTTTTAAAGTCTTCATTCTAATTTTCCCTTTTGTCACGATCTTAATAATGTTCCTGTCCTTGCTTTCTGCTGCTTCTATTGTGTGTATTGTGTCACTCAAAAATTTGAAACTGTTTATAATGATTCATCTTTTTTCTTCAGGAAGAAGACTTCTGTAGTGAAAGCTTTAAGTTACAAGCAGGTTTAACATACAAAAATGCACCATTAGCTGAAGTCTTCAGAAAAAGCCTTTGCATTGTCACTGGAAAAGATGTTTGGACTACAAGGCTAGATCTTGGCAGATGACAGACATGTTTCTAAGTCTGTGCCAAGCACAAGTTCAGGTTCAAGTTGACCTGAAGATTCAAGGAACTGAAGATTCCTCAGAAGGGAAGAAGGAAAGTGTCTGCTGGTGAAAGAAAACTTTCAGAAACCAGAAAGCTTTGCAGCCTGCCTGATAATTTTAACTGCTTTTAAAGACCCCTTCATTTTGGGCTAGAGGAAATGAAAGCTTCAAAATCACTAAGAAAGCCTGTGTGGGAGGGCCAAAGTAGGGAGTTTTAGGTGCATTTGGAGTGGCACTTGGGCACGATAACACTTGGAGAGACCAAGTTACAGCTGCCATTAGGTGTAACAGTCTGTAACTGGTTGCTTGGCAGGGCTGGGAACCTCAGCATCAGAACTGGCTTATCTGAAGGAATTTTTTAATGAGTGATCTGTAGAGAAATTTCAAAGGGTGGAAAGATGCTCAGGGAAACAAAAAATATATAAGAGGGAGATCTTGAAACAGGCTTGTAAGTCAGAAAATACTTTTCTTCTACATTTGTGGGAGAGGAGATTGGAAAACACCTTTAAAGCGTATTTAATATATATTAGCAAAAATCAGCTTTGTTAAATGAAAATTATATAGTGACTGATGGATGAGAGCTGTTACAATCATTTATAAAGACAGACCCACACAACTGTCAGCATAAAGACATGGAAGGCAGTGAGTGCCAAGATTTTCTCATGGAAGGAAAATTGAAGCCAGAGAAATAAGACATTTGTGTGGGCACACGGGCTATTAGTTTTTGATTAAAATTTCATTGTTGAATCGGTAGCTCTATTGTTTGCTAATGAAGGATCATTTTTAGCAAACACTTTTATTATCATTTATGTTTTATAGTGCAGCATTTTTGATAATAGTGAGCACTAAGAAGTCGTGAGAGGATTTAAAATCATACTATTTTAGAAGTATTGGGATCTCTGGATTAGTTTGAATGTTCAAGTTTTTAAAAATTTATTCCTATAAGCTCAAGAGCTAAGAACTTGGCTCCCTCAAATTCTTATTTGATTGCTTCAGCCAAAGAGTTTAGGAAATTCAGGAAAAATACAAATTATTTGTGAGTCAAATAAAAATGGTACAGCTGACAACAGCGATTATCTCCTTAAACCATGTACAAGGAAAGATCTCAGTGTAAATTTGAAGAGCAAAATACCCAGAAGGAGTTAGGCTTTAAATAAGTGAAAGAATCAAATGGTTGAAGAAGAAAGATATTTTCCCACTGTCTCAGCTGTAGATTATTGACAGACTCCTCCAGGGAGACTTTATCAAATAAAATGCAGATATTGGTTGTTTTGCAGTTTGGAGGAAGAGAGTTTGCAGCACATATCAGTTGAGACATAAACCAAATAAACTTTACTTTCTGGGCAAAACTAAATCTGTTTCTGAATGTATTAAGCAGGAAAACATTTGGCATCTCCTCCAGAGTAAGAATGGGATTCTTAGGCTATTGAAGCTAAGGGGAAAAAAAGGAGAAAATATTAAAAGCATTCATTTCTGGTTTACTTTTCTTTTTTTTAAGCAGACAAAATGAATAAAAAAGTTTTCCACCTTAATACTTAAGTCTATACTTCAGTTATGGCATTCTTTTACTTGGAAAGCAAATGACCATTAACAAGTTTTTAGGATTGCTTTCTTTGAACCAGCCAAATGAAAATACTATACCTTATTTGAGCCTGACATGGTATTAACCTGATAAGCTAAAATGTTTAATTAAAATGTTTAATTTCATTTTGTCCCTTAGAGAACTTCTATCCCAACACATTCCATTTTTTTTTTCTTTAGCTTTATATCTATACTTTTACCAGTTAGTAAAAATAGAACAGATAAATCAGTTTTGCTAGAAAATAAAATGAGAAACAAAGATATAGGTAATTAGATTTGTATACATATAGAAACTATATGAAGAAGAAGTAAAACTGTTACTTTAGAACTTGATCATTTTAACATATTTTTCATCTACTTTCTACAGAATTAGAAGTACATAAAAAAAGCCTTTAGGAAAAGCTTCTAAACATATTTTCAGATTTTTTTTCTTCACATACAGTCTTGCTGCTTATTCTTACAAATCTGTGTTCACCATTATCTGTCTAACACATGATAATGAATCCCTGCTTCCTTCCTATACCTATGAGGGTGGGACCTTTTCCTATGCTGTCCTAACTCAGTAAGGGACATTGTATAACATTCTTATTCATTTCCTTTTTCTATATGTGCTTTAAAGCAGGATAAAAAATTAGCAATAATTAGCAATTAATAGCAATAATTAGCAATAATCACCGTTTGCTCCAAAGATGATCTGCGGAAATTTTCTTTGTGACTTTGTGATCTGGTAACTTTTAGTTAACTCCTGACTTTACAATAATTACTACTTCTATCTCTCCTAAGTTTTTTGTTTGTTTGATTTGGATTTCACTTTTTCTTCAACGATATCCTTAGGCAGAGAGCCCCTCATGGGTCAAATCCCATTTCAGAGGTAAATGGTGTATATTCAACTAACTAAAATAAGTGCAATTTGAAAGCACTGCTCCTTGGTCTTTACCAGAGCTTGATTTTATGTTTTACTTGTTGACCGCATTGTTGCTTCGGGGCCCCAAAACCATCTGTGCCAAGAGTTAAAACTGTATTTTACCATCTATTCTTCATTCTGCTAAAAACTGCCAGTCTTTCAGTTGTAAACAAAGGGTGATTTATCTTCATGGCTAGAAGGAATGGAATTAGCCCATCATAAATTCAGGGTAATCTGTTTTTCCATTACTAGCTTTAGTTCAACAGCTAATGAAGGAGAAGCCAGTACATTAGAGCATTATTGTAAGGTGACATTTTAATGAGAACATAACTTTTGGGGAACTGAAAAAGGATATACAGCTGCAAACCCCACTAAGACATGGAGGGCTGGCCTGACTTTCTTTCATCCGAGGCAAATGAAATGCTGGATTGGTTTTACTTAAATGTGCCTCAGACTAGCTGTACTTGCTCTGCATAAAGAGCAGGGCAGCCCAATTCATTAAACAGAAAGAAAAGAATGCCTCTGTTCAGGCCAGGCATGGCTGCCACACAGCATTCCAAGTCTTGAGAAAAACACTCTTTACTTGAGGCTAAACCTCAAGTATGATGTTTCTTATGACCAATTTGCTATAAATGATTCATTAAGAATATTTCAGAACTATGCCTTTGGGTGAAAAAAACCAAAACATTCTTTTTATGCACGCATCCAGAATTAAATGTACATAGATACATCTTTCCTACTTAGAAATGTGCTATGTACATAAACCTATGTCCTTAATCCACTTGCTACATCTTATTTATTCTGCAGTTAGATTTCCCTTCCATTTGTGACATTAAATACCACACTGCTTAAATAGAATGCCTGTATTTCTTCATTTCCAGCCATTGAATTGGCAGTGTCCTTCTTCATATTGTGTGCTTTTGAAAGTCTTCTATAATTTATACTTTTTTCTGTTTACAGTTACCTTTTGCCTCAAAGCTTGCCACATTTCTGTAATTAATCTCTATTATAAAAGCACATACATATCTGTGTGAATATAAAAACAGAAAATAGGGCTCAAAACCAGGAGTTTTCTTTCCTCCAGAGCAGTGTAAAACAGATTGTGGGGCAGTACCCATGGAGAAGGTATGTCTGTGTCCTTGGGTGCCAGGGGATATCTCTGTGAGCCTGGGGGGACAGTGCTCTCTGCTGTCCTCTTTCTCCAGCCAACAGTGGCCTTGGTCAGCAATGCCCTGGGGGAGCTGGAATGCATCACCATGTCCATTCTAAACCAAGGGTAGAAATATCCAAACTGAAGGGTTAAAAGTCAAGTTCTAAATATTATCTAAAACCTTTACATTCCTATATTTATATGTACGAGGCTTTCTGGCTGCCAAAATCTGGAAACCCATCCCAGGCTGGCACTGGAACCTCAAGTCCTTCCTCATGGCCAGCTCTGGCACAAACAGCCTTGACGTGAGGGTGGAGCTGCAAGCAGAAACCTCAAAGAGAATAGTTCTGCTTGAGTGGTGGTGGGCTGGAAACCCAGCTCGGTGACCCTGCATCTAATGGGGAGATTTCTGCTGAGTTTAGTGAAAAACATGTCCCTTTGAAGGATATTCTCAAGAGTTGTAGTGTTTTAACAGACATAATTAGGCCAGGACCTCTGTGACAAATTGGACCTAAATCAGCAAGAACATTTTAAAATATCTGAATGAAGGTGAGAACAAACAAAAAAGAGTAACCTTCAGTGAAGAAAATAAAGTTTAGAAATACTTGTTCATTCAAATATATCTTATTTTAAACAGCCATGCTAATCCTAATGTTTACAATTATAAGAAAGAAGGACAAGTGCAAATGTCTTTGTAACCATTATATTCAAATGTGAGTAACTGAAGAAATTGGAACATTCTGTCCCTCAGAGGAACTGTGTGAGCTTTATAATATTTGCTCAGATTTAGATAACATAGCAAACTGAATGCAGCTCACATTGCAGTCAGTGAGAAGCATTATTTTCAAAATCAAAAGGGCAATTATAAATGAAGAAAAGAGTAAAATTACACAGTGCCATTTTATTGTACTAGCAAAATAGAATCAATGAGGCAAAGTCAGAATTTAAGTTATCTAGATAGCTGTTATTTAGTTTGTCTGGTGTTTTTCCTAAGGGTGCCTGACAGATTTAGAATTCCATAAATGCTCTTGAAATGCTGAGGATGAGAAAGCTTGTGCTGTTCTACAGCTGTTGGGGCAAGAAAAAAAAAAATCCATTTGAATTTTGATTAATAACATGCCAGAATAACTAGAAAAATCCACGTGTAGTTTTGAAATTCCTGTTACTTTATGGAGAGTGTTGGGACTCAGCCATGAGATGCTTTAGGTGAAATTTCACACTCTGTAAGAAGCTACAGAACAAAACAAGTTGTGACGGTAAAAGCTGGTCTTTGACATAGATGAAGAAAGGAAAATCAAATCAGGAAAGCCAAACTGACGGAATTGACCTTGTGGGACCCTTCCCACAAGGAGCTTTACCAGGGAGGCTACTGTCACTGTAATGAAAGAGTTTAAAATTGCAGCTAATATTTGGAACAAAGGAAAGAAATGAGAGTGTAGTTTTTTTGAGATACTGGCAATTTCTCTTCTCAGCTAAGGTTAAAGAAAGTAGTTGTGAGCATAAAACCTACAGCAGCCTGACTGTTTATAGTCTGAGGAGAATAAAGATCAGCCTCCAACAGATTATAGCTGCACTCAGAGGAGTTTAACAACCTACTGCGCCCAGGATTTAGAGGTCCAGGAGACATCAAAACATGGTCCAAAGATCAAATCCATTAAAAAACTTTCTCAAAAGGCACACATGTCTACATAGACAAATAAGTGAAAATGTGGAAAAAATAGAATCAATATGGATGTGGAAAACCAGAAATAATAAATGACTATTCAAAGCTTAGGTCAAATTCTATTTGTCTGTTAATGAAAAGGAGTGATGTTTTGCAAAGGCATGGTGATTTTCAGCTCAAAAGAAAGTTGTGAAATAGTATCTGAAGCAGCACCTCTCCTTGGTCTGTCGCATCATTCAGTTTTCCAGAAAAATTTATGGAGCTTGAAGTGTCTTGATATTTCTCTTTCCTGAGCAACATAACTCATCAGCTACCTCCTATAAGGGAATCATGAGAAAAGTTCCTCATGGATTGCAGTCAAGCACTGGTTATAATAAAACTGAGGAACTTCTTGACCAAGGAGCATTCAAGAATGACCAGAAAAATGAGGCAAGGAAGAACAAGCAGCTCCATTACTCTTTTCACTTCCATCTGCATGTCTCTCACACTAGCATGGCTAGTGATAATCCTGAGTACTTCATAGAGCAGCTGTGTTGGGGTGCCCATGCAGACTAGAAGTTGCTCTGAGGTTAGGGAAAGAAGTAGCTTTGCACTGCTGCTGTTCTGCCCATGGGAGACACAAGAAGTTGGGGCCCAAGGGATGACTGCCCTGGACAGAAGGGATGCTTTGCGGCTGTGTGACAGTCATTTCAACAAAGGTCATAAATTTCAAAGTTGAAAATTCAAAGCTAGAAAAGAAATGCTGTAAGGAAGGATTCCATACCTTAAGCTTTGTCCCATTTCCAGCTGCTAGTCCTGTATATTTACTCAATCTCCGCAAGCTTCAGGCATCTATCTGATGTTGGGAAGGGCTGTTTTAAGAAAAGCCCCTATACCTTTTTCTCAGGAAGTTTCATGTGCTGATTTAAGCACTTTTCTCTGTTCTCATTATCTAAAGGGAGAGGTAAATGCGCTCAAAGTACTTTTGTTCCTCTTGAAAAAGGAGAAAATTAAGACTTTAAAAGAGATGATGTTGTTGTTACTTACATAATAGCTGCCATCTTGGGCTAAAATAACTTTGCAAAATTTTCCCAAACAAAATGTAGTGTCATTTCATATCAGTACTTACATCTCCTTATGGCTTTAGGGTGATATAAAAAACCTTGGACTATTTGCTTAATTCTCAGCCTTTCAGCTGATGCATAGCACTGTAAAACTATCTGACAAGACAAGTTATCGTGTCACTCAGTTTATGGCGAGGATATGATAACTTTATAACTGTGCAGAATTACATTTCTTACCTGAATACAAAGATGAAAAGGTGGGAGGAGGTAATGAAGCCAAAGATATTAATAAAATCTACCTGACAAAATCACTCCATGCAAGAAAGTCTTTTGAAGAAAAGATGGCAGAACCTGTATCTGTGTAAGTAAGTGGTGCAACCCAAGAGTTAGATCTGAAACCTGATAATGGATCTGAAAAGACAAGGATTTGACGCTGTGGGCTGGGTGTTTATTTGCATTTCAAGCGGCCTTCCCTGGCCTAGCTCTAACTTTCCTGCTTGGGCTGAGCACCTAAGAGTAGCTGTTGTGCTTTGGGTGCTTCCCTGAAAGGCTTCTGAGAGTTTAGCTCCACTGGGAGGGGCACAGCTTGCACACAGTGACTCCACTCATCTCCATTATGTCACCCGAGGTACTGCAGGTGGGGACAAATGGGAGGCTTTTAAAACTGCACACCTGCTACAGACTAAAATTCTGCTATAGGTGTAGCCCATACAGAGTGATCTGAAAAAAAGTTTTGCAATTCTATTGATTTGAGTTACTGGACACAGATGAACTTTTAATTATGTTTGTGCTGTTGATGAGTGATTTGCTGTAGTTTTACCCTCCTTCTGCCATCCCTTCCTTCCCTTTTTCATCCTCTTTCCTTTAAAATCTTCTAGAATGAATAAGTAAAGCAAGATAATTCAGTGAGACGAATTACCATGTTATGAACAGGGGATCATTCTTCAGGCAAGAGATATATTACTGTTTGCATATTTCCCATGAAAAGAGAAGAGTTTTGTTTCACTGCATCTATTGATGATTGAGTGGTTTAGTTCAGAGCATCTCTTCATGCAAAAATGATTTCCAATGAACTATGAGATGAGGCTGGCTAAGGACTAAGTGCCTGTATTTTCTATTTCATCTTCTTTCTGTATTGTTTAGAAAAAAAGAGGATGGAGTACCAGATAATACAACTGCTTACATGTCTTGTCTTTATTGGGCCAACCTTCTGGCATATTTTTACAAAATCAGAAATGAATCTAAGACAATATTAAAATTGAAAGTGTAGGTGTTTGTTATGCTGCTGACCATTCTGATATTTTTGGCCATCTCGATCGTATAAACATAAATAAGATAGAAGGATCCCGACTGAAATTGCCATCATAGAAGCAACAGATGGCTATGGGAACATTAAGTAAAGTCTGATCTGTTGCTGATTACAAAATGGAAAACTGTCAACATCAGATTCTGATCATCTCTCCACGTTTAAAGGCGAATTGGAGACTACTGTTAGCCTGGACAGATTAATATGAACAGGTGAGATGCCCCTCAGTATGAGTCTGCACAAAACCGGTAACTCTTTAGGGTGCAAGATCCAAATCATACATATTTTAAAGATTCAGGATGTTAAAATGATATATAATAATAATAATAATAATAATAATAATAATAATAATAATTAATAATAAATATAATCCTAATTGAGGATGCATAGCCCTTATTTATTTGCTTTCTAGTCCAGCTCTGGAGGCATTGACACTGGCTGCCTTTAAGTTGCTTCCAAAGAAAGACTAATCACTAACCAGGTGACTGTTGTATGCTGCAGATGGATTGTTCCTGATGAACTTTTCTTCTGCAAAGTCTGGACCAGGATTTGGAGGTGAGTGAGTGTATATTTCTACACTGCAAAGGCTAGGGATCAGTGGGGTTTGGAACTCCTCCTAATCCACCAGGGCTGTGTAGCTCTGCACAAAGGTTTGTATTCTGTATTATCGCTCAGTTAAATTAATTGAAAATAAAAATAATTACAAATTTATAAACACCACCATCACACAGATATATAATGGTAAAGTTAAATATACACTTGCATATAAGCATACTCATCAGGTCATTTGTAATTGCTGAAAAAATACATCTGATTTTAAAAAATCATTGGGAATCCATGCCCAAAATGACAGCTACTCTCCCTATCATAAAAGCTATTGGCTGAATTGGCTCGATCTAACAGTCTCAACAAGTAGGCAGAATATATTTTAAGCATGGATTGAGCAATACCTTAAAGTGGTCTTTTTAGGTCATGGATGAGGGAGTTTATGTAAATAAGGAGCTGAAAGTTCATAGAACTTGAAGTTTAGAAAGAAGTCATGGTATGATACTAAAATGCAGTTTTGACTCAAGATTTTCTGTAACAAAATATATGCATATGTTGTTTGAAAGTGGAGTTACTATGGTAATTTGTTATTTACCAGAGAGGAGTAATTGAACAATTTTTTTTCCCAACTGGTTTATGAACAAGTCACACCTGTTCCTGAGTGGGTTTAAATTACTCACCCTTCTTTTCTATGCCAAACTTTTCATGTTCAATTGCTTTGCTGTTTCAGATTCTATACACTCCTTTCTCTGATGACTGATGCCACTTCTCATTTGCAGAATTAATTTTTTCTATCTGACATCTCAAAGGATAAAAAAAATATTTATTTTATTTATAACCTCTATAAATTAACAAAAACCTATAAATTAACAAAAAACCCATGCATCGATCATGTCTTTATATGTATAAAAAACTTATAGATCTAGGTAGATATATATACTCATCTGTATATGACTGAAACTTGGGTAAGCACTATGCTCTTTAAAATTGCAGTGATTTAATATTCATCAGTTTTACCTCTTCATGCCAAAAGAATTACCTGAAAGACAAGAAATTTAATCCATGGAACAGAGTGTATAAAAAGATTTTTTTTCCAAAAGTAATTGATTTTCAACTTCGCACAGTGTGGTGTGCACTAAGCCAGCTGCAGAAAAACACAGAGAGGTAAATGTCATACCTACTGAATTATAACAGCTGGAAAGCTTCCTCTGCCCTTTAGTTCATGTGGAAGTTTCAGGTGGGGTGTTGCTTTTTTTTTTAGAGGGGTGGGGTGTGGGTTGTTAAGCTCACAAACAAAAATAAGTTGCAAAAATCAGCTTACTTCGTAAAACATCTGTAGGTTATAGCAGTACATTAGTATCTGTTGACAATTCCTTGCCAGAAGGGAGGAATGAGATCAGCAAATCATGGGCATATTATGATTTGATCCTACCACATACTCAATTAGATCAAAGCTTACCAGCTCCAAATGCTCATTTTTAATTTTATAGGGATGCCTCAGGCCAAATGGGTGCCATGGTAGACATGTTCTGTGATGATAACTGAGACATTTAAGACTCAAAATATTAGTGATTTTTAGGGCTATAATGTCAGCTTTAAGGATTTTTAATTAACACCTTCTGCATGCAATAAATATGCTCCTTTCACCAACAAAGTTTTTTTTTCCCTTTTGAATTCTCTGAAAAGAATTTTGCTTCAGGTCTTTTATCACTATTAAGAAATAATAGCAAGCACTGCATTAAAAAGAAATTACCCAACAAAGTGAAAGATTTGCTTGGCTGAGAACATGGGAGAATGCATACAGTTGTGGGGTAGCTCCTACTATTAATTATATTGCTTCATTCTTCAGAGGAGGAAACAAGATGTTTTTGTCAAAGTGCTGGGGAATTATGGGGTCTATCTTCAGGTTATGGTAAAGGGGTGGACAAATGCAGAACTGCCAGCAGAGAGACTACAAGCAACTTCAGTCCTATGCATTTAAATGCCAGATGTGTTCAAGGCAGATGTTTTACCTGCATGCCCACAAATCAGCACTCCTGACTGGTACTCTCGTGGATCTCAGGAATCCATGGGCAGCAGAGGTGTGGTTCCCCTTCCAGCCTGCTGGTCTGGGCCCCAGAGCACCTCACACACCACTGGTGTGTTACTGTGAGACTCCTCTTCAAGGCAAGGTGCGTAGGGGAGCAGTTTTGCTGCAACCATACTGGTTTTTGTCAACGGATTGGAGAAATGTGTAAACAAAACCATTGCTTCTTTGTGCACCAAGCTGCTCTGGCACACAGGGCACCTCACTGCTGAAAAGTTATCAGCCTCCAGAGAATGTACCAGCTGTTCCAAGGGAAGGCTGTAAATGGTATTGTCTGTAAATGGTAAAAAGGATTCACTGATGGCCAAGAAAAAAAAAACAAACATTTCTTTCTTTCTTGCTTGTCCCCACCTCCACTTCCCCAGCATCCCCTACTCTTTCTTTCACAGATGGTATTTTCCTCTTTAGTCTGAATCCTCTTCTTACCTGCTTCTTTGCTTTTTAGCTCCAAAACATGGGACAGCCCATAATATCTCCTCATTCATAGTATTTGAACCTCATTTTCTCTAAACCCTTTGGAACACAACCCTTCTCTCCCCACTCTTCTTCATCACATTACCATGGAAGATGGCTTTCTCAGCCCCTCCCTCCTCACTCCTGCTTTTCCTTCTCCTCCTACATCATCCCAGAAATGTCAGATTTTATGTGCTCTTTATGGGACTCCAAAGGTGTCTGACATGAGTAATCAAGTCCAGAATTTCAGGCTGCTCTTTGTATGTGTCACACTTTTCAGTAATGACCTTCCCAAACTTCTCCTCCCTGTCCACAGACAGGGAAGCTCCAGTATTTTGCCAGTGTGGCTTGGGGATGTTTAAAGAGACCATTAGTTTGTTCATTAGTATGATGGTAGAATCAAAAATCTGATAAAAAGCTTAACAATTTGGGACAACATATTATTGATTAATCATGTAAATTACCTCATATTACTTTGTGTATGCTACTGAATTCTGCTGTAACACTGCCTCTGTAAGTGTCTCAGGAGCTCTACTGGGCTAGGTATTAAAAGAAAGGAAAGACCCTATTTGGGAGTCATGTTACAGTTTTGCAGGATTCGTGTGGATTCGGTGTGAATCCCTGGCACACTTAATTGCAAGATTAAGATTCTGCAGGCCTATTATCCTATCCCTACATGATGTTCCAGGAGAGAGACCTGTGATATCTACCTATGTGCAGGATCAGCTGGTATTTATTTGTAGCTCTGGAGAATCTCTCCCTCTTTTTTAACAACATTATCTTGGTGAACTAGACAGAAATTAAATTTTAAAAATAGATTTTTTTATTCCAGCTGTAATTTGCGATTTGAGATGGATAAATTGGCATGGTTCCTCCTGTGGACAGGGAGTGCTCAGTGACAAGAGGACACATGAGCAATGTTGAAGGTTTGTTATGCTTCATGCAATGTAGGGTCCTCCACTTAGGCCCATAGAAGCACTTTCTTCACCAATATCAGTGCTCTCCAAGATTTGAAAGAGAGCCTCTTCAGTCTTCCTACCTTTGTTCTTTATTTTAAAGCAGCTGTTCTCCTCAGATGCCTTTAGCGCCTTATAAAACACTTATAAACTGTTTACCTCCCTAGCTTATGTGTTTTGAGTGCCTGTTTTGTGGCCAATACCTCTTTCCATTTCAAATGCCCTTAACAGTGGGATTTGGGGAAGGCTTTGTCTAATGGCATCCTTCTGGAATGGCTCAGAATCAGCCTGGGTCTTTCAGGTACCTTTCCCTCTGGGAGCTATTAATGTATTTATATCCTGAAAGGCTGGACTTTGTACCTTTGATTTTGATGTTACTCTGCAAGCTGACAAATATGAATGCTGAAAGGCCCCAAAATCGTGGAATGAAAAGAAATCCAAACCACTCTGGCAAAGCAGATTCAAATACTCGTGACTTTTAATATCTACAAGGGCTGTTGTCATCATATCCTTTAGCTGTACAATGCAGGCCCATGGCACAAACATGTCTTCTGATTGAGCTCGAACACGTTTTTCAAAGATTTCCACACTTTATTTAACTACTTCAGGTGATGGCAAATCTAGCACATCACTTCATGGGTTATGCCTGTAGTTCTGTATTTGCAGTTCTGATCATCATAGGTGCAAACAATGACAATGTAAGAGATGCCACTATCAGAAATATCCCTCCCCTGCTACTCTTTACAAATGGATGGAATCATTACAAGGACTATTTTTTGAGATTCAAGCCTTCACATTGTTACTGACTTACTGAAAAAAATCCCAAAACTGTGTAGGGCTGTTTCTTCAAAGGAGTTTTCTCAGTGTGGAGAAGTGAGTTTTATCCTACCTTTGTAGTGGCACACATTTGTTAACCCAAAGCCTGAATTCAGAAGCAGCCCATCTCCAGTCTGTGGCTGTTTTGGAAAAGCTTTCTTCCTTTGTTCCTCTTCCATCCTGTTCCAAGCCCAAGGGAGCACTGACACAGTTACAGCTTCAAAGTGATGGCTCACTTTTGTCCCCTCTGTGCTGGACAAGTGGTGTAGGAGGACCTGAGCCCATGCACAGCTGCCTATGAGGGGAGCAGGGCTGGCAGCCAGCCCTGGACAAGCCAGTGGTGGGGCGCAGGGAGGGTGTCAGCAAGCGCAGCACTCCAGCCGGGCTCCTCATCCTGCTGGCTGGGCACGTGCTGGAGTCTGCTGGGGAAAGCTGGTGCCTCAGACAGCTGATGACCTCTCTGCTCTCCAGTGTTGGTCTCCCACCTGCTCTGTGGTGCCTTTGTTAGCCAGCATGACTAATGCTGCAATTACATGCCAGGATTTATCCACGCTGCGAACTGACAGCTGACAATGTGAATTTTTCTCTCTAAAATCCTTTTGTGCTGGCATTTTGCAGGCAATATACTGGAATTTGTTTTTCTGTCTGGGTGCTTACCGTGTATGCTTTGGTTAGTCTAAATCAAAATGTTAGACACAAACAAAGACTATAATTCCTCCTAGTTTTGTACAAATTTGCCAGATGTCAGTGTGAGTCCATCTTGGCCAATAATGCTTTTAACATTTACTTTGGTACTAGATGTACAAGCTTCCAGCAGAAACTTGAAACAGCCTTGACCATTCCATTTGGCCTATATAACATCCAGCCTGCAGATTCATTTCCATGCTGTCTTCAGAAGCCCTTTTTATAAACCGCTGCTCTGTGTTAATAGGCATTTATGTATTGACTCTCTTTCATTGATGGAAGAAATAAGTATTTTTTAAAATTTATTATTAGTTAAAAAAAGTGCGACTTTATCTGGAGAAAAATCGTGGTTTATAGCAAATTATTATATGGAGTTATTATTTGCTATATTTTGTAACATAGCCAGTACCATTAAAGGGCTTTCATTAGCACAGAAGTCACTTGCTCCTGATGTGAATGGGAGTTTTACTATTGACTCCAGCAGAGCCAGGGTTTCAACCATCATTTTAAGGCTTTTATTATAGGAAGAGGTTTATTGAGTGATTTTACAGTCTCGAGGGAAGAAAATCTGTCCAATTTCCTGCCTTATTTTTACACCTATGGCTCAGAAGAGAGATGCAGACAAAATCTATAAAACCCGAATTTCTTTTATAGACAATGGAAAATGAATTGCGTTGAATTTATTTTGGTTGTGTTTGATCAGCTGTTTCTGACTCTGCATGCACTGTCTGTGCATAGTGGGCACATGGCCAGCCTGCTGTAAATGAACTGCACCAGCAGAAAATGCAGAGGAGAGAGCCTATTTTTCTTAAAATGGCACTATGCAATGTGATGTTTCATGTTACTTTACAGACAACACACAGTTACAGCAAAAGTAGCTGATGTCTTTCAGCTAATTTTTTGACTAACCTGAACACAGGGGGAACAAGCTTCAAGTCATTAAGTTGATGTGTTGCTTGGGTAAAAGAGACCATGAAAGGAACAGGGAGTAAAATATTCAGTGAACTTGTGGTGTGCAGAAGGAGGGAAGAGGGCAGATGGAGAAAAAAGTACAGAATGAGCACAGCAGAAGAAAGGTATTCAGAAAAAGAACTAATGAAATATTAAATGTCCATAAATAGTAATTGAAAACTGTGCTGTATAGGGTAGCATTACTATTATGTTAACTCTTGAATTTGCATCTGCAAAGCATTCACCAAAAGACTGTGTATAATTCTTCTCTGTCATTAGATGATTTTTGAAATGACTGGTTTATGTCGGTTTTGATGAAGCTGCATGAAACACAAAACCTTACATGTGATAATACCTTGTGCCTAGTATCTTGTTAAATTTTCCTCTGGACACTAGGTTATGAGGTGTGTTCCCTGATGACTGAGATATAACACAGGCTAAATAAATGTGCAAGATCACTAATTTTTCTCCTGGATATGGATTTAAGTTATGCAGAATAACTTGCTGGATCCTGCAAGTCCTTCCTAGTAGTTTTTCCTGTGGGTGCTGATGCAACACAGCTGTTGTTGGACTGCTGTACTCAATATACCTGCCTGGATGAAAAATAATATTCTAGCCTTATATTTTTTACAGATTTGTAATGGATGCTTATATGAATAGTCTTATTTTCCTACACAGTCAATTAATATTTTTTGGGTATAATCTATATTTCCAGCTGTGGTATACAGACTCTGCTAAAATGGGGTTCTAACTTCAAGTCTGAAAAATGAAGAAAGGCTCCAAAAGAAGGATTTTTTTTTCCCTTTTGAGCTTACAGGATCTCTATAAATATGAGGAATTATATGAGGCTTCTAGAATGATTTCTGTATTTTCCCCCATTGGAGCAAATTTCCAGAGTCATAGACCAGTGGACAGGACAGCAGGACATCTCCTCTTGGCAAGGAAGAACTGGAGACTTCCACAGTGGTGCCAGGATGCTCACTCCTTGTGCAGGTTGGCAGCAGGTGCCAGTCCCCAGGATGTGCTGGGAGGTGTGTGTGCATGAGAGGCCACAGAAAATGTGCCAGAGAACCAAAGGGGTTGACTGACACAGCTTCCTACATTGCCCACAGAGAACTGTGAGCATCCGTGTTTTCTTTTGCCTCTTGCTCTTTTGCCCCTTTGCTCAGGTAATCCCTGCCAGATGTGCAGGCAGAGTTCGTGGACTGCAGCCCAGATGTCATCTCCAAAGGAACAAGAGTTTTGGGAAATGCATGACTCTGTAAGCATGGTACTGTGAGATTCACCCTGCCAGATGATCCCACTGAAGGCTAGCTGGAACAGAAGATGTGAAACAATGGCTGCCAGGGCCTCATAGTAGGCATTTAATTTTGCTTGGCTTCCTTCAGGATGGGAGAAGCCTTCTTTTTTATAAATTACTCAGTAGAGCCATCTGAAATTATTTTCTTCTTGAGAAATTGCTCCGAGGACATTGTTTATAAGCTTCTGACCTTTAAATGGCCTTCTTGTTCCATTACCCTGGTTCTTGGGTATTTAAAGCTCCAGGTCACTTTCACTTTTAATTGTGCTTTATTATTCTCCGTTGTTGCAGAATGTTTCAGTCAATTTAACTAGAAGGGAGTCTTATACACTTCCCTTAATGGATTGAATTTGGGTCATAAAAAATGAACAATTATCCTTGCCTATTTTATTAATCTTAGTCTTGTCTCATTTATTTTTAAGTTTCTGTGGGCCTCCTTTGAAAGCAGCTATAAGCTGAGTTTATTGCAGGTTAGCAGGAGAGATTGTTCTCTAGTGCTGGGGGTGAAAGTGTGATGAGGAAGAGGTAAGATATGGGGAGAGTTTAATGCTGGTAGGGTTTTGAAATAATTGCATGGTTCATATATTTTGTTTCAGAGTAAAGTGAAAATTAATAAAGCAGAGGGTTTATCTGACATTTAATCCTGACTGTACATAGAAGCTTGTTGAGCAAAGCATCAGCTTGCTTTCCTTTCCTTCCAAGATTTACTAATTAGACTTCAGTGGTAAAGTACTAAGGCTTAGTACAGATGCAATCTTGCATCTTCCTATTAACAAAAGTGATTATGAAGCACATAAAACACATGATGGTAACTTCAAATGCTATTTCTGTAATACCCTAGCAGAATTGTAAGATGCCAATAAGCTCACTAGCTGTGAGCTTTCAACATGAAAAGTGGCTGGAGTTTATTTTTAGTTATAATTCTTCTCAATTTTTTTCTCCATTCTAATTCTGCCTTTCTCTTCTTAAATCTTTTTGCTCAGTTTCTTCTCTCACTCTACCTCTATTCAGATTCTATGTCCTTCTAGTATATTGTTCCCTATGTAAATTTTACATATTATGTTACTTCATCTTCAAGTTAGTTTCTGTTTCAAGTAATATGAAAATTGCAGAAAGGCATTTGACCCTAAGAGAAAAATTGCATGCCTGAAATTTCCCAAAGCCCAAATTTTCGGTCTAAACACACCTATCTAGATGTCAGTGAACTGTGGGGTACCTGAGCCATCCTTTGAAAGTTTCCCTTTATGATAAATTTCCCTCAGTCTGAGCAATCTATGGTTAGTTGATGCCTTAGCCCAATGATGTCCCAGAAAAAAGGAATCCTTTTGCCTCTGAACTCTAGGGTCCCAAATTCAATCTCATTCTCCAAACACATACAGTATATGTGCACAGATTTGATTCCTCATTGAATGAAGTTGTGGTTACTTCCCTTTACACAGTTATGGGCTCACTGCTTGAGCATGGTAGGTAAATACCAGGAGGTGCCTGTGAAGTAGGAGCTCTGACTCCTTCCTCAGCATCAGTAGTTTAACACCTTTATCTCCTGTCTCCTGTGTCCTACAGGAGCACCCAAGCCAACAGAGGAAAAGGATGAAGAGAAAAAATTATGCCCCCAAGATAGTTTTTTAGTCATTCCTGAGGACTTGAATATTGGAACTGGAGTCCCATCTTTTCTCCTTCCTTTCTTTTCCCTTTCTGAAGGGAAACTTCACCAAGTTCCTACTCATGTTCCCTTTCCAACCTCATTCCTGTGAGAAGAGAGGAGATACTCCTGTGGGATGTAGTCCCGCTCCTCCATCTCTGCCCATCAGCAGGTTTTGTTAAGGGAATTAGCCTGGAGAAGAAGAGTGAAGCAAAGGAAGGAAGCGGCTCCAGTGAGTGCAAGGGTGTGTGCACCTAGAGCTTACCCTGATAACAGCATCAGGCCAAGTCTGCAGCAGGTACTGAGTCCTGGGCACTGAGTCCCACAGCTGTGGCAATCTTCAAGACCTGGGATGCAGACAGAAGAAATCCCATGTCCTGGGTTGTGTCTCAGCTGTCATCCAACACTCTCAGCTCATTTATGCCATTGCTTGGCCTTCATGCTGCTGACTAATTCCCACATAAAGAAATGCTGATGTAATGAGGGTAGTTTTGCTATCTGGTGTTAGTCTAAGAAAAAAGGCCAAAGTGAGTTTTGTTTGCAGAAATAATATTTTTTTATTATACTATTATATTACCAATAGTGTTGTAAAAATGTGACATGCTTTTTGTGCACAAGCATCCCTTGAACAACTGTATCAAACTGAAAAGTTTTTTTTATGGTGAGGACCATGCAGAACTTACCTGCAACACAGCCTAGTCCAACTGAAGAAGTTACTGAATCATGTGAACTTCTGTGGGATTCCCCTCACTTAATGGTAAACATCTATTATAGTTAATGATTGAGATAAGTCTCAGTGGAAGTCCTTTAGAATTGATGGAAAACCAGTTCAAGCCATTAGATTTCAATTAATTGATCTGTAGAACTCTCTATTCCCTTCATGACTGATTAAGAGAATGTAGACAAGTAAGTCACATTAGATCATATTCTCAGAGGCTTACCTTTGATCCAGCAATTCTCTGCTATGTGTTTAAATTGCAGGAGGATCCTGTGGAGGTTAGCAAGATGAACTTTAGGTATTTAGGCCAGATGACATATTTTACCAGGAGATGGGCAAGGGTTGAAGGGCTCAAGTCTAATCCTGAAATGCTTAATGTCTCCTATTCATAAGAAGAGTTAAGAACACTTATTTCATTTGGAAAGCACTTGTTAACAGCAAATTCATGCACCATAGGAAGCTCTTGTGAGCAATTTACATATTCTAATTTAATCATATGGTATCTTGTGCTGGAAATAGGTTAATGCTTTACAGTAATAAACTTCAAAGAAACCAGTAGTAGCAGAAGAATTATTTGACCATGTGTTAAAAGGTATGTTGTTAGCTGAACAGAAACATGACCAGATACCAATATTAGGAGCACAGAAGTTTTCAGATTGAATCCAGATAGTGGAATGTGAAGATTTGTATTAAGTAAGATGGGAAACCATTTTGGACAATTACCTATTTTATAAACTTGTGTATGTGGTAGTGTCTGTCTAATCACAGGAATTTTGCTAACTGATACCCTGAAACTTGAGGATTCACAGTAAAGGTGATTATTTTGTATTTGATTTATCTGTGTAGGTCCTGATGCTCTGTTGCAAACCTCAGATAGTTTTTTGGTCCTCGTAATTCATAAAACTCATTGATTACATCTACGCTGGCAAATAAAACTGATGCATACCCACTGTTTGCGTGAGGGTAAAAGATGTGGCACATCTCATGGTGCTGGAAGGCCAGGAAATGAGCTCCAGGACTGATGGTAGCAACTGGGTTGTACTTACACTGCCACTCTGCAGCAAAGTGTGTCTGCCATACTGTGTCTTGGCCCAAATGGTGCTTCAAAGACATAAGAATGATGCTTCTGTGTTTTTTTTTTTTTTTTTTTTTTTTTTTTTACTCAAAATATCTGAGATAATGTCAGCAAAATGTCAGATCTTTGAAAGTGACATTTTCACAACATGAAACTGAGGACTTATCTCTTATAGCCTGGAGTGCATCTGGGAATATTGGATCCTTTGAGGATATCACTGGAAAGCAGAAATGTGGTGCATTGTCCATGCAAGAACTGCTGCTCAAAGGGAACTTCTTTCAAGTATGCCTTCGCAAGAAGCCAGACTGGAGCTACTGAGAAAGGTGTAATGTTTAAGCAGAGGCAATGCCTGAAGGTCCAGTGTGTGAGCAAACTTCCTGCTCCTCTTTTTTGCTCAGAAGTGGAGATTCTCAGTGGCACTTTGCAGCAGTGAATTTCAGAGTCAATTACTTTCCACGAAAACCCACATATCTTTGTAGCAGCTGGATGCCAGTTGATTTCATTGAATGTTCTTTGCCTATTGTGTAATGAGTGGAGATAAAACAGAGTGGGCATCTATAGTCCTCATACTGCTTGTTGGTCTCTCCCTGTTTTTTGCACAGATGTGTCCAACAAAGAGAAGTGTCTGGCTTCTAGGCATTACTCTATTAGAAGTCATGAATTGTGGTTTATTTTTATTTAGTACCTTCCCATATGTAGTGGGCTGACCCTGGCTGAATGCCAGTCATCCACCAAAGCCACTCTATCGCTCCCCTTCACACTTGGGCAGGGGGGACACAATATAACAAAGGGTTCCTAAGCTGAGGTAACGACTAGGAGAGATCACTCAGCAAATACCATCACAGGAAAACAGGCTCAGCTTAAGAGATGCAATGTGAATTTATCACTAACAAAACCAGAGTGGAATAATGAAAAATAAAATAAATCTTAAAAACAAATTTCCCTACCCCCTCCTCCACAGCTTTACCTTCTTCCCCTCAGTGGTGCAAGGAGATGGGTAATGGTGGTTAAGGTCAGTTCATTGCACATTGTTCCTGCCCCTGCATGGGGTTCCTCCCATAGGAGATAGTTCTCCATGAACTTCTCCAGTGTCAGTCCATTCCACAGACAATAGTTCTCTGTGAACTGCTGCAACATGGGTCACTCTTCCATGCATGCAGTCCTTCAGGCACAGCCTGCTTCAGCACGGGTCCCCCAGGGAGTCACAGGTCCTACCAGGACAGTGGCTGGCAGGTCTGCATGTCCCTGTACTCCCCTTTGCTACCAAAACCTGGCCACATAAACCCAATACACCTTATAAAAGTCTTTCCAAGTTCCTGATTGCTTCCATTACCTGCAATTATTTCAAGAAATCAGTTAACCAGATATGAGCCTGGAAAACCTTTTTGGTCATTCAATGTTTTGTATTAATATTGTGAACTACCTTGAACTAAGAAAAAACCTCCCAGATTTTGGCTACCCTAAAGTAGGTGTCTAGCCTCAGGGCAAAGCATGAATTCCAGTTTTCATAGACACAAACACATGCACTCCTGTATTAATTGGGATGTTTGGTGCCACTGGAAACCTGCCCAGTTTTGCTTGCATGCTCCCATGCAGTCTGGAATGTCTACCTTGAGAATTCCAGATTGGAAATACAAAGTAGTTTGGCTTTTGAACCCTCTCTAACCTTATATTTTTTGTGAAACAGTAATCTCCACTATCATTGCTATATGCACTGTTTCCAGTGCATTTTCAGTAAATCTTGTGATATATCCACAGAAAATGGGATGATAGTTGTTACAATACAATGAAGTGTTGGACTAAGGTGTATCTGTGATGGACCTGTCAAAATCCCCAACACCCTTTCAGAGGCACTTTTTCCTTAGAACTTCTTAAGTACTTGAATGAGTTTATCTTTTAGAATTTCTGCCTTTTTTTCTTATATTTTTTTTTAATTTTGTAAATCCCTTACATATTGTCCCATCATTTGGTGTGGTTGCAATTATAGATTACATTAAACAGAGTATTTTTCTTTAGGAAACTGGGAAGGAGTACCTGTTAAGGCTCTGTGAGTGATATCACAATGAAAAATACATATTGTGTGTTTCAGAAAATAGACTAAATATGCAGTTCTGAATTGTATTTGTTAATAAAGGCAATCTATTAATGTGTTCAGCATAATCAATGGAACCACTGGTGCTACATAGTCAGGTGGCTGTTTGAGAGAAAACTATATGTTTCCTCCTTGCCCCTTTTACTGATATTTGATTCTTGTATCTTTAGTCAAGATTGAATTGTAAGTGCCTCAGAATACAGTCCAAGATGCAAGAACTGTTCTTGTGAAGTAGACAGGATACTTGTTTCTAAAAAAGGAATAAAATCCTAATCTATTTTTGAATAATAAATATTGATTTGCATAAATTTTTTGCTAAAATTTGCATTTGCAGTCATCTTGCATTGCAAATCCTTTCTAAAAATACTTTAAAGGGGGAAGAAAGTAATAAGTATTACAAGAAGAATGAGAATAATCGAATTAAGAGTATTTTAAATTAAAGGTAAATTAATAATTACTTTAAGAATTATACCATCATTAGGAAGGGAAAGGAGAGAAAAGTGTGAAAGCAGAAAAGTCCCAAGTATTCTGTGGTCTGGGACTTCCCAGTCTACATAGTAATCTGTCCCATTAGGATAACACAAAGCATTCAAAAACTGAAAGGTAATGATGAGAAGAGTAGCATAAAAATTTAGTGCAACTGCTGGCCACCATGGTACCTTCTCCCAGACAGCGTGGTGGGGTTTCAGAATGAGCTGGGCAAGTCAGTCCAGTTTAAGACAAAAATACAGTAACACACAGGAAAAAACCATCTCCTTTGTCCTACATTAATTCTGTCATTTGACAGAATTTTGTCAAGCTGACAAGAGCTGGATAGAAATTTTGTGGGAATACCTTTTTCAAGTGAAACACCTTTTGCAGTCTGTCAACACAGGAATATTTTATGGTAGAAAACCTAGTGATTTCATCTATGTTCTCACTTAATTGCCCATGTAGCTTTTACAAAAGTAGCCCTATTTAATGGCCTCCATGTGTAAAGCGCAGAATCAATGTTGTGTTTTAGTGTCTCCTGAAATTACTTTTTCACATTATTTTCCTTTCTTTTTTATTTGTGATGTGAGATTATACTCTTTGCATTAAGCAGCAGCAGTGCATCTGAGCAGTGTTTATAGTCTGTGAAGATCCACAGTTGTCTAATCTCAGCTAAAGATTTCAGCTCCCAGATAATAAAATGTTCACAGAATTTAATTGATCCGTGTCTGATCCCTTATTGAACCAGTGGTGGCCCAGGGCTTGTAGCTGAGCTTAAAATACAATTATGTGTATTTAAACTATGCCACTTTACAACCCACCTAAGCATCTTATTTCAGCTGCAGCCATATGGAATGACGATGCCAAGGCTATATAACCTACTTAATGCAATTTTGAGAAATTGGACGGCATAGTAATTGTCCCAAAGCCCTCAAGAACCATGAATTATTTGCATTTATTCGGGGAGTTGTTTTCCTACAGGACAAATAGCAGTTGGCACAGGAGTAAGCCCCCAAGACTAATTTAATTCAAAAGCATGCATTTGGATACAAATAAATGGTTCAATATGAAACATAGCTGTGCATCTTTAGGCGCAATGGTACTAGGAAAACCTGTGTTTTCAGAAATTCTTTTGAAGTACATGATTAAATACTAACGAGGGAAATAAAAGAGGATCACCTCATCTTTATAGTCTGGAAGATATGACAGTATTTTTCTCAATACCTCTTACCAGATAATGTAATACTAGAAAACTACTATTCCCTACCTTCATGTGGATCAGAAATAAAAGATACGGAATACTGTATTTCAATGAGATTTCTTTGCCCTTTGATGAATTAAATAATTTTAAAGACATGAGGTGTGCTTTTGCTTATTTCCCAAACATCTTCTATATCTAGTACACTCTCAGAGGTCTGGTTGTTCCTTTCTTCAAAAATGTAATATATTTTGCCTTGAAAATCCAATTTCTTGCTAAGAAACCTTCACAAGAACAGACAGTATTTAACTCTTGCTGTATTTGCCTGGTCTTTTGAGGTTATCTCAGGACATAATAAGCATTATCAGTCCATCCATTAATAAATTACTGTGAGACCAAGACAGGAGAAATGCTTTGCCCATCAGAGCATATTACAGACCTCATACTGTGGTCTGACTACAATGCCTTGTCTTTTTTGAAGGCTACATCAAGATGAAAGACAAATCCAAGCTTGAAGGTTAGAAAGAAAAATGTAAAATACTATAAAAAGTAGGTAGGCATGTTGACCAATCTTGTCACTCTCGAAATTTCTCTTTTATTTTAAGTTGTATGTGGCTGTTGACTTGTTTTGCTTTTTTGTTGTTGTTGTTGGCTTTGCTTGAATACATGTTTTTTTGTTTTGGGTTTTTTTGGGTGGGGCATTTTTTTGTTTGGTTTTTTTTTTTTTGGTATGTAGTGGTTTTGTGTAGGTATTTATTTGCATCTTATAGATCTAATTACAACGACATTATGCTGCTTCCACAACAACATTCAGATTTCTTGAGAACTGATCTTTGTTACTATAGAGAAGCAATTCTGACTTTCTTGTTTCAGTGTTGATTGTAACAGGCTTTGTTAAACTCATGCTGTGGCAGAAGGTAGGTTCCAGGTTCTGATATAATCTCCTTCTTGCCAGGACAGCTTTTTTGAAATACATAATTTTTCTTAAAATATAGTAGTGTTTGTTCTCAGCAATGATATGCCAGAAAGTCTGAATCCATTGTTCTTTGCTTATCTCTGTACAATTCAATAAAATGTGATGGTAGATTAATTTTCTAAATTTTACCCCAAAGCACTTTGCAGAATCAAGTCCAGAATTTCAACCTTATTCAAGAAACCATATAAGAGTGACTTAATTACTTTGCTGAGATATGGTTTTTGTTTTTTTTTTTCATGGCTAAAAGCATGTAATAACTTATGCTGGTGTTTTATCAGAAATAGAAGACGTAATTCTGAAATAAAGAGTGTGGTGTTGTAGCACCATATTTTAGTGTTTTTCAAATGAAAATAAGTCAGACTCTTTTCTTTAGGTGTATTTTGCCTCCATTGTTGAGTGAAAGAAATACCCTTGCGCCTAACCTAGTTTAGGTTATTTCCTATTCTGAAACCTCACCACCACTTATGCAGCTGTTTCTCCAAAACCTCTAACTGACTCAGATCCACTTTCTTTTATATGTGCTATTTTTTACTATGGGGTAAGGAAATAAATTAATGGATAAAAAAAGAAAGCAAATTTACAAAATCTACCTATTTTACAAAAAAAATATCAGTGTCAGAAAAATAAACCTTTAAAATCTACTGCAGATGCTCTTTTGGGGCATAATTAACTAAATTATAGAGAAAGAAGTTTGGTCATTCATCTTTAATTTTCTACCTTGCATGGTGTTTCCTTTATTGAGAAAGGCATTTATATGAAGTGACCAGCCTGGAAATCACTGTACATAAATGTTGGCACATCCTCTTATTAAAGTTCATTAGGAAGTAGAAAGGAGGACACTGAGAACAGGAAGTGTCATAAACCATTTTGTTGCTTCTGGACTATGTCCTGGCTTGTTTATGTCTTGACTTTTTGCGAATGCTGCCTCATTTAAAAAATATAAATGTGATTACCTTGAATAGGCTACTTAGAGTGCACTGTAACAAGATTTCCCCCTATTGCATTATGAGATGCTTCTGAAATGTGTATAATATTTTCTTCCCCTAGCTCAGAACTCACTTCCCAGGCCAAATAAATGGAGTATCTGGTGAAGCCATTGGAGTCAGGGAGGGCAGAACCCACCTTCTCAGGACAGGCATCTTGCAGACTGCTGTGCATTGTAGAGAGACTTCAGTGGTCTCATCACTCCTGTCTCCAGCCTAAAACTTCTGACATCTTCATCACTCCCAGGATTTGTAGTGTGAAACCAAGGCAAGTGAGGGAGGAAATTGGAAGCAGCGTAATTCGTAATGCGACTGATTTCCCTAAATGCAAGGCTAATTCTTTATCAGGAGCTTCATTGATTAAAAAGATAAATAAATTCTCCCCTTTAGTTCGTTGTTAATGCATATGAAAGCCTGATGCATTCTGTGCATATTCAGAGAAGGCACAGGACAATAAACTTTTAACTTGGACACAAACCCCATGGGACATTAGAGCCTTGAACAACAGAGGAATAAACATATGGAGGGTAAATACCAGACATTAATTTGATTAGAAAATCAATACATAGAGCAGTTTCCTTGCACTTCAGCCTATTAAGAAAATGATCAACAAAAGTCCCTGGACTGCTTACACATGTTACATTAGATCTTTATCAGATAAAGGTCAGAGGAAGAAACCAGAACTCCCTTCTCCTATCTGAGTGCCCTCAGTGAATATTGTGAATATTCTTCTTTGGCTGCCCAGAAGAGCAGCTGCCACAAGAAGAATCTCTTCCCTCTCCCTGCTATTCAAATGCCCCAAAAGTCTTGTGCTTTAGTGCACCCCTTTTACATAAATTCCCTCAAATCCAGCAGGCAACACAGTGTGGGGTCAGGATCTCAGACCCCTGGTGGGTGCATGCTCTGCCTGCCAGGGTCATTGTGTGTAGTGCTCATCTCCCTTTGCTCTTTTTGCTTTGCTCAGAGCCCTGTGCATGCAGGTGCCTCTCCCTGCCTGGGACATCTACACTCAGAGAAGAAGTGTTTTCTATTGGTCTGAATGTCTTCCTTATGCTCCATAAAAAGCTTTTTTTATTTGCATGCCCCTTTTTATTTGAGTGTCTCTAGGACAGAGCTCACACAGAGAGATTCTCTCTGGTTCAGTTTTATCTTCTTTACTACCTAAAAAGGGATGGATCAAATCTAAATGTCCTTGCTGAGAGTCAGATTCCACACTTGTATACTGCAATTCACAGTTTGAGTATCAGAAGATGATGGGTTGGATCTTGTCCAATGTTTTACCTTTTTTCTTTGAACTCCATACTCTTTTTCCTCTCTGAACCATTGGAAGTTCTAGTGTTCATCCTGATTTTTTTTTTCAGAACCCAGGTTCGTTATTTGAGTGCAAATATTGTGTGACTCCTCTCTTTCTGCATGAAGAAAGGCTGCATTCCCTAGCCTGTGAGTAAGCAGAGTCTAGGATTCTTTTCTTGCAAACCAAATTTTAGTCATTCAAGATTTTTATAATCTGAATGCATACTGGATATATGGATAATGTAATTAGATATTAAATTTCAGTTCATGTTCTCCATTTCCTTAATGTGGTTGGATGGTCTTTTTTTTCCTGATTTAAAATATTGCTTCTGGATGTCAGGTTCCTAAAAGCCCATTTGATTGGTAACTGCAGAATGGTGGATCAAATCAATGTTATGAAACCGAGTGTGCATTTCGCACCTTAACTGAGAGCTGTACTCATCTGACCTCATTCATGCTCAGTTTTATGCTGCTGCCCTTTTGCTGCAGTAATGGAGTTATTCCAGACTTACATGGCTGTGCAGGGAAGAGCACAAAGAAGATGAAAGAATGGATTTGTGCAGCTCTGGCTGTAGATGTGCGCGTGGGGACAGGGTGGATGCTGCTGCACCCCTGTGTGTCTGTTCCCTGGGAGGTGACAGACGCCCAAGGCCACAGGGGAATCCTGAGGCAAGAGCCCCCAGTCTGTTCCTAAGCAGGCACCTCCTCTGGGAGACATGGACTGAGGGAAGTAGGAGGAGGAAGAAGAGGACCTCATAGTTCTTTGCCTATTGTAAAATGTAGGTGAACCTGGTGGGAAGAAATGATGATGTCTGACTCCAACTTAGAAGGCTGAATGATTTCTTTATTATAACTATACTATAATAAATTAATATACTATTTAAAGGAGATATTAAAACTACAAACCTACTTTTTTAAACCACTATATTAACTACTCAGAACATGTGACCTTCTGTCGAGAGTCCAGACACAGGTGTATTGGATTGGCCATCAGGCTCAAACAATCCTCACCAGAATCCAATCAAGCAATCACCCCCGGTAAACAATTTTCTAAACACATTCTACATGAAAAAACAAGGAGCAGAAATACAAGTTGTTTTCTCTTTCTTTCCTCTGTGTTGCTCTATGAAAAAATCTTGCAAGAAAGAAGAATGTCCCTTCGACATTTGCCTGGTGTTTTCCTAATTCCTTGACCTATTTTACACCATCAAAGTACCATAAAAAGGGCCTTAAAATGAGACTAAAGCACAAGAACTTGATTCTTTTGGGAGAGATATAATTTATGTGAAGGATATTTTCCTTCCATTTTGTGCAGCACTAAGTCTTTGGACTGTTGAACTATTGTTCATTTTAGTGATAGTAATTGTACGCCTGGACAGTCAACTGTGGTGCAGTTCTTGTTCAAAAACTTATACCTGGCTGAAAATAAATTGATTTGGTCTCAGTCTGAGTTTCCTCTACTTGGCCTCAGGCATGGATGGAGCTCAATGAGCTCCTTGCATTTTGTAGCTCAATACTATTAATTTAAGCAAATGTATTCCATAAAGAATTCTTGACTGTGAGCTTTCTTTTAGTTTATACATCTCTTCCAGTATTTATTTTTTATCACCTTGGAAGTAGCACCAGAATTAGATATTAAATTACCCCAGCTGATGTTACAGGGGTCATTTATGTGTCGATAACTAGCTGGTCCTTTTCAGCTGTTTGATGTGGGCACTGAGGGTGAGTGGAACATTGTAGAATCAAATGTGTGTGCATGCTGGAGATGTTGTTAGTGCTTGGTGTCAGTGAGAAATGCAATGCTACTGGGTTATCCCTTCAGGCTGGTCCTTTATGGGCTTGTTTGTCCACTGGATGGACCACATTTGGAGGACTCTCAATCCACTCTAACACACCTTTTATGGAGGAGTCGCCATTACATTATCTCAGATAATATTTGTATAGTGCTCATAGCATCCTGTGTGCCTCCAGGAGTAAAGACAAAGTCTGTGCCTTGAATAGGTGGCAAATTAACATTTCCATAGAGCTCAGCAGCCTTGTGGGTTGTAAATTGCAAGGACAGGCTTTAAAAAAGCCCAATAAGATGGTGCAAGGAAATGTATCAAGGGGTGTACCATGAAACTGCATGGTATCAGATGTCAAGCTTGTGATTTTACAGTTCTGCAATTCTTTATTGATTTTTTAGATTATTTTCTGCTAATTTTAGACATTTAGCATACATCTCATCCAAGATAAAACAATAGCAGTAGATCATGGGAGGCAGGGCCAGGTAGACGTTTCTTGCAGGTAAATTAGCATAAAGAGAGGAAAACTCCCTACCATTACTACCTCCTTCCTTGGATATAAGTGTATTAAGCTTATTTTTAACAGAAATTTGTCAAGAATTTGCAGTTATTTAAAAACATTTAGACTTAATGCTAAATGGTGCTCAGAAAATACCCTCCTGATAGTCAGAATCTTCAATTTCTCATTAGAAGATTCTTTACCAAGAGGTTTCAGTGGAAACAAAATGCCTCTAATTTTTTTTAATCTCAGCCTCAAGCAGATCTTTTGCTCTGGATTTCTCTGCAGAACTTGTAAAATTTTCACCTTTCTTTTCAGTATTTCTCTTCTGTCTCTGTGCTGTGTGCCCAGGCTTCCCTACCTGCACACGAACAGTTCCAAGGGCATTCACATGGCCCTTCTGCTGCCTGACCACTTCATAAACATTGGGCAGGTCATTCTGATCTCACTCAACTTGGCCACCCAGGAGCTGGGTATCTGATCTGAGAGAGATCTCTCTGTAGCCAGCGGAGTGAGATGGGAAGGAAGGGAGCTGGCTCAGGATAGTATGCTACATCTGAAGAGACCTGTCTGAGGTGGATAAAAGAAATATTTACCTGTGCAAGAGTTTCTCTCTTTCTACTCTGCTTGGGAAAAGTGTCATTTTTACATGGCTAAAGTCACATGAGATCAATTATGTATTTTGTTTATTTTATTTTCTTAGGTGACAAATTCTTCATGAGGGAAGTAATCTAATCTAATCTGAGTTCTAATCACTAGGGTAGTAACTAATATAATAGCATCTAATTTCAGAAGAAATTTAGTACATTACTTTTCTGCTTTCAGTTCTTTCATTACTGATTCTTTAATGTTTTGAACAGCTTTCTATTATGGCTTTTAAAATGTTTTGTTTCTGTAGGGTACCAAACATAAACACTTAGAAAATGAACAGACATTGTTTTGGGTAAGATTTCTAGTATTTTAAACAATTTACAGGTTCAGTGTAATACTCAGATAGTTGAATTAAAAATACTTGATGGATTCCTAAGGCTATAATTTATTCCAGATGTTTTATATACAACAATGCAGTTACAGATATTCATATCTATCTGTATGCCTTTTATTTGCAGAAATGTTCTAGCCCATTTACAAAATTGGACAGCCCCAAACAGTAAATTTACATGGGAGGGTGTCTCTAGGTATTGCTGGAGAAAGAACAATCACAATCACAATTTTACCCTGCTTTTCTTCTTTTCCATTCCCCTGCTAGAGGATTCTGCTGTGAAGTGTTTATTCTCTTTTGCTAATTTATTATTTTTTACTGAATTGGAAAAGACTGGAAACTCTTCTTCTCTCCCAGGTACTGTAGCGCTGTTCGGGCCTGATTCTTCCTTTGTTATTTCCAGCACTGAAGAATACAACAAAATCAGATCAGCCTAGGCTGGAAGTGACCACCAAGGGTCACCTGCTTCTACCTGCCATGGGACAGGAATCCTAGCCATTAATCTAGCACCCTGTTGAATCTCATTTTAAAAACTTCCAGTGGTGGGGACTCCACCACATACCTGGGGAAGTTGTTCCAGTGACTGGTCTGACTGTAAAAAAAATTCTTTATTATTTCAAAGTGAAATCTCTGCCAGTACAACTGATACCCATTGCCTCTTGTTTTCTCCATCTGGTTCCTAATGAATAGAAAGCTTCTGTCACCTTTGCAGCTGCCCTTTAAGTACTGAGATACTGTGATGAGGTCCCTGCTAAGCCTTCTCTTCTTCACAAATGAATGACCTAACTCCTTTAGTCTATCCTCAGAAAGCAGGTTCTTCAGCCCTTCTTAATTATCTTCATGGCACTCCTGCAGACCTTCTCCAGTCTGCATCTTTCTTGAGCTGTGGGGACCAGAGCTGGGCACACTGCTCTGGATGCAGCCTGACAAGCACTGAATATTGTAGGACATCTCTGTACTTCCAGTGATGCCCCTGCACATGCAACCCAGGAGCTGATTTGCCTTTAGTGCAACAGAGGCTCTCTGCTGACTCGTGCTCAGCTTGTTGCCTGCCAGGACCCCAGGTCCCTTGCAGCAAGGTTCTCCCCCGGCATGCAGATCCTGCACTGTGCTCTTTGGTTACTTTGTCCCAGGTGCAGCACTTTGACTCATGTTTGCTCATATAGTTCCTGCCAGACCCCTCTCCCAGCTGCCTCTGAAGAAGGCTCTCCCCTCTGACACGTTTCCTTGCCTCCCAGGTGAGTGCCCTCAGCAAATGTGGTGAGTGTGCAGCAAACTGCCCAAAGGCTCCTTTCTGTTCTGAGTTCTCAACTTCTCACTCCTTTTATATCCCATACGCTTTCTAACACAAAGAGGTCTCCACAGAGACTTTGCCTCCTCTGTTCACCAGTGCAAAAGCTTTCATTAACAGCAAATGGCTTGGACAGAGCAGGGCTCCCTGGCTGTCTTGGGAGCCTCCTGGAGTTACACATGACAGCTGCAGCATTGCACTCTGTGTGCAACAAGGAGAGCTGAATGCAAATGCTGATCATAATTGAAACTTTATTTCTGTACTATATGTCATCATTAACTGAATCAAAAATATTACATTTTCTTCTTTTCAAGTAGAAGAGGATACTTATTCCTTATGAAGATCTTCATCCATTCCAAATGTTCTACTTTTCACGTCTGTGAATCTTCCTTCCATCTGATCTTCCTGATCCTCAAGAATATGCAACAGATAGTCACAGGAGCAGACACTGCTCTTAATGATTTTCCCCCTTTTTTTATCCTTTGACATTCTCCTTTACAGTGGAGCCCAATATGATGTTTAATATTCTCTTTATTCTTCCTTAACATTCAATCCTTGATTTTCAGATTTCCGTCTGCCATGCATGTAGCAGCATTATACAGCAAATAGAAGTTTTCTATGCAAACACAAAACCACTGAACTATGTAGTTTCAGATGCTATGGTGCAGGCTGTGTACTATTACTGAATGACATGTTCTGCAAACCAACTGAATGTACTTATTTTTTCCTTCAATATAATTTGAAAATTTCCTTAATCAAGAGGAAACATATTTGCAAATAAAAATGAGAAAAGATTCTGAACACAGATAAAGAATGTATCGTATACAGTAATCAGGTCTGTTAATGTAAACATAATATATACATGATCAGACTTAATAAACAGGGTTAGATGTGCATTTTTTTAATACATAAATTGTATTGGCATTCAGCCATAAGGAATTTAGTTCTCCCACATTATTACCCTTTTATTTATTGTGAAGTGCTGTTGGGGCTGGTACGTGGTTATGGCAGGTAAAGGGCAGAATAACTGCAGGATGCTGGGGAGACAGCTACAGACACTTTCCATCAGTGCATGTTCAGGAAGCAGAAACTCCAGGTTGCCCTTGGAACATGCAGGGTGTAGGTCATTTGGATACATTCCAAAAAAAAATCAGAAACTGATTTATAGTACTGTGTCCATGTTTCAAGAGGGCTGTGAAAACTGCCAGCCTACCCCTTCTCCTTGAGGCTGTCCATCTCTTGATGTCTGTTTATGCCTGTGCAGCAGCTGAGGCTTATGAGGCAGGCTCAACACTTCTGCTGTCACCATGTCTCTCAACACTGGCAATCTGCAGGGGGACATAATAATTTGGAAATCCATCCTTTTACCAGACTTAATGGGAGGATGTGAGATGAGACCTGATGTTCAGCTGATGTGCTAAGCCTCAAGTATATTTTTTCTAGGAGAATCTCATTCTCAATGATTATTAAATCTATCTGTTGATCAATTGGCGTTTCTATCCTGCTGCTCCTTGGCAGCTCAGATACATTGTGAATGACTGGTTTAGACAGTCAGGGCAGAACAAATTGTTCTAATTGCATGCAAACATTTTACTTCTAAATTTCTGCCAGTATAAGAATATCCTAAAGCTAATCTTAAGAATAACACCTATTTGATTATTTTCCTAATTAAACACTGTTGACTGCCTGTAAGAACAGAGGTTTCAAACAGTATTTTATTTGGGTAATGACTGAGCTGTCCCTCACTGTCCCTTGCTCCCAAGGTGTTTTGGAGGCTGCTCTATGGTGTGTGCTTCAGGCTGCCTTCCCCAGCAGCATCTGTGGAGTCAGCCTCATTTAGCATCTCTGCCAGGTGCTCTCAGGCCTGCCCCAGGACAGGAAAGAGACAGCAGTGAGCTAAGCAAGGCTCTGCACTTCCCCAGTAATGTGCTTTTCCCTGGGGAGGGCAGGGAATTGAGAGAGGACAGGCAGCAAGCAGAGCAGGGCATCGGATCTTGTTTTTCTCAGCTGACTTGCTGAGGGACCTGCCCAGCCCAGTGGCCCCAGCACCTCTCTGCTCCCAGGGGAGCTGTCCTTACTGGTTACCAAGGCAGGCAGCGTGCCTGTCTTACAGCTGGGATTTTTAACAATGTCATTGCGAGTCTCCTCAAGACCAGTTCCGTGCTCTCAGAGGAATACCTCACACGGCTGTACAGGGAAAAAACCTTTCCATTCAGAAAACTATGAGGTGACAGCTGTAAGCTGTCATAAATTAAGCCTTTCCAGGAACAGTCCCTCCTGCTTTGTTTCCAGTGAATATGTTACTGGCAGGGAGGTAGAATATGTTTCAAATGTGGTGTTGAAAAAAACATAATAGCTTCCTTAAGGAGCTGTGACATTTTCGAAAAGCCAGAGCTCTGACACCCTTCAGAGCAGCAAGTTCTGGAAAGCCTGAAGCTGCCACTGTCTCTGTACCTTCATGGTTGAAGGACACTCCAATGGGAGAGTTGCTTCCTCTGATTTGGATCTAAATTTATAATAAAGAGAATCATAGAAACTCTTAAAAACTTCCCTCTTTATTTCCATGGAATTAGACATCACACAACAACTTTATGAGGACTGTCTCCTAAAAGAGATGTTTGAGGTTAGATAGGTAGTCAGCAGAAAAAAACATTTCCTGGGATGGCTCCTGAGACATGCTAGTGACAGGGGGGAGCCCAAGGGGATTCCTTGTCCACCCTTTTTCAGTTTACACACTGTACAGTCTTGAGGCAATGAGATTCCTGGGTGCATATTGAGATGTAGAAGTACCACCAAATACAGTGATACAGCCTTGAAGAATATACAGGAAAACCATAGAGGTATGAGGAATTGTATGTAATCATAAACTACAGCCTTAAAAAATAAGTAGCATACAGCAGATAAAGCAATTTATGCAGCTGAACCATTATAAAGAAACTCTATAGTCCTTATTGTAAAGTTCAAAGAACACTAAATGTGGAATATTTTATTTTCAAGCAAAGTTTTTTTTAAAAAAAAAAACCTGTAAAACCTGTAAAATCTTGCTTATTAAACATACTGCAAAATTTTGATTAGTATAAAACCTCAAAGATCAAAAAATGCCACCTGCTCTATTTAAATCCCCTCAGACTATTAGAACCCAAAGGTCATAATGTTGGTTGGAGGTTTTAGTTTCACAGTTAAGTTTCACAAGGAGCTTCTCTTCCATGCAACAGAAGTTATTTCTTTCCTAAATGTTAATTTGTGAGTCTAGGTTTGATTGACCTTTGATTGACCTTTTATGGATTATCTGCCTTCTAGTTCAGCAACAATATGAAAATGGAGCCCTTCTTCACCAGGGATACGAGGACATTCTACTGGAGTAGAGGGACAGCGCTGGGTTCTGTATTCAGTTGTACTCTAAGCTGCAGCTCTTCCAGTGCACGAATGGAGTCACTGGTGCTTGCCAGCACATCTGGAATAGATCCTCTCTGGTTTCAGACCTTCAGTAATTCATGTCAGAGCACCTGGAATGAATGTGTAGGCTACTCCGCTAAACAGGGGAGCTGGGTAGGCTGCAAAGTCTCTTGGTGTATGGGATGTAAACTGGCTCCCAAATGTGTGTCTTTCACCAAAGAATGAGCCTAAATGACTTACTGGGATTAGATTAATCCTGCCTCTTTGTCTTTTCAGTCAAAGTTTCCTACAGTTAGATTCCTGCAGGAAGTTTATTTTCTCACTGCTTCAGAGATCGAGCTTTCCCAATATAGATATCCTTCCCCATGGAAAATGTCAAAAATAATGTCCGGAAGAAAAGTGCTTGCCATGGGTAGGAAAAAGAACACAGAAAGAAAAAATGCTTTTAAGGTGTTCAGATACTGAGTATAGACAACTTAGGTAATCAGATAATAAATTCAGTGTGGTTTGTTTAATAGAATTATATTCCTAGGAAAAGGAAAAGTTCTGCCAATATAAGAATATTTTACAGGAAAATGTTGGAGTTTTTTGCAAATATTTAATGGGAAGAAGTCAGATATTTTGCTTCAAATACTTTTTTGGTATTTATTTTTGTGCCAGTAATTCATGATACATATGCTTAGTTCATTACTATTCAAATATTGATATGAAACAAAATAAATCTGAACACCACAATTGAAATACAGCACTCTGAGTGTCTCAGAGCTTTTTGGAGCTCTCAGGCTGAATTTCTTTTTTTGCAAAGCCTGAATTTTCTGTGAGATTCTAGTGATCCTTTACTTTTGAGGAAGAGTTTAAAGCAGATTAGTTGGGAGAATTGTGTGTGAATAACAAGTCCTTGTTGTCCACAGCCCTAACACATGACAATATCTGATGTTCCCCTTCTCAAAGGGTGGTCCTGGCTAGTCCTAGTGAGCTGCAGGCACTGCACCTGCACTCCTGTTTCGTCCTAACCAGAAGGTTTTATCTCTAAGAATAAAGAATATATGGGTGAACAGAACTATGCAAACACAGGTGCATGCTATAACAGTAAATGCCTTGTTGATTACTTAAATTAAGACCAATTTTCAGAACACAGCTGCTTAGTGTTAATGTGTCTTCCTTAGGTATTGTTTTTAACAAGTTGTGAAATGTGCTCAAGGAGTCTTTTTTGTCACATCTGCTAGTTATGTATTGAGCATGTGATAGAGCAGTTATATATAGAATAATGAGAAGTTTTGTTAAAGATATACAAATATCACAATTATTTTTTTAATTAGATGAGGGCTTTGAGCTTGACTAGTAGTATGTATCAATCTCCAGGTTTCTACAAGAAAAAGAACCCCGACTTCTTTTTGTATTTGGTAGTAGGACTGTTTAGGATATATGTCATAGCCCAAAAGTAATGATCTAAGGATTATTAATTTCCAGTATACAAATGAGCTTTATACAGTAGAGAAGGAAAGAGCAGGTGATATCACTTTGGGTAAGTCCCATCTACTTCAGAATCATTGACATGGCCTTGGTAAGGAGACATTTTTGCCTTATGAATCTGCTGATGTTTCTTAGGGAACACGGTGGGATTGTGGACAAGATGATCTGGTCAACAGAATCCATTTGAATCCTGAAAGGTATTTAACAGATTTTCTCACAAAAAAACCCAAACCCCAAACACAAACATTTGAGAAACTCTGTAAAGAAATAATAAGACAGTCCTTTTATTGTTGATTGTTTGAATGGAAAGTTTGAGTAAATAGTTGGAGGCATGAGGGTGGTGGAGGAAGGTCACCAGTGGGTTCCTACTGAGGTCTGAGTGGGCACATGCGCTGTTCAACACATTCATGAACCACCTGGAGGAAGGTTTGAACAATGCCAAGACAAAGGGTGCTGATGATGTAAAATTATTTACAGCAGGACTAACAGCAAAGGCAAGGATTGAATGTGAAGACTGACAGAAAAAATTTATGAGACTGAGTGACTGGAGAATAAAATGATAGGTGAAATTTAGTGTATAATTATGAAAGAAATGCACAGATAGAAAAATCCTAACTTTGCATACAAAATGATGCCCTTTTATCTGACCATTACCTCTCAAGAGTAAGATCTTGAGGTTACAATAAATATTTCCATGAAAATGTCAGTCTCGATGCTCAGTAGCAGTCAGAAGCAGATAAAAATGTTAAGGATCATTAGAAGAAAATAGAGAACAATAACAGAAAATGTTATGAAGCCATTTCATGAATTTATGGTTTAGTCACAACCTAAGTGTTGTATAAAACACAGGTACCTTCATTTTCAAAAGGAAATGTTAAAGATGAAAAACATTCTCTGAAGGGCAATAAAAATGATTACAGTATTAAATAACTTCCAAATGAGCACTGACTAAGTAAAACAGGACTCTTTAATACTGGGAAGCAAGCCTCTACAAAGGGGATAAAACAGAGGCATGAAACATCATAAGAGATGTGAAGGTGACAGTGGTTGATATATTCACTGTCTCTCCCAATACAAGTATAGAGAAATTTAACAGAGATTGTACAAGAGGTTGAAAACAAACAAAAAGGGGTATATTTCACCCAGTAGGCAGTCAGCCCATATAAACAAAGTCCCTGAGACTATTGTTCTGAAAAACAGAAAGGTGAAAGTGCTGGGGAATATTGAGAGTTTTTTTTTTTGCCTAAATTTGTTCAATCCTTATCTTTGGTTCTGTGGATTCCCCCATTATATTTACAAAGGCTAAAATCTCTTCCATATCTAGATGGCAATATAAGGACTGATAGCAGAAAGAATTCAAAACCTGGGAAAATTCTCGTCATCCCTGGTAAAATGTCTCAATAAGTATTTATGTTTTCTTCTTGCCAGAGAGGACACCTACAGATAAACAAAACATCTGCTGTTGTTCACTCATTTACATCATCAAATGTTTGCTCTGCATACTGTGGGAAAAAAATAAGAAGATGCAGACTTCTCTAAGACAATTTAATGGCTGATGATAATAAGGGGTGCAGTAAAAATGGTAGCAAAGAGTATGTGAGTTTGGAGTTTGTGATCATAGGAAACTCTGTATGACCACAAAGAGGTGTCACCTTATCAAGGAGGAGCTTCACGCTACTCCTGTTTCTTGATTTGTAACAGTACAAGGAGACAAACTGTTTTTTTTTTTCCCATGTTAGATCAGTGATTTGCAGTCCAGAGATGGGTACAGCTCTGCTGTTGCTGATGGAAGTTGGCCTTTAAGGACATTTGAGTATTTCAGAACCTGAAGGACAATGCTTCTTTGGCAGGCACCTTCATCACTGGTTATGAAGTGTTTTTGAACTGGCTAGTAGGTTCATATATTTCCTCTTCCTACTGATTAGGCTGTGTGAAGATTTCCAAAGACCATGAGCAAGAAGGAAACCAACAGGGTGCTGCTGTTTTGACAGATCTGATCATTAGCATTGCAAAATATAGAAGGTACTGCAACAAAGTAGGATTGAGAAGAAAGACTTACAGATCTGTGGGGCAGAGTAAAGAGGGAGGAAAAATTAAAAAAAAAAAAAAAAGAAAGAAATTCCTGAATAGCTCTGGTGTGATATCACCTAAGTTGTGTAAAGTTGAGGAAAATTTTTCTCCTAAATATGATGAAGCATTCTCAAAAACAAAGCAATTATCTGCAGATCTCAAGAAGACAACTGAAGACAAAAAATTGTCGGTGAGAAAGATGCTACAGGAATGAAAGGAAGCATCAGATTTTTTATTCTTCCAAAAGACACAACCACTTTTCTTGAGAGGTTATTTTCCCCTTCCCTTCCCTTCCCTTCCCTTCCCTTCCCTTCCCTTCCCTTCC
>QUSF01000006.1:6337752-6439409 GCA_003676055.1 Chloebia gouldiae
TCCCTTCCCTTCCCTTCCCTTCCCTTCCCTTCCCTTCCCTTCCCTTCTTTTCCCTATATATGTATTGAAAGGGTTTGGTACATTTCTAATAGTTTGGTAATGATTCCTGTTTATTATTAATAATGGAATATTGGGTTAATATATTTTTTTCTGCTTGCTTATGAACCTCATTCCTTCCAGAAAAACACCCACAGCTTAGTTTGACTGACCCTTTCCATATCTCTGAGTATCTCTCTATATCAGAAATAGCTTCAGGAATTATCTCCATGTAGTGCAGTCAGCAATGATATAAGGAAGAAGGATTTTAGCTAAGGTACTTAGAAGCCTTGCAGTCTTCTAAGATGAATAAGAGCTGGAATTGACATATCTACATTGTTCTAAATAACTGTGCTTATCAGCATTTTGAAAAACAAATGAGATGGAAGTTAGTATACACATATAAAGTATTAGTGCTGTTAGGTATGATATCTTAGCAATTAAAATACAAGTTTTTCTAAACCTCAGGTTTTTAACTAAAAAGAGGGCATATGCTTTTCCTTAATGTGAAATACCTTCGAGAAAAGCTTAAGTCTATATTCGCTGTCCAACAGAAGGGATGAGCTGGCTTGTTGAAGGGAAATTGCATTAAGTGTAGAAACCCAACAAAAACATCAATTGCAGTGTTAGCCCTTATGCACTCAGCTGGAGGTTGCTCACCAATCATGTGGGAACAATTATCTTTATGGATTATTGATTATATTAAACCCTCAGGCAACTGTGGGCCTCATAAGGCACTTTGTGGTTGCAAAGAAGGGTAAATTTTGTTGGCTCTTTCAAGAGCTTTCCTGAATAATTTGAGAATGTATTAATCAATCTCTAGGGGCAGTTACCACTAGTAATCAGGCTAGATGGATAATTTGATTAATTACAGATTCTTCAGAACATAAATAGGTACAGTAATCAGATTAGGGAAACTAAAAATACAACATACTGAGACAAAGGTCTAATTAATTTTTACATAGGGCAAGTAAATTGTAAATATGTTAGGACTGGTTGTTGGAAACAGCCAGGGATTGCCAGAGGGAAGGAAATGATGGCATGTTTTTCTCCTCATGACTGCCTTAGTGGAGCATACGAACTGCAGAGTTTCTTCAGTTGTTTTTGAACAGCAGAAGTCTTATTATTTCCAGTGATGAACTGATGCAAAATAACAGGATTTGAAGCAGACCTCACCAAGGCCAAGAAAAACCCTCCTGTTTTGAATGCTACTGTACTAAGAATCTTTAATTGTGAGAAGTTTGGCTCTTGTTTAACAGGCAATTCTTGACTTTCTAGTTTGCTGTTCTTAGGTCTTTAAGGGTTTTGTCATACTGTTTAAGGGAAATAATATTCTCTGCATACTGATATAGAGCTATTCTTTTTGTAGCATGTCCATTGTGAATATTTAGCATTGGGTTTCTTCCTGCCTAAAATATACACTTTTTTCCTTTAATCTTATGTTTTTGATTGTTTTTTTTTTGTGTATGTATGGTTTTGTTCTGCTTGTTTCATTTTTGTTTTGCTCTCACAACAATTTATGCTAGTCCAGTCTACTCTAGAGGAAATGAGATTTTAAACCTTCCAGAAAGTCCTTCCACTAGAGCTCTATGGGGCAAGACTGCCTAGGAACCCCAGGAAAAAAAAATATGTAATCTCACATCCTTGTCAGTTTACTCTTAATGGAAAATTCCCTCCCATTTTTCAATTTGGTGATTTCCACTCAAAGGTGTGTCAAGATGTGTGAGACATGTGCCACTGTTTGTAAATGGGCCTGGTTGGGTTTCCCTGGTGATACAGATCTCACTGCAGGTCACCAAATGAATTGGAAGTAATATAGATTGTACTGTAGCTTAAGTTGTATCCTTCCAGAAACCCTGTCTGACTGCAGGGTGGAATACATGCATTTCTCAATTTCTGATATTTATGATAAAAATCTCCATCTTACCCTGCAAAGACAAATAGTGTCAGTCATATTTTAACTTAATGGCTTGTATGCCTCTGAAGAGAAGCAATACTACAAAAATTTGTAATTTGAGCTGCAGAGCCAACAAGCCTAGGTAAGCTACAGGAATACAGATCTCTTTCTCTGTGATAACTCCTGCAAGTGATATACACACACCATAAAAAACCAAAAGTGCATGGACAAAATTTGCATGTCATTGTACAGTTGTGCTACCAAGTAGAGGCCTAGCAATTTGCAGAATAAAACTGGAGGATAATGAACAACAATAAAGCTGGATTTAGCTCTAGAGCCTTAGTTTTGTTAACACAACTAATTTTGGCTGAACATGTTTTTGTTAGAGAAGAGCATACCTTGTGTATTAGATTTAATTATTCATAGCTCAGAGAAATTAATATCTGAAATACATATCTAAGGTTCATTCTTAATTACAGTTACAGAAGATGAAAGCTGAATCCTTAATGTTGTATAAAACTGTGATAAAAAAGTGATTTATGTGCAACCAGCTGAATACTCCTGATATGTTAGATCTTGAAACAGAACCTCACACAGTGTGTATGAGACCTTATCCATGAGACAAATGTGTCCAGCTTATTTATGTTCCTGTACTTTCCAAGCATTTGAAATTAGATTTACTTTGTATTTTAAAGAAAGATACAGAAAAAATAGCAAGTTCTTATATGGCGTAGCTCTATATATTTGCTAAATATTTATAGGATCATAGAACCATCATTTGGGAAAAGCCCTCTAAGATAATTGGGTCCAATTGTTAACCCAGCACTGGCTGGTCCTCCAGTGAAACATGTCCCTCAGTGACACATCTGCAACTCTTTTAAATATCTCCAGGGATGACAATTCTACCACTTCCCTGGACAGCCTCTTCCAATGCATGACCATCCTTTCAGTGAAGAAATTTTTTGCTAATATGCATTTTAAACCTTGCTTGGTGCAACTTAAGGCCATTTCCTTTTGTCCTTTCCCTTGTTACTTTGGGGAGGAGACTAAACCCCACCTCACTGCCACCTCCTTTCAGGTAGCTATAGAGAGCAACAATGTTTCTCCTGAGCATCATTTTTTTTCTCATTTTCTCATGTTCTCTGGAAAATTTCCCCAAAACTGTGTGAGAGGGGTACCCGGGCCTTTTTATCTGACTGTTTTCCATGTGTCATAGAAGTAAAATTCCTAGAAGGTACTAAATTCCTTCAGGTATACTGAAGTGACAGAAGGCACTTTATGCTCATGTTGCCATCACTTGTATCTTAGTAGAAAGAATAAATAATAATGGAATAAGTGCTTTTGATCATGCTTTAATGAAAGTCTCAATACAATAGGAAAGGTGCTGCTCTGGAGCATCTTGGCTGGCACATTGCTGCAAAATGGCAGGGATTGCAGATCCATCTGGATCCCACAGCTGAGTGTGAACCAAAAGTGCCTCCCAGGGCCATGGACTGGCACAGGCATCAATGTCAGTCATGTGCAAGTGGATGCCACTTGAGAAGCACATGCTGAACATCTACAGAGAGAATTTTAGAGAAGGACTGCCAATCTGGAGATCAGGTGGCATCATGGAAATCATAATACTACCCTGCATCACAATGAGCTGAAACTCAACCTGAGGTCAGGGCAGCTAGTGAAAGGTTTGTGTAACTCAGCATCTTGTGTCCAGAAGTAGTTAATATTGTCTGTCCAGACAGGAGTGTAAAAGCAAAGGTATGTCACCCTGGGGCTTGCTTAAACTAGGGGTGGATATTCATCTACACTGCAAGCTGCAAAGCAAAGAAGAAAACTGTTACTGTGTGAGGAAGGAAAAGAAAGAAAATGTGTGAGCAAACCACGATTCTGCAGGCAGCCTGAGGTGCTCTTTGGCTGAAGAGTTTTTTAGAAGTGGGTTTTTCATGCACCTTCTGTATGCAATTTCCTAAATTAATTGATACTTTTCTCCATAAGGCTTGTACTGCCTATGTTTGCCGTCTGAGAAGCTGTGCACCTGTCAGACCTTCTGCTTGTTATCTAGTACGTGTTCCCAGACTCCTCTCTTTTGCAGATCTAGATTTGAACTCATGAGAAGATGAAGCATCCTGCCTTATCTATTTCTTCTTCTCCCTGTACAAGTCAGGCTGTTAGCATGTGTGGGGGCAGTGCATATCAATTGCATCCTGCCGCAGCCCTGATAAATTCAGCAGCGTGTGGCAGTGAAGTGCTTGGCAGACCTCGAAGATAAGTAAGATAAATGCTGTGCACTTTCTTGGTGAAGATCTTCATACAAATGTGAAGTCACTCAGGCTGTGATTCAGGCCCTCTCCGCAGAGATCTGCTGTGTTTCCCCATCTGCTGTGTAAGGGCAAGACTTATTTGTGAAACTTGAGAGTTTGGGGAAGAGAGTAGATCATGAATGCCTATTGTAAAAGCAATTGGAGTATTACTTGAAGACATTATTGTTACAAGTGGTGGGAAACCTGGCTTGATCTATCTCTTGTGAGGATACAAGCTCTTCAGAGAACTCTTGAGGCAGCTTCAAGCAGCGTAAGTCTCATTTTGACTCAAACCCTCTGCAGAAAGGCCTGCAAGTGTTGGCCCTGCACTGCTGTATCAGGACAAATAAAAAAGAGAAATCAGCAGCTGGCATGCAGATCCTTCTTCACCAAGCATTGCTGTTTATACCTGTCAAGTTCGGTATTTTTCAAATTGTTGAAGGAGGGAACAAAGCATAGGAAGATCTTTTTTTTTTTTTTTTTCCCCCTAAGTCATATATGAGTGTGAACTCGCCCTGGCTGTGGGATGTCCACCCAGACATCAGCCCAGGGAAATACACTGATACCAGGGCTGAGACTGATGGGAACCTTAAGCCAATAGTCAATGTCTTTAATTTTGACAGTGTCGAGTTGTGGATGCCTGCAAGCCTGGGCTGGTATCAGCTGCACTAGTAAAAGCAAAGCTAGTATTTATAGACAGCACAAGCTTGTGGTTGCCCCAGTTTACACAGAATGGCAGGAAAACTGATTGTCATGCCTGCCTGCTGCTTCCTGACCTGTCCCACTCTATGCTATGTATTTATGCTATGCTACCCTCTCTGTGCTGTGCTGTGCTATGACATGATGTCTGTGCTTGAGATATTCCTCCCACCTCAAGGTACTGTGAATGAGGCAATTGTGATTTCCTGAATCACAGTCACAGGGCAGCAGAGAGAATGCAAAGATCTGATCTCTTCAATTCATTGTACTGTAGCAAGTAGACAACATAATTCTCTAAGGCTGATGGTATTTTTACAGACACTAAGTTTTACATGAGGAGGTGAAGAAAATTAATTAAACTGAAGCAGAGCATTGAAGGTGGGCTGAAGATACATTTTGTGTTTGTTATATCTGTTCAGGCACTGTTTTAAACAAATCATCATGCCCTCTTTGCCAGATAGTTTTTCAGTAAATACTTTATCTAGTGGTCTGTGTAATTTTAACATTTCATTTTGTAACATTGCAATATAAGAGAATTATAATAGTGCCTCAGTGAAAATATGCTAACTTCTTATTGTAGTGGTTTGAGTTCCAGTTCATTTGGATAAAAAACAGCATTTCAAAATTATAACTAATTGATGTCCTTCAACCACAAAATCAGTAGATACTCATGATTCTCCTCTTTTACTATTGAACTTACTGAAATACGAGGTAAAATACAAGGTAATACATTGTTAAACCTATTACATAAAGACCATAAAACTGTCATTTTTCTGGTACTGTAGAAAGTACCCCCAAGAATATGAACAAATGCCTGCTTTTTCCAGCTGTGCTCTAATTTTGCTGGCGTGTTATTATGCTATTCTGTTATGCTAGCTCTTGACACCTTCCAAAAACAATGGAATAGTGCAACAGTGTTTCATTTTCTTATACTTCCTTAGTGAAGTACAACCTTTTGACACTCCCTAAGTCGTACAGGCATTTCCCAGGCTTCTTTTCCAAAGAAGAAGCTGTCAGAAGCATACAAAGAGTTTTGTTGAGTCATTTATCGTATGTGAACTGTGGCTCAGTCTGGAGCCCCTCACTGAGATCAAGACTCCATCAATTGAGGCAATGTATAGGCATGCTGTAGAAAACAATTTTTCCTTAAAGATTGGGCAGAGTGGGCAGAAAAGGCAGCACTACAGGGGCATGCTATACCTCCACTATCAGCTAGACCTGGCAGGCACCTTTCAGACTGATGGTCAGCTCCTCTATTACCCAGCTCCCAGCATCCTGTGAAAGCATAGGAAGACTGCATCCCTATAGGAAGACTGTGCTGAGCCTACTGAGCTCTCACAGAGAAGAAGGACAAGGGGTATAGGGTAGAGGCTGCATCCTGAACTCCACTACTTCACCTGCTGTATTTTGAGCAGGTGAGATTCATAGACAGTTCGAGGTTTGTCTGCAGTTTTAATAAAAAATACCCCAAAATGAGACTGAGTGTCATTTAGCACAACCTGCACACCAGGAGATAGAATAAATCTTACCCAGTGACATTGGGTATGACCAGTTGCTGCTGTCAGCCTGGGGTAAAGCTTCCTCTGTTCTGCAGCAAGGACAGTTTCACATCCCCAGGCTGGAAGAGCCCTTCTGAGAAGCCTTTGCCCAGCACAGCTGGAGGCATTGCCTGTGGTCCTGGCACATTGCAATGAAGACAAAATGCGCTATCAAATGGAATTATTTGGCACATGCAGTGAGCAATGACAAAGAGCAATGGACATGTCCCTGGACCTGTTAACTGAGCTCAAAGAGCAGAGAAGGACATTGTCCCTTTGCCTCCTTCATACCTGTCCTCTCAGTGGGAGAAGGAATTAGGCTTTCTCAGCTGTAGCCCCACAAGAAATTCACCATGTCTTCCTGTACAAACCAATAGGCCATGTGCCCAAAGGGGCTGTTTGGGTGGATCAGGAATGGTCTGTGGCATTTATAACAAAGGCAAATAGGAAAAGTACCATCTTTCATTATGTGATCAGATTGTGCCTGAGTAATTATGTTGAGGAAACTGTATTATAATGGAGTTAACTCATAAGGGCTTCTTCACTGTACAAGGCCACATCAGTTTTTCCCCACCATGTTTGCCTTTTGAGTGTGAGATCCTACAGCTGTAATGCAATTTGCCATATAATGGCCGTGAAATAGAAACCTTTCGTTTAATTTTTGATAGATCTAATTTTTTTTCTTGGAAATGTGTAAGTTGCTAACTTTCATAGCTGCATTTGACCTAAATCTATGAAGGTCAGAGATAGCTCTTTGGAGTTTTCATTTCAAACTGTGTGTTTCACCAACTGTGGTTTAACACACTTTATTTTATAAAATAAAAAAGACAATGAATGAAATGTTTTTACTAGTGAAGTCTGACCTTGGCAGGAATTCACAATTGTTGAGTGTATTTGCACATCTGCATGCTTAAATATAGTCATTAAGCAGAAAAAAAAATCTCAAAAAGAAACCATGCACTAAAACACCAATGTCAGACACATGCAAAATAATAAATCTTAAGAAATTTCCACGAATAACAGGGAAATTCTCCATGATTGGTGGGCTTTGCCTGTGTCCAAGCTGATAAAAATGTCAATGGTCATGCAGTTGTGCTTTACTGCATATGATCTAAAAAGCAATTTTCCTTTCATTTGCAGGAAAGCTTCATATTTGATTGATTGCATTGCTTTTTGCTTGCATTTTGCCTGTACAGATTGATGACTACTATATTATACATGTAGAACCTGAGCAAATAAACTAATTTTGCTATTATTCTATTTATGGAGCACCTTCAAGGGATATTTACATTCTTCATGTAATATTTACATTCTGATACATTTGCCAGTGACAAATGGTTTTCCTTCAGGTTGTTTACCCTGTTATGTGGCTTGGCAAAGGTGATTTCACTAAACAAGGAGTAATTTTGTTTGTTTGCCCCAGGTTGGTTCATTTGCCAATCAAAAATATGCCTCACAATAAGGGACAAGTGCTGTCTCATGGACCATACCCAATAATTTACTAGTTAGAGGTGGAAAACTATACAAGACTTGACATAATGGCTTCTTTTTATTCTTTTCCACTCAGTTTGAGTTAATTTTCTTAGTGTAAGTTGTACTGTGCACTGCTGCAAGGAAACACCCTCACCTGTAGGCATCTCTTTTCCTGACGTGCTGTGTGATCTTGTTCATTGGGAAGGAGCAGCACAGGAGAATACAGATGCCTCCACAGCTAGGAGGTAAGTCAGGAAAGGACATATTTCTGAACATCCTCCTGCAAATCGTCTGCTCCATCTATCATCTAGGAACCTCTAAGAATCTAAAGCTTCATACTTAAATTTCCAAAAGATGAATGAAAGGCGTTATTACTCAACTAGGGTTGAAATCCAAAGTCAAGAAAATAAATGAGACAGCTGCAAATCAGTAATGTAATAATTTCAAGTCAACTAGTGGCTTTAAACTGAGGAAGGGTAGGTTTAGATTAGATATAAGGAAAAAATCTCTGTTATGAGGGTCATGAAGCAGAGGAGCAGGTTGCCCAGAAAACTTGTAGATGCCCCATCCCTGGAAGTGTTTAATGCCAGGTTGAATGTGACTTCGAAGAATCTGCTCTAGTGAAAGAGGTCTCTGCCCATGGCAGAGGACTGGAACTCGTCGGTCTTTAAGAACCCCTCCAATCCAAACCATTCTATGATTGTGAAATTTTGGGATGTCCCAGGTATTGCTGGTGTCTGTTGGACATACTCTGAGGATGCAGTCTGGCACAAATAGCTGAGGTTAGGCAGAGGGTGCCAAACCAATCTGGGCACTGATTGCAGATAGGTCACCAGGGAATCTGATTGCCTCACTAACAGCTGATTCCAGTCCAAATGATCTGCAGGGATGAGTTTTCTGGGGATGAAAAGAAGCAACTGTGCTACACACATTGCTGGGGGAATTTTTAATAGGTAGGACTAAGTATATAACCTGGATTTGGGAATTTGTGTGTTTTTCTGTTCACTTCTTGTTTTCTGTTTTTCTCTTTATTTACTCTTGCTTTTTTGTTTGTTTTTTTTTTTAGGAGTTTTGTTGTTGTTTTTGATTACTTTTTTTTTTAAATAAGAAACTCAGAGAAATTTCTCACTAAAAAGCAGCTACTGAGAGGGGGATTTTACCATAGTGATAATGAGCATTCATCATCAGTACTTTTTTTTTTTTTTTTGTAGATAGTACACCATCGTCAAGGTAGGAGAAAAGGGGCAGAGGTCCTTAGCAAGCCATAATGCTTCCCTGAAGATCCCCAGCTACTGCAGGGTCAGACCCTTAAGCCTGACTTACTGTTCCTTGCCCTGAGAAATGCCTGTATTTTCTCACCAAGTTTGCTCTGAGAGTCGGGATGGTGAAGAAGGAATTACAGTCTCCTTCCCCTGTTTTTGTGACAACCCCACAGGCAGCAAAAGGCTGCATTCCTCCTTGGCAAACCTTACTCAGAGTCCTCTGAAATATTTCTATAGCAAGGGTTTTACCAGTTGATGTTTCAGAGTAAATAAAGCTTTTATTTTATTTTAAAGAAGACATTTGAAATAAATTTCCTTTTGAATGGAGATCAGTATAAATAAGAACCAGAAGCTGAACAACATGCCTAGTGTATCCCAATTAGGACTGGATTATTAGTCTGCCAGGGTGCCAGCCTAAAAGTCGCTGGCTGCTTTGTAACACAGCTGGGCAACTCACTAATTGTTTTTATTAATGAAGAAAGCTTCCCTTCCTCAGCTGTTTCTTAATGAAATTGTGGGTTCTTCCTTGGTTAGCAAATCAAATCAGACTGCATTTGCACACATTTGCGTGACCAACAGATTGCAATTTGAATAAGAATATCTAAGTTTCAAATACAGCTCATGGATAATTAATGACCATTCATTGGTAATAATTAAATTTACTGACACATGAAATATTATAGCGAACCGAGAGAAATTTGCTAGATTAGGAATACTGGATCCAATACAGAAAGAGAAATATTAGGAAATAAACTTTGGCATCAACTTAGAATGTATTTATCTTGAAAATATTACATAATTTTATAGTTCAAATAAGTATTTGAACAGCTCTTTATGGAATTATGTGATGTAGTTTGTAATAAGTATGTGACACCAAAGTGCTACTAAGAGACTGTTATTTCTTGCCCCAGTCATTTGACACAGGTGATAGTTTTGTGAGATTAATACTCCTGTCACATAACACTTGCTTCTGCCTAGTGTTATATCTTCCCTTTATTGTGCCTGTGAATCAAATGCAAATAAAATTATGGTGCCCACTAAATTTGACAAGAATAAAATAGCATCCTTAGTCAATTTTGTGATGCCTCTGAAAGGCCAAGAGGGATTTCCTCCCCCTACTATTTTACTCATCCTATTCAGTGATGGAATAAAGAGGCATTCCCTCACAAGGACCTGGACTGGATAGAGCTGGTGCAGACAGCAATCTCCTGATCTGCTTTCTTGGCTGCTATTTCAGTTCTGTTCTGATGCAAGCATACTGCAGTGAACTGCAGCAGCTGAACAAAGAGTGTGTGTGCATTTGTGGTTTCTAAAATTTTCTTGTGGTAACACAGGGGGCTGTGAACCGTGTGCTAGCCTGAGAGCATTGGTGCCCAAAGTGCACACTTTGAAAGCCATGCTAATTGGGACACTGGGTCAGTCATGAGATTGTTGAAAATTGGAACAAACTTTCCGAATGTAAGGGTGTGAGACATAGTATGTAGAAACTTATCATGTGTGATTGTAGTGCTAGTCCTGGATCAGGAGGAATTGTGGAAAATTTTATCCATCACCAGTCCTATGACCTACTGCCCCACTTATATATGTCTGTAGGATGGGCTCCAGAAATTGACTCAGAGCTCAGATTATAGCGTGGACCACCTTGCTACAGTGTTCTGTCAGCCCTGAGGCTTCACAAAGCCTTCTCACTGCCCTTCTTTCCCTTTCACCTTTTCTGTCAAAATTGTTAGTGTAGTATCTTCTCTGGGCTCCTGGAGCCACAGAATTTTATTCATAAAGGAGAACAAATAGTGAAAAGCCATTGAGAATTCAGGGAGAAGAGTGAATTCTTGGAGGCTGCTACAAGGACAGAATGTGGGGCTCTTCATTTTCTGACAAGAAGGTATCATTATTTCAGTCCAAGATGACTCTAATAAGAGTAATTTTTAGGAATTTTTTTAAAGGCATATATTCATTGAGAAGTGCAGTTATCTTGCGATAACTTATGTGAGATTTTAAGCAAGAAGGAAGATGATGAGCAGGAAAAATTCCCAGGATGGAGTATGGTTACCTTCCCTCTTCTCTATTTGTTATCCACAAGGATGAGAACACTGTGAGGTGAGAGGAGACCAAGGTTCAATGCAATCCTTGCATCCTCTTTGGTAACATAATGCTGGACTTCAATTAAAATGGCTGGGAGGTTCAAATGGACGGAGCAGTTTTAGCAGGCGGAAGTGATAAACAAGGAATGTCTTGCAGAGTGAGGACCTGAGGAAGGTAAGATGCTGATAGTGCTGTTTTCTTTCTGCTGAGAGGGTAATCTAGTTGTGACTATGCAGTGCACCTCTGCCTACATCCACATCAAACAAGTATTCCCCAACTGTTCCTCTGAGTTAAAGACCATTTAGCTGTTTGAAAGTCTGCCCCATCACTTCTCTGTTTATTTCCTCAATTCTGGAACAAAACTTCAAATCTTGGAAAAGAATGACTGTCAGCAGCCAGTAACATGTTCTTCATGATAACTTGGGAAATTAAGTCACCAAATCAGTGAAGAAATTTCTTTTCTATTGGTTGAACTCTTAATTAAGGAGGTAGGAGAGAAATAAAAAGGCCACACGTGTCCAGATGGACATCTTGAGAAATAGTATGTCCTGGGAAGTTCTGGAAGAGGTGAAGGGGCAAGATAAGCAGGACTTCTCTGTACTGATTTCAGTTCTTTTAGCCACAGGTTTGTCTGTCTCTTGCAATCTAGCTGTAGTTTACATGGGTTTGAACCTTGTAGACACAAAAGTGGATAGTTTGCCTTTACCATCACGTGTTTCTGCAGGTGTCAGTTCTAACAGAGTGAGCTTTAAAAAAAAAACCCAAAACAAAACAACAAAAAACCCAAACAAAAGTTGATGGTGGTTGCTGCAGCAAAAGAGAGAGAAAGGTATTCAGCACTGATCCCAGGGTAGCCAGCAGGGGTCATCTTTTTGGAGAGGTGCTATCTTTTTGGAGAGACCCAGACATCATCCAAACCCAGGCAGGGCAACCATGCTCAGCCTCATGTGCCCAGGGGAAACAAGATCAGGTGGCATTTCTAAAGCAGAGTTCAGTGTGGATGGTAGGTGTAGTACTAAGTAAGGCTATGCAAAAATATTATGCAAGGTTTTAACATTTACAAAATTAAGCTTATTTCTCAAGCAGAATCTCTCCCCTCAATTGATGCATGAAATGAGGAATTTTTGACAGATCACTTTTTCCAAATGTACAATAAATAAAATGTCAGTAGCTACTAGAAAAGACTGAAAAAAACACTTCTTAAAATAGTTACCTAACCTGCACCTTTTCCTTTCAGCTGCTATAATTTCTCTGCAACTCAGCAGCCCAGAGAGCAACGCTCAGCATGTTTTACAAGCACGTCATGTAACTTGCGGAGAAGAATAAAAAGGTCATCTTTCTAATGCTGTGTAATCCTGTACACTATTAAGTACTAAAGGCACTTCTCATTTGAACCAATAGTACTGAAAGGAACAAGAGTGGGAGTCATGAGCATTTAAAAAGGGTTCTGTTAGGCATACATGTGATCAAAGGCAGGAACAGTCCTTTGCTGAGAGGGACACACTATGCATTTTCAAGCTGTGGGACTTGTGTAGTCTTGCCCATATCATAACATATATCCTCAGCTGTGCCCAGTGGAACTGGGTGTGCAATGTGTGTGCCTTAATTTCTATATGTCTGCTATGTCTATTGATTATCTGAGCAAATGATGTTAAAGCAGTGAAGTCATGTTTACCCAAATTGAAAAGATAATTGGCCAGATCCATTCCTCATGTAATTGTTCCAATTGGTGCAGTTATGTCAAGGACAAATTTGTCTTGAGAGAAGGAAAATTCCTCCCTACATGCCTATTAAATCAAGGGGCAGGTGCCAAAAATAAATTAGGAAAAAAAAAGACAGATTTCCAGTAAAAAGCACATCTTATCCAAGTTTGTGCTTCCCTGAAAAGATCCAGAAAAATGCTGTTGGAGGACCAGTGGCAGGGTGCTGCTGCAGGGTCCTTGTGCCCAGTCCTTGCCCAAGTGGTTGTACTGCAGAGGCTGCTCTGAGCAGGCACTCAAAAGGCTTGGGCTGGGTCACCTCCCTGACACATCTCCATTGTGGGGTGGGCACAGGGGGGTGCAGAGGGGAGGCTGGTGGAAACCTCTTTGTCTCTTCCCCAGCTGTACATTTGAGTAAAGGAGGCACACACATCTGGGCTGATAGACCCAACAGGCTTCTGCTAACCATGCCACTTAGAGCGGATGTGAAAGAGAGACAGCTTGTTAGTGAGGTCGAAACAGAGCCCGTTTATTTATCAGTGTAAACATCCCCAGGGGGCTGGATTAAATGTTTGCATGCTGGGGAAAACAGATTGTGCCAGCAGAAAGGATGAGTCAGTCCTAAAGAGAGATGCATCTTGCATTCTGCTTCTGTGCCTGCCAAACTGCCCTGCACCCTATTACTGGGGAAGCTCGAGCCTGGATTGTGATTTTCTAATACTAGTGGATATTTTTAGTCAGGTTCTCTCTGACACCCTCTCTTAAATGCTAGCCATTAATGCAATGCACATGCTGTTTGTGTCATTTTGTCCTTAGAGAATTCTCGATGGATGGATTGTTCTGTAATGCAGGTAACCCTAATGAATAAATAAATGTCAACTCGATATTTCACAGAGTAAAATACTATAGCTATTCTCAGTAACATGCTGAAATAATTTCACCTTTACAGAAATTCTAATCTCAATTTCAGTGTTTTCAAATCTATCCAATACAAATCTGAATGAACAATTCATTATGAATAATTTATGCAGCAGATTTGACCCACTTTTCCATTTGCAAATTACTATAATTTCTCTGTAATGGTTGTGTTTTCCCCTCCAGTTTTTCCCTACAAACCTAGATTGAGGCCAAGCAAGGCCATCTAAAATAAATGGTAATTTAACTCTACCTACTGCTTTCTTCCAGGCTATAGATGCAAAACACTTCTATGAGAAAATATGATATGGAAAATACACTTTGATGATTTAAACTTTGTATTATTTGTCTTTGATGAAAAAGCATAGAGGTATTTGGTTGTTTGCTGAGAGTTTTATGCAATTATCACTTGCACATGTATAGAATTTTTATCTTGTGATTAGTCATCTCTGCATTGCTATTGTTGCTAATAGTTCATAAAGTTAATTTTGTAAAGAAGCTCTAAAAAATATCAGTAACATGCATAGAAAGTTCGTTGAAACTGCAGTATAACGTATTTGCCTCCTCTCCCCAAGGCTTTGTTTTAAGCCTCAGTTCTAGAAAAATTCTGTCTTCATTCCTGATTGATGCAATGCAGACATGGCAAGCATGTTTATCTGTGGCTCTTCAGAAGGCTTTATATTCTTCTTTTTCCTGACATAACTTAAACAGTGAAATTATATTTGTGCAGTGTTTCTCATGAACTATGTTGTGATAAATTTCCCTCTTTCTGTTTTTGATTGATTATTGTCATACTGGAGTGCTGTCCTGAGAAGATGAGGAGCTCTTGAATGTTCTCCTCTATATGCAGTTCAGGAAAGGAGTTTCTAACTGTGCATGGGTGAATGAAACCATGTGCACCTATAATAATCCCAGTGGTTCTGATACAGAGAGTTGTTTTATCTGTCAAACAGCTGTTCTGAAATCTTTTGGCTCTTCAATTTGTTCTTCTGTTTGCTTTTTAGAGTACAGTGTGGCAGCCTGTATTTCTGCCTCAATAAAGTGTAGAATTAGGCATTCATCCTTTATAAGAATTCTTATTCCTTTATAAAGATGGATAGCTTGGCCATGAAAAGCAGAATATAGCTTCTGAAAGAATTGGGAACTATGTACAAATGAGGCAGTAAAAATAAATGACACAGTACATTCACTAGCCAAGCAAGATGTTACAGTGTACATAAAGGCTAAGATGCTGACTTCACAGGACCTTGTAAGCAATGCTTCTGTAGGCAAAGGCAATTTACAATTATTGGTACATTAATGACAGTATGTGATAAGTGAATTACTGGGACTTTGGTAAATGCTATCCTCATTAAAAGTCAATCTATTTTTGGCAATAAACCCATAGGTTTCAGATATGACTACCTATTGAGCCATTAAAAAAATGTCAGTCTGAGCTATCATCTGGCAAGAAGAGTCTCAACTGAGGAGTGAAACCTTATTTTAGCAGGTGTTGTAGAGTAAATATTTTTTAAACCACTGGAAAATCATACATGTAAGATACTGGAAGACACCTTTCTATTAATTTCCTGCAGAAAGTCAGAGGAAGTAGGTTAATGGTCTTTGAGTTACAGGTTCAAGCTGTTGAAGTGCAGCTAATTTTGAAAAATGAAGTGCCCTGGCAAGAGGGCTTGGGGCATTTTATATTTCAGGTGTTGGAAAGACATTACTAGAATCTCTCCAAGATCCAACCTGTGCCATCATAGAGTGGATTTGCCTTATAGGAGTTATCCCCATGATGATGTTTACTTTATCTGAGAAGAAAATAGGTTTCCAGTTGGCTTAGGTGACATGGTGATGATTGCTGGAGGAAGTATTGCTAAATACAGAACCTATGCAAGGTGTGTCCTCTAGAAAATATTGAGGTAGCAAAAATGAGGGGGAAATGGGGAGGGGAATAACTGTGATTAGGAATAGCTTACAGTCACCCCTCACAAAAAGCTGAAGAACTAAGCATGCACTCCTAAACTTTTTGTAGTTTTAGACAATTTTAAGTGTGGAATGTTACTGTACTTCTCAAGGGGTGTGGTCAAGGAAGTCAGATAGCGAAGTAGACCATTTAGTTTTTGAAGATTGTAGATTTTGTAGTTCAACAAGGATTCTAACACGGGCTGACCCTTGGAAAGCATTCTCTGATCAATGATGGATCAAAATATATTCTCTTTGACTTCTTGCTTATGCAAGCACCTGCCAGCAAAGATTTGCCTCAGCAAATTGACTGGAGTGCTAAGACTCTCTGAAATACGAAGGATACCTGGGAGATGTGAATAGGGACACTAAGATGCATCCAAAAAAGAGATTTCTGACTGGGGAAAAGACCAGTGGGACATGCAGAATAGCAAGAAAGAAGACATTGCTGAGTCAGCTGAGAAGTTAAATTTATTTTAATGTCTATTTTCTTCTTAGTCATCAAGGTCCATAGATAAACATAATAAGCATTTTTCAGCCTCAGTCTTGTTTACTCTGACTTTTAAATAGCTGTGGACTGTGATAATAATCCTGCTCCCTTACAAATTATTTCACATTTGCATGTATTCATATTTGGTAGCTCTTAGGAAACACAATGTTTTAGGGTTAAGACCCTTTCTGATTCCCAAATTGTTCTGAACTAAGATCAGACCTGACTGGAGGGAAGCTGTTAAAACAGGAGTGTGGTACAATAAGGCCCTGTTGCATCAGAAGCCTATTGGGAACACAAATGTTTCTGCAAAACTCATAGGCAACAGTACAGCAGTATTTGTATGACTGTAATCCTGAGGTAATGTGTAAATGTGCTGCATTCCTTAGGGATGGGTGCTGTGCCTGTGCTGACAGACTGCAAAAAGAGGCTCTGGTACTGCTCAAGTCTCAGGCTCTCATAATGAAGCTGATTAGACCTAAAGGTTTCCTCCTTCACAGCATCCAGAAAACATATCCTCAGTGAAGGGCATGCTCATTCAGGGTTTGAGCAAGCTCCTCAGGGGGCCTTTTTTTTCCTGGAATAATTTCTGTCTTCTTGGATTGTTCTTCAATCACATTTTGTGCGATAGCCTCATGTTTTTCATCGACACGTTGACATAATTTTAGTAAGCTATGATGTAAAGAGGTACTCCACACAGATTGAAAGCACTGAATGTCTTGTGAATCTTCAAGAATCTCTTAGGAATGTTAATGAATCCCATTGTTGCTCATTCCATCAATGGCCTTAGGGGTTTTTATTTTTTTGAAAGAAAAAGATGTAGTGCAAAATGTTTTAAGATGTTTATTATAAAGTGCTGAAGGTATGAGCCTTAAAATAAGATCAATACTCTTCTCTGCACCACACAAGTTTAAAAGAGAAAATGTAGCTTGTAATGCAATTTCAGTTTCCTTTACTTGGCATCCCTATTTGAAGCTTATGTTGGAATAAACTGAATTTTCCTCCACTATGTCCAAAGGAACTACTGTAGTTTTACTGATATCCCAATTAACATTTGTAGTGTTCCTATTGCATAGGAATCATATTGCCCACCACATATTTGTAACACAAGAATGTTGGAAGTATGTTTTATCCCAAGTAATAAAGTAGATTAAATTAAAATTTAATTTAGGGTTTTTGAATGGCATTTCATTCAGATCAAGAAAAAAATGTGGTGTTCTGTATTTGAGAGGGGGTCTTATGTGTTTTTAAGCAATGATCTGATAACCTTGAACTTAAAATAATGGGAAATTGAACAGGAGGATAAAAAATTCTTCATTCATATAATAAATATTAACATATATAAAATTTCAAAATATTTTATTTGTATATCTATATATATAGATACACAAAGGCTCAATATGCTTTATACACAATTAGACGTCAAAGACATATTTCAGTTTGACAACTGAATTAAATAATAGTTTTCATATTGATGAGTAGTCATTCATATTTTACCTTATTGATGAGTTTATATATTCATATGGCCTGAGAAGTCTTTTCTCACCCCTCTACATTGAGCAGGAACTTTATTTCTGCCCATCTGGCTTTTAATAGGAAACCATTTAAAGTTATTTCTGCTTTTTAAAACTTCAGATTTAAAGTACAAATCTCTGAAGGTACATACATGTTGTCCAATTGGAGCACAGCTGGATTTCATACCCAGTCCTCATCTGCTTGCAAGATGTTGCAAGTTTGGAGGTTGTTATCTGGAACACATGCTGCTCATTAGTATGAGCTGATCTGAGCTGTGTGCATGGCTCCAACCCAGTATTCCCTGCACACACAGAGGTCTCCAAAGATACCCTTGTTATCTCCCCAGCCCTTACACCCTCATTCTCTCAGCCTTTACATACACATTGGGCCCTTAGCCGTGCACTGTGTTAAAGGCTGTTTCTGATGGAAAGCTATCAGCAGCCTCTGCCTGCGGTCTTCCCTTGGCTATGGACCTAGAGAAAGTCCAGAGAGATCTAGAGAGCATGTGGTGTACATGGTGGCTTTAGCAGCCCTAACCTCAACTTCTGGCCTACACCCAGGCAGATACTCTTAGCTACTGGTTTAGATCTAGATAAGACTCAATAGGAGTTGTGTGAAGAGAGGAATTAGTAGGGCCACTGGGTTGCTGTTTTGGAGAGGATTGGATTGAAACCTCAGACTTCACAGTTTTGTTCTTTTTGTTTTATCTATTTGTTTGTTTTGGCTTTTTTTAAAGGCCTTTTTCATAATAAACAAAAAGCTTTGTTCAAATAAAATGCATTCTAACAAACTGGAAGCTGTTAATCTTCAGTACTTGCTGAAGATTACTCACTCATTAACTTTTTTTTAATCGGAGCCAGAACAGATAAACTGTACTTATGGCCTACAGCAGTAGCCTGCCATGGTCACCGTGCTGGGCCAGGTTGGTAGAGGTCACTAATCCAGCTGTGAGCTGTTGGAGCTAAGGCACAGCCAGCAGCATAAGCAAGGATGCAAGGACCAGCCACTTGCCTTTCCTCTCTTTCTGTGCTGAAAACAGTATCCAGAAGCTGTGGATAGTGCAGTTATTCTGACAGCACGAGGGATGCCCTCAGAACCAGCACTGAGGGTACCTATATTGATGACACAAGTACGTGTGTTCCTTCATGAAATAATTGGTGCTGGAGCCATTAGTCATCCTTTTATGGCCAGTCTTGTGTGACCTCAGCCAGCAGGAGTAGGTACTATCATCTACAGTGCGGTTGGAAAAAAAAAATTGTTTGTGTTTCTTTCCAGTGATAAGGAGAGAGTGCCAACCTAAACACTCCCAGGTGGTGTGAGCACATTTTCTAAATTTGGTCATAGTGCCATGGGGTGCTATTTGCATAGTAAGAATCTGCCTAATGACAAGGTTCTAAGGTGCTCTGTGTGGTTTCTGCCCCACAGTAAGTGCTGCACTCAGAGGAAGATAACTTACAGCTTTGTCAAGGAAACTGTATCATAAAACCCTGTAATGATGGCCAAGCACAAGAACAGAATGTTCTAGATGACTTCACATACTCATTTGAATTAAGCATATCCAGCTGATTTCAAAGACAGCTACAACTTCTCTTCAGTAGCCATCAGCAGATATGCTCCTGGTGTACACACACAGAGCAGGGTTTAATGAAGGGCTCTGATTTTTACTCCAGATAATTGTGGTGGCTTCTTCAGTGTTTCACCAACACCATGTTGAATAATAACAACAGTAGTTAAGATAGCAGCTTTTTATGATCTCTTTACATATTTTCCTCATGTCCTCTAATTTTTGTACTATGTCTTCATATAGTTTTTTCTAAGTTAACTCATCAAATTAGCCTGTTAAGACAGAAAATTAAGAAGTGCTTTTGTAAATGACGTGTAATACAAGAAATCATTTGACTACTTCTAGTGAAAACAGAAGGTGTAGGAGAGAAAAGGCAGAGTGGATGTATTGGTACCAGAATGGAAGGTGAAAGGCCTGTGTAATACACCCCATGCAAACCCCCAGTGGTGTCTGGGACTCAAAACCTCACTCTGGGCAGGGCAGTGTCAGGAGCTAGCCTGCAAGAAACTAAGAAGGTGAAGTCAAAGCACTTGTCCATCTCCAGATGCCAGAAATTGAAGAAAATGCTGCAGGGGAGTGCCTTTATTCTCTCTGTCTGCAAACATTTTCCTGAAGATGTGATACTGTAAGTATTCTTCTGAAGAACCAAAGCACAATCAACTGGATAACAGATGTGCAACCCAATGCCTTTTATAAAACACTTTAGATGCTGATAGCCACCCATGGAGTATGAGACCTGGAGCCCAGTTATTCTTTGCCTTGAGGAACTCTCTTAGATCCCATCTCACACTGGAGAGTCTTCAACCTCCCTGAGGCTGCATAAGGCTGGATGAACAAATGTCTTGTGCCCTGTTGTTATTTTCCTTGTTTAAAAAGTAAATGCAGAAAGTGGCGCTCTTCCAGAGTTTGGGTTCTTTCCTGGAATGGTGAGTTTGAACATTCCTAGGATGCAGAGGATTTAAGCCATTTTCTTTCCTTCTGTACAAGAAGTGAACAGTGCTGCCTTGTCTTATATGCCAAGGCAGCCTTATGGCTCATATGACTCAGCAACTGTATTTTAAAAGAAAGCACAGTTTTCACAATTATTTTAGGGTTTAAAAACAATTCTCAACTAAGCGAGCAAGTTAAAAATGCAAGTACATATCTCAAAGACAAAAGAAGGACAAGATTTTTGGCACTCTGCTTCTGTATTTTCTTCTGGTTGAACTATGTGTGCTTCATACAATGTGCTGACTTCTGTGACTCCTTTTTTAAGCAGATTATCTTTCCTAGATATCATACAGAAACCTGGGTTTTTAACTCATATTTGTGATCCGCATTTTCACACATGGATGCCTGAGTAGCTATAGTGTGGAGGGAAAACAGGGCTGAAGAAAAGGCACATTTCCCATGGGGTAGGTCATCATTAACGACAAATTATCCTTTACTTTCCTCATTATCCTTTTCTTACAGTCTTCATGGAGGAAACCTAGAGTGAGATTTGCCATAGGGTATTTCAGTATGTCTCTTATTTATTCCCACTGGGACAGCAAGAAAAAAACAGAACAAAACAAAATTCCTCACTATCTCCCTTGGTATCACTGCTCTGATGTTGTCTTTATTCTACAACTTTCAAGTGGTTTCCACTGGGAGTGACCACAGCAAGAAAGCGATGAGAGAAATAGGGATGTTTTTTACATATGAAAAACATCTGCTTAATGCTGTCAACTGTTCTGTCATGAGAAAACTTCCTTTTTTTTTTTATTTTTTTATTTTTATTTTCCTCCCTCCAGTCGCTTCTTCTACAGCCTCTGCCTCGCTCACAAAAATATTCCAGTTCTGGGCATCAAGTGGCAAACATTGTGTGTAGCCATAGGCTTCCTGACAAGTTATATCAGAAAAAAACATTCAATGATTCCAGCTTAATACAGTGAAATAGCTGATATTTTGTATAGACTAAAGGAAAGCTGCCATTATGATCAGGCATCATGGTTTTGCCTCTTGTCTTGGAAAGCAGAATGGCCTCTTGTTGACCAGGAAAGAAAGGTCTGATAGGCTCTGGAACCAGAAATTGCTGACAACTCTAGAAATTTGAAAGAACTACAGGCAGATTAGTTATGACAGAAACAAGATCCTTGGGATTCACTGTGAGATCCTCTGACCTCCAAATATCTTACATCATTAAGATAAATGAATCTTTTAAATAACTGCAGTAACTGATTGTGGTGGGTTGACCCTAACTGGATAGCAGGTGCCCACCAAAAACACTCTTGTCACTCCCTTCCCAGCTGGACAGGGGAGAGGACATAAAATAAAAAGCTCATGGGTCAAGACAAGGGCAGGAGGAGGTCACTCTGCAATAACTGTCACGAGCAAAACAGGCATGACTTGGGGAAATTAGTTATTTCCAATAAAATCCAAGTTGGTTAATGAAAAATAAACCAGGTTCTGCCAGTAAACCTAATCCAACCTGGACTCCTCTCTCCCCAGAGCCACGGGTCCTGCCAGGAGCCTCCTCTAACATAGACTTCTCATGGGGTCACAGCCTCATTCAGGCAATCACCTGCTTCTGGGTCAGCTCCTCCAAAGGCTGTGGGTGGATCTCAGCTCCCCTGTAGGCTTCCAGGTGCTGCAGGGGAATCTCACCTCCTATGCCTGGAGCACTTCTTCCCCTCCTCCTTCACTGACCTTGGTTCCTGTAGGGCTGTTCCTCTCGTATAGTTTCTCTCCTTTTTCTGGCTGTGGCTGATGTTTTGCAGGTGGGTTTTTTTTCCCCCTTCTGAAATCTGCTACCCCAGAGGCACTTCTACCAGGTCTGTTGGGCTTGGCCTTAAGCAGCAATAGGCGTGTCTTGGAGCCAGCTGGCATTGTCTTTGTTGGACACTGGGAAACTTCTTGGCATCATCCCACAGAAACCGTCCCTGTAGCAAAACCTTGCCACACAAGCCCAATACAATGCAGTTTCAGTGAGTACAAATATTTTATTATTAAATTCAATGGGACAAAATGCCCCATTTTGAAGGAGAAGAATCATATCCAGTGTAACACAATCAGAAAATTTTATCTATTAAATACACTTTCCACCCTGCTCAAGAAGTAACAGTTAAACAATAAAAGCGCAGGCCTGAATGTGGAATCTAAACAGGTGCATCATGTGAAACACATTACTTTATGATATTATTAAAATCCTAAATCTAAGTCCATGGAGCCAAGTCTCCCAGCTTTTCCTCCCTTAGTGATTTGCTGCTGAAGGAAAGGAGGAGTTCCAGGACACTGACCAAAGGTAAAGCTTCAAGTACACCGATCACATCAACTACTTAAAGTAGTAATCTAGAGCTGTCATGATAGCTGCATACTTCCCGCATTGCTTGTTTTAATTCAAACTGGTAGAGTCATAGAACTTGCTGAACCTTGAATATATCATCAGTAGTAATACTCTTTCAAAGGTAATCCCAACATTAATATCCCAGGCTGGGCAAGGAATTATTAAAATGTAGTAAATTCCATATAGAAGCTTCCAATATTAATGTGAAGCACCTTAGCCAATAAAAAAAGAACAGCAATTTTAGTTCATAGAAATGAATATTTTAAAACAATACTACACTATTTTCTTTCAGTTGCATTTTTTTCCTTGCAATATTCATTCTTCTTGACAATAATGGCATTGTTTTCTCCAACTAATATTTTTCATTTTTCCTTTGTAAGAGCTGAAATGATGACACATCTCACACATCCCTCCCCCATCACTGGGCAACAATATATAGCTCCATATATACATCTCAAATGCTTAGATAGTTCTTTCCACAAAAATAATCCAACTTCATACCAATTTATTATGGGCCCAGCTCATCTGCCCCTCTTCATGCTGAAGAGTTTGTATAAGAAAACTGAGACTCCCTACAGGAGGTGGTAATAGCTGGCACACTTCTGCAGCTGTCAAATAGAGCAACGCTTCAGAGCAATGCTTTCACATCTTCTAGGATTTTGTTTTTCTAATTAGCTTTGATATACAGCCATCTCTGAGCCTGACCCTATTCATGCACAAGTTACTGTGACATCTCGTTACTGTTTACAGGCATCCACAGTACAAACACAAATGCAGCCCAGGGTGAGCTCTCCAAATTCCTTGCTGATTGAGGTATTTGGATTCAATAACAAGATTAGTGACTTTAGATTACTAAGGAAGAAGCCAATTACCTAGATAATGCTTGATCTGTCTCCTGGTATTAAAAAGAGGAATGGAGTTATTTGGCCACTTGGAATTTTCTGTGGCTAAAAAATGGCTGTTTTGTAAATAATTGAATTGAATGCAGAGACCTAATGATGCAAACTCAATAGCTTTACTCTTTTAAAAATAAGTAATGGACTGCCCATGCATAAGGCAATGGCACAGCCAAATGCCAGTGCTGGAGAGTTACAGTCAAAGCCGGGCTGTGACATCTGGCCCCTGAGCTTGCCAAGCTTATTCAGTCAGGGATTGCAATGGATGGCTATGTTAAAAAAGAGAAAGCAAGCTGAGTAGGGATGCAGAACAACCACCTTTCACTCCCATCTCTTCTCCTCCTCCACCCCCATATGTCACAGTGCTAGTGAAAGGAACGATATCCTGCCAAATTCGATCCCATGTCTGTGACAACATTTTTGGAACATGAAAGCTGTTATAAAACCTAAGCTTGTATTGAAGTCTAATCTGTGACCTATGAGACAGGAGGTGTTTGGAGTGGAGCTTAGAAAACTGGCCTTTTCAATCCTACAGAATCGGGTCATCCAAATTGACTGTGATCATGCTTCTTTAAAAATGATATTTTCCAGCACTGTGTTATCACTTGACCGTGCATGGTGTCAGCAGGTTGCTGGTAAAGCTCAGGGTGCTTGATGATACTGGACATCATTAATGGCTGATAGAGAACTGCTAGACTTAATCTTGTGGTTCTCTGATAACTGAAGTTGGCTCTTTTTTATTTTTTTAAGAATATTCTTAATCCTTTCTAAAGGGCTTATGAACTTTAACAAATAGCTGCTATTTAGAGCCTCCTACATTTTGATGCTGAGGGAAAATGATCCAAATTAAAAATAGTGATTTTGAAATTGATTATTAAAGTTACATTAATCTCCCAAACCAGTGGAAACTATTATGCAAAATGAAACTTACTTCCACTCACTATAATTTGCTTTCCTTTGGACTTTAGAAGTTATTTAAATAAAATTGAATTTAGCCTTGTTTCTTTCTGAATAAGAGTGTCCATATAAAAGGTTTGATCTGGTTTTATGGTTATTTAGATTAGGAAATTACATGGTAAAAGATAAATAGAGACTACAGAAAAGCTCTTTGGAATACATAAAATGTATCTTGTTACCCAACACTTATACAGCCTTTCTACAGAAACTTCAGATTCAGAGGTCATTTTCTGTAATTAAACTGTCATGGAAATATTGAAACAATTTCAGGGTAGGCCCTAATCTCAGTAAAATGTATATATATCCATATTTATCTTTTAAATCAGTGGATTATACAAAAGTATGAGATTCAGCCACCTGTGCTAATGTCACATGGTACAGGCCTGGCAGTACAAAGCAGAAGAGTATAGCAGAAGGAGAGGCCTTGTAACTCTGTTGTTTATCCATTTCTAGGCTCATACGAATGTAAAGAGTAGATTATTTATTTTTTTCAGTTTTCCCCAGGGACTCATACCTCAATTTTCCTGCTGTGGATATCAGTGACTAGCTGTGGACATCTGCAGTTGGTACATATTTGTCTCTTTTCTGCAGTTTTTTTTGCAACTTTTTACAGCTTATCTTTTTTGCATAAGACAGATCTAATAGTCTTGTTTCTTACTTGTGGAGAAGTATAGAAATCACCATGTGTAAATGGCCTCTTCTGCCTGGTTATCACTGATGGCCCTGAAATTAGGTTTTTGTTTCTGCAGAATGTGTGGTAATTCCCACCATGCTTCAACCTGCCTGTGCTTTTAATGGAAGAGAAAGGATAATGCCATGGTCTGAAAGCACCCTCTTTTACACTCTTCCCTTTCAAAAAACTGGAGAAAAATGCAAGATGTATTTTTTCTCATAAAACAGTTAGGAATTTGATTAGCTACAATCAGTGCCTGGAGCTGAAGTCAAATGTGTGCTACCAGTTCAGGCTTTAACCCTTCCAGTTATGAAGTTTTACAAGCCAGTCAGTCATTAACAGAGTACTACAGAAACCCTAAATGATGCCCTTCCAAATGATACCTCTGCCATATTCTAGTATAGCTCTGAGATCAATAAGATGAAAAATTTGGGTAACAGTTCATGGGTTCACTATCTGCATTTTACAAAGATTCAGGATTTCACACATACTTTTATATGTGCTCGGTGCCACTGAACTCTTTTCCTCTGAGCAATTTATTAAGCTTGTCATTGGGTTGCTCTGTGGTATGTTATTAAGTGTAACTATTCATAAGCCATGCAAGAATTCCCCTCTCTGAAAATTCAGTACTACAGCATTTTGAAGAGCATCCCATTCTCTCTGACAGAGAAAGGGTGAGATTAAGCTTTCCAAGGAGCATTACTGCCAGAAAGTGTGGCAGTCTAGACTGACTTCCTGAGAGTAGTTCAGCTGTGGCAGTGACAGACAGAAGAGGAGCTGGACTCAGAGACAAAAGCAGAGCCATTGGGAGAAAACAGAAATGTAGTGAAGTATCAGTTTCTCTCAGGGTTCCGATGGTCAGGGTGACCCCGAGATGGTAAAGAGTCTTTTCTCCCTAGCCCAAAGCCAAAGAAGGAGCCTGGAATGCTTCTGATTGAGCTTTCAAGGTTGTTTATTTCTTCTTATCTATAACATTCTTTCTATAACCTGCTATATAACATTCTTTCTATAACCTGCTGAGCTCTAGCTAGCAAGGAGGCCATGGCATCCTGCCTTGAGCCTCGAGCAGCTCCCACCTTATATACTCAAAACTACATGTCTATGTTTACAGTTTATTTACCAATGCCTATCACCTATGTTAGACTGTGAATCTCTACCTTAAACCAATAGAAAAGTGCCACCACCACACCAAGACATGGAGGACAAGACAAAGGAGAAGGCTAGACATGCCCACATTCCTCCATATTATAGTCTAAAAATCCCAAATTTCTACTTTTCCACCCTGTGTTAGTTCAAATATCACACTACTAAAACCCTTGTGACTTGTAATTCCTCATACAAAATTGACAGTTTTTTTCCACAGGCCTAAATCAAAGACACAGATGTTTTTTACTTCATGTTAGAATCTCTGAGACACCTGCCAGGGTCTCGAGACAACCAGGGCAGCCAGAGGGATGTCCTGGACTCTGACAGTGAAGGTGGGACAGAAAACAAAGAATCATCTATATAACACTACACACAGCTTCAGATTTGGAGCATTTTATTGCATTGCCAACATCACACTTTTATTCTGTCCAAGTAATCAGACAGGTAGATTTCATGCAGTGCTCTTGTCCCCATATCCAGGTGTGCTTATGTGTCTCTAGATTGGAAACACCAGGACTCTGAGCTGCTTCTGTATTTTCTAGAAGACCATGGCTGATGATCAAAGCTTGGGATCATTTTTTTCTGGCCTTCCTGCCGGGGATTTGACTCATCAGAATTTAGGCTGGGTCTTGAACAGGACATCATTGTGTAAAATAAGATCAAGGCCCAGTTCAGAAGTTCCTCATTGGTGTTTGTAAAAGTTTGTAAAAGCTTACTCCCTGCCCAGATTAATTTTCAAAGACTTTGGGATCAAAAGAGTATTTAAGAACTTTGAATGCAGGCTACACATAATCTGGTACAAGAGAGTACTTCTCCCTTGCCTCCCCATGGTGCCGAGCTTCCTGAAGCAGCTGAAAGGCCTGAGTTTTAGTGATAAAATGTTCTCAAGTGCCCAAAGTTATAGTGCAGTGAAAGGCTAAATGTTACTACTCAGTGTGAACTGAGCATACAGATGTTTATTTCCCCCAGAAACCTCAACAGTTTGCTTTCAAACATACAGCTGATGAAGGAGGTCCTCCTCTGCACAGTGACAGCTGATAGTCTCTGAGGAGACCTGGGCCATCATTGCTTGCATTCAGCAAGTTTGGTTCTACCTGAACTCCTGCAGAGCACTTTGTGAGTCTGTAAGTCATGGACAGGGTATTGTGCCAGGACCTGTAGGGGCAAAAATGCAAGATTCATAAGCCATGACAGGGAACAGGGATGAGTCTTCCTCCATAATGGTGGTACATTCTGAATGGTGTGGCATAGTTGTTACCAGTTATCCAGCTATTTATTCACCTGGATAAAACCCCAGAAGGGACTCTGGATATTAATATTAGAGCCTGAGATTTCTGTTTTGCAGGTGAGTGCCCTGACTACCACATTTTCTGAAATGAAAGTGCTCTCTGATTTTTCCCAGTCTAAAGAGTTTTCCTACATAGTATGACCACATCAAGGAAAGGCAAGGACACTGGCCATATGCAAATTAACTTTCTTCCTTACAGACATGGAAGAAGTACCAGAAGCTGTTGTTCTGTAACCACACAAGCTGAAGAAGGAAGTTGTCTTGGTTTCCTTCTTTCTTCATCACCATGTTAGCACTTCCAACCCTTCTTCTGCAAAGAACAGACTTATCTGTAGGCTTTGCAAAACTGACTGTAGGATCCACTGTGCTGTGGATCCAGACTGTATGCATACATATGTATGTGTGTGTGTGTGTGTAGGCATGTATGGATGCGAATATGGAGGTGTATATTCCTCCAGTCTTGCCTGTTGAGGGACTGGGTTTGAGACATTTCATTGGACTTAGTGTCTCCTAAGGACAAGTCTTAAGTGACTTCTACTGAAGGTTGCATGTCTGTCCATAATTGCCCTTTTGAGATTAAATCTCAGTGTGGGTTCTACCCCAAGACCCAGAAGTCCTGGCAGAAGACTTGCAGAGTGTTATTTTCAAGTACACATATCTTCTATTGGATCCAGACCTCAGATATTAAAAGAGGCTTGTTGACTGCTTTTTAAAACCTAGTGCTATGAAGAACATGGAGATAATTAATGTATATTGTAACACAGGGAATTGGTTATGTACCAACAAGACCTAAAGAGCACAAGAGGTCAAAGGAAAGATATGTTAAAAGTTTTGCACCGTGTTGTTACGGGCACCTGCATTTTGGGAAGGTGTAGGAAGGATTAAAGGTTTCTCACAGTTGGGCCACATTCCTTTCATGATTATTTAAGTATTAAACGAAGCAGATTCTAGCTCACACAAATATCCGATTAGTGAAGATAAGACTGGCAGGGAGAAGGCATTCAGTGTGTGAGGTCTGTTATGCTTTGCTGGAATGAAATGTGCTTATGAACAGGATTCTGGTTCACCAGAGAAGATTTAGGCGCATTGATTCCTTCCTGGATTTTTTTTCTTGGTTCAGAATGGTATAGACTTCACAGAGTTTATGAAATATTGAAATGTAAAGTTCTTGCTAAAGAAGTTATGCTAGCTTGGAGTGTGGAAACTTATATGTAGTTTATCCTGGCAAAAGATGCCCATATAGAAGGCGGAGTTTAGAAATATGTTGTAGTGCTGCCTAGGAAATAGTTCCTTTTTTGGGTATGAGTTGCCTGTTTGTTAGGTATCTTTGACAATCTAATCTCAGTAGTATAGATTAAGCCACAGAGAGTCAGCTCTTCAGTCACTTAGTTTTTGTTTGCCAGCAAGTTTGTGAAAACTATGCCTGTTGAATCCGGATCAGTATTTTAGTGCAGACCAATTGTCTCTGTTACCTTGCTCTGGGTCATGGAGCAGTCTGTAAAACAGGTGGACTGCTCTTGTTTGAAGTACACAAAATTATGTGGCTCAGGAGAGCCTTTAGTGTGCTCCAGCCAGTTGTCCCATTCAGTCCATGGGACAAAACTGAGGTACTGCTCCTTGAAACAGGGGTGATATGTCCTACAGAACCTTAACACCAGCTGTCCCCCTCTGTGGATTCACTGCTATTACACATCACCTCTTACTAATGCAAAAACCAGGCTCTGCAAACATGACTTTGGAACAGAAGGAAAAATGAGGGGTATTAAAGCATCCTGATTCCTCATCCCCACGTGGCTTCAGTGTTGGATTTCATTACTGAGCAGCACGGGCATTCTTGCCACTTAAATTCAAGATTTGCAGAGTGATTAGACTGGCAATAGGTCTTTTATAGAGAATTTATTATTTCATAAGATATTTTAGTTTCCTCTGCATGAGTAAGCAGAACAGCATGACTCCTTGTCTTCCTTCGGGACTCATGGCATGAGATAGAGAAAGCTGTTGCAAATAAATCAACAGTATTTTGACTGTACTGAAGAAACCTCTTTGTGTGGGAACAGAGATCTGTGACTTATATTTGCAGTTTTAGTACTGGTCTTCTCTTCTGGCTAGCACAGTCTATGCCCTAAAAATAAATGCAGATTGTAGGTTTGTTTGAGGAGACTGCAGAGCAAATTGGTCTAAAATGCTACATAATAGATATAGTTTTGTTGGTTATGTTCAAGAGCATTAGCTTCTTCTGTAAAATTGTAAGTAGTACCTTGATTAGCAAAATAGTTTTAATTTAAGGATGGAACACAATGGCCAGTTGTGACATGGTTACTGCTTCATTTTTTGGAACTAAACTGTCTGGAGTACTGACCTAGGTTGCACAAGGAGACAGCCCAATGAGAAGGCACTCCCACGGTCACCTTGGAAGAGGCAGTACTAAAGGAAAGACTTCAGGCTTCAGCTGTCAAAATGCTGTTTGTTCAAGCTGGCTCAGCTCCTGACAAGACCAGTGGGGAGAGATGTCTTTGGCAGGCAGTGTGCCCCAGCCATCTATCCCAATGCGTGATGTACTCTGCTTGGAAAATCTCTCTCTTGCTCTCTCATAGCTTATTTTATACTGGATATTTAATATTTGAAGTGCTGAGGTGACTTCCACCCTCTTCTGTTCCCTCTTCTGCTCTCTTCTCCTCAGTGTGTGACAGTATAAACTACATCTGTTGGTCTGCAATACAAACTGATGTTTATAAAACTGAAACAAAAACACCCTCTCTACCTCTCAGGACCATTTTTCAGTTAACGTCAATATTTTTTTGTGATCAGGCTCCTCAGTATTGGAGACAGAAGATAGTAGAAGATCCTAAAAAATGCCATTATGAATTACAAAATAGAAAGTAGGTAGTTTTCACATCTCATATGACCTTATGATGAAAACATGATTTTAATAATTCAGTGACAATAATTTCTCAAGCATGTGCCTGCAAATGTCTTTAAGAGAGTGACAGAAGTTACACCTAATAGTTTTTGTGTGAAGTACTGAAAAATCTTTATCTTAGGGCTGATTTTCCAGGGCATTAAATGACTTTGTTAGAGAGAGGCCAGGCTACAATGTAACATGGGGCATTGTGATTACTGAAGCCATTACTGGTTATATTGCTTGTTGCAAGCAGCATGGTGGGAGAATTTGTCAGTGCAAAGAGCAGCGTGGCATCCTCAGCATGTCCTTTTCTGTCCATCTTCTCTTTCTCTTACAGAAAAAGAATTTGCAGTGAATTGCTTTAGAAAAATTGAAGACCTACAGAATAAACTGAGGGCAAAATTCATGCTGCAAATTGAAAGGGATCTGATAAATGCAGTGCATTTTTTATTGGAAAAACATAGCTAGCTAAAAAACAGGGATCTTGGGTGCTTTATATCTGTGCTTGATGGGACTGTCTCAGATTTTATGGGTGTTTATTTTGCCATCCAAAATAAGTTTCCTCATGCCAATCACACTTCTTGCTCAATAGCAAAACTAGACCTAACTACTCACAGCAAGAAAATCCAGTGGACATATGAAATGTCTCTGTTCTGAGCTTCTAGGAGCTTGAGATCTCTTCCTTCCTTCCATGGGGCTGTTTCTATACAAAAGGTAATTCAAATGTTTAAAACTATTCATTTGTACATGTACTGTTGTAATATCAATTGGGACAGCATCTGAGGACCTTCACCTTACTTTAGGCGTGTTCACTTTTGGTGCAAACTGTGTGTTTACCACTTTAGATATATGCTTTAGCAATGCACATATGAAACAAACCCTTGCATAGTGAAATAGAGCTGTTTGATGGATTTCAGTGTTTGTTCTTAAAAAAGCAAGACACAGAGGATTGTTGTCATCAAACACATGCTAGGCAAGTGGCACAGCCAACATGCAGCACTGCATAACTATGGCAAAGCAAAGTTCAGAAAGATGATGGGCACTGACAACTCATTTCCTAGCCTGTCTCTAGCTGTTGTATTTGTCTGGGAATCCAGAAGACACCTAGAGCAAATAATGCCAACTTATTCCAATCTGAGGTAGCAAATGAAGGCTTGAGAAGGTAAATATACTCAAGTAAAAGAATCAGCCTGGAGTTCCTTATTCTCTGGGGAACATTGGGAGAGGGCATCCAATGTATTGTCCCAGGGATCTCAAAGCATGTATAACGTTGAGTCATAGAGAAGGCAGCAGACCTCATTCTGGATGGGACTGACAAATAAATAGGAACAGTATTTCTAGATAATGCTTTCACTGCTGTCCTTAGTGTCCTTTGGTTGATATTATTATCTTTGTAGTTTTGTTTCGGACAATAAAACTAACAAGTGATGTCTGGAGAAAGGACAAAGACAAATCCTGAGCCTGACACTGATCTACCTCTTCAGCTGGGGCCTTCTGGAGGGGGAACAGCCTTGTCATCAAGAGGCCACTGTCAAAGGTACAGTTCCTGGATGCTATTTGAAGCTTCCCCTGACGGCTGCTTATTTCAAGAGCCTTGGCTTCTCCTTGCTCTGGAGCTGGCATTCAGACATGAATAATGACAGCCAGGCATTTGCTTTTCAGGTGAACATCCATATATCTCAGTCAGGGGACAAAAGAGCAGCTGAGGGAAATGGGGTATGTGAATATTTATAGGCACACAATGTATTATTTCCTCTTTAATGCTACACAGGCTTGAAAAAAAAAAACCAACAGAAAAGGTTGGCAAAGGAAAAGCATTAGTCCAGGTTTGTTACTTTGCTGACAAACAAATAGGTGGTGTATTTCCATTCTAATGTTTTTGCTGACATTTTTAGTATCATCTATTTGGGGTTACCCTGTTTTGATCCATAAATACTTGCTGACATATATTTGAGTTGTAAAATATACTCTCTGTATATTTTTAGAAGAAAATGACCCCTACCCTATTTTTTTCACAGGGAAACAGCAAAATGTGGAACAGAAATTGAGCTTTGAGTTTTTTATTTGCAGGGAACTTTGCATACGTTGCTGCAGGCCCCCAGCCAGGTAAAAATTAGCATTGACTCCATGATTGCAGAAGGCTGATCAATTCTTTTATTATCTCATCTTATACTATATTATACTAGACTTATTAAGAAACTCAGTAACCCTTACAGACAGTCCAATACAGCTTTGACCTAATTGGTCAATCCATCCAAACACCATCCAGTGTTTAATTAAGAAATCACCCTTTGGTAAACAAATCTCCATGACACATTGCACATGCAAACAACAGCAGGTGCAACAAGTGGAGATAAGAATTGTTTCTCATTCTTTTCTCTGGTCTTCTCACAGCCTTCCCTGGGAAAATGCCTGGGAAAGTCTGTGCCCATTCTCTGTGGCCAGAGAGCTGCTGCCACATTGCATATATTAATGTCTTTGAAATTAATGATCCTTTAATTACCATGATAAACCAGAAAAAATAAAGCAAATATAGGATGACCAATGCTTCCTTTAAAATTTTCAGAATCTGTGAACCCCATTGATAAGAGAACTATCAGTGCTTAAAATGCATGTTTATAAAGATTACAAAAGCCTGCATATGATGAGAGAAAAAAATCTGCTCATTAAAAATAAAGGAACATTTTGAAAGTTTTTAAGAACTATTTGCATATCAGAGAATGGAATCCAGTTTGGAAATACTCTTCTAGCACAGCTCACTAGCTGGTTTTCCTGAGATTAGCCTAATCAGCTAGCATGGAAAGAACTAGCATTTGGTCTTACTGATGCATTGCAAAAGTACACTGTAGGCTTTGATTAAGGTTTTACACTGCTGTTAGAAAAACGCCTTGTTGCAGCAGCAAGGAAATTTACATTCTTCAGGTCCATGTAGTTGGATATTATGAATGAGAAAGAATTGTGTAGGGAGTGTGATGTGGATTAAACTGGGAGACTTCTTCTTGCCAGCTCAAACAGCAGGGCAGGCTGCAATTTACCTTGTATTCAATAAGCAGATAAGATAAAAACAAATAGAATCTAGCAAGAAGGAGGTAATGAGAAGAAACAAGAGACTGCCTAAAGAAACTGTGGGAGTTTTGCAGCTGACACCCACAAGTGTGGTGCAGTCAACAGCCCTTGAGGCCAGGGCTGCATTCAGAGCGAGCTGGGCAGCCTGGAGGAACAGCCAACAGCAACCTCTTGAAATTTGATAAGGAAATTTAAGTTCTGCCCCTAGGCAGGGAGAACTATGGAGGTGTATTGGCTCTGCTGTGGGGCAGCTCTGCTGTAGGTGCTTTTTGGGTTTGGTAGATGGTGAGCTGGGTGTGAGCCAGCAGTGGATCTGGCAGCAGCAATATGCTTTATGAATATGACTTTATGAATAGAAACAGCCAGCAGAGCAAAGGAAGTGATTACTCCCTCAGCTCAGCATTTGTTACACTACATTTAGGCAACTGGATCCATTTTTGTCTCCCCAGTTCAAGACAAACATTGATAAACTAGAGGAGTTCAGTTGAGGCCACTAGAGGGGGAGGAGGAAGAGAATTTATGCTGTGAGGAGAAGCTGAGGAGGGAGCTGGACTTGCTCAGCCTGGTGAGGACACAGCTTTGGGGGCACCCAACAGCAGTCCCTGGGCACCTACAGTGAGGATGGAGACAGATGCTTCAGACCCTGCTGAAAAGAAAGCTAACCCTGCATGAGGCAGGAGGTTGCGTTAGAAATAAGAAATCCCTTGCAAACTGAGCTGTCCTGTAGTCCTACAAATAGCATGAATGGGGAGTAACTCAGGGAAACAAAAATACTGGAGCAATTTATCTGCCAGAGATTCACATTCAGAAAGGTCTTTCCCAACCCAGGTCACCAAGTGCTGTTTATGCACTGGTGTGGCCACACAAAGAGGCAGTGTAGCAGTAGATAGATTTCCAGATACAGTAGCAGATAGATTTCCTGGTGGATAAGTATTCAAAAAAGACATCCATTCCATTCAGTCAGCAAAGCAAGGCTTCTGAAGTCTCAAAAGGGAAGCAAACCTGGAGAGAAAAAGAGAAACTTTAAGACAGATGGTGAGACTATGAGAGGTGCTCAGGTAGGCACAAGTACTCAGCCTGGGGCTGGACTTGGGTCTCTGAGTCCTCATGAATAATAAAAAATTAAAACAACAACAACAACAAAAACCTTAGAAGCATGCTGGTTGGTTTTGTTTAGGACTGACTGAGATCTTTGGGGGTGAAAACTAAAATTGGAAGACAAGATCAAATGCATAATTCAAAGTTATAAGACAACATGAGTCACATACTGAATGCCACAAAATCAAGTCTTGGGCTCAGAGATACTATTAAAATACAGTAGTTAAAAATCAACATACTGTTTGTGAAGGAAGTTGCAGCCAATTTGCTGATTAATCCTCCTTCAATCCTGTAGAACAAGTACTCTTTGGCCTACATAAAAAGCATCAGAGGCTAAAATTCCAGGGCCCTTGAATACATTTTTTAATGAAGCTATTTTAATCAATGTTGAAGAATTATATATATATTCAGGGAGATTGTATGTTTTGGGTGATTTTTAATGGTGCGGATAAGCTTTTTGTTTTGTGCCACTGACTTGAATACTGCCCAGCACTGGAGTGGCTGGATATCGTGAGTACTATATCTGCTGGCTTCAGTCCAGTTTCTAGTGGGCAGGTGTCTATACTATGAAAAAACATCATCACCATTGACATTAATTTGTATCTTTATTGAGAATCACTGTAGGGAGGCCAGTATTCAAATGTGTATGACTCCTTTCAGCTTTTTCAGGGACAGAAATGAAGTTCTAGAATAAGACGGAAGTATCATTGGAAAATACTCATGGCTCGTATTTTTACATATATATATAAATTTTACTTAAAGAGAAACAAGAAAAAATACAGTTTCCAATCCTATAAATTTTACTGTTTAAAAAAATTCACATTTGAAAAAGACCACATAAAGTTTACCTTGCAATCAAGCTGCCTTCCTGGTGTTTACTTAATTACAGTGGTTGCTTTATTTAATGTATTCTCAAACTATCTTCCTGCACAAGTGCTTTTCTAGATAAAAAACAGAGTGGAGAACTGCATCCCCAACTCTTAATTCATCATAGAGGAAATGTATCAATAAATTTGTTTTCCAGGCCATGTTTTAAGCTGCAATTGACAAAACCAGCCAACAGTGTTCCATGAATTGTTGAGAGTTAGGCACCTCACAGAAACCCACAATTTCCAGGACAGCATAGAGTGAGGCACCTGCCCATTTCACTGACAGGGTTGGGCCATTTTCAGTCACAAGTTGTAAGATTGGTTTAAAATTTATTACTACATTTTAGTTCAGGGAATTCATAAATATCAAAGTCAACACAATTAGCAAAAAAACCAATAAAGGGTTTGATTTGTATGTCCTGAAAAGTCTTCCCAGTCAACTATAATACATCAAGAGTTCTGTCTAAAAATCTAGAAGAAACTTGCTTTATGTGGACAAGGAGGAAGATGTGAGATATCCTTTCAAGGTTTGCTCATTTATGTTTTGCAATATCTGTAAACAGAGCAGCATTATTTTCCTTGCTCATGTAGTTCAAGTAATGGACATATAAACGTCAGGTTGTGAAAATTCTGTCACCCCTAATAAATCACAGTCTGTGCTGCATATGAATATAGTCCATCACCATCACATTTAGATGGATAGATACCCATGGTCTATTGGGCTCTGCTTCAACCTGCTGGAATACTTAGGAGATGCCTAACCCTAACCAGTTTCTCCTATTCTCTGCCTCTTTCTTTAGTTCCTTGATTTCTGATCCACACTGAACAGCACTTCCCAATGTTTTTGGCAAAGTGAAAGGTATTGTTAATCAGTCACTTTTATATTCTACAAGTACAGAAAATTGTTTCAATAGTGACATTGGTGTTAAACCTTTCATGTTGCTTAAAGCTCCAAAACCTCGGAGCAGAATCCCATTTCTAAGCAGGGGAAAAGAACTCCATTTACAAAATTAAGACCATTTTCCATACACAGCTTTCTTATAGAGAATATTTTTTTTACTTTAAAAATGACAGAAAGAAAGCAGCATAAAAAGGGACTTGGAAATCACTTCATAACAGTATCACTTGGTCGACTCTTTAATAAAAGTGACATTTAAATAATATTGGATAGTAAAATATATGATGAAAATAAAGGGGACTTTTGGAACCTAGGATTTCTTTTGATAACATTAAGTTACTTTGTAATGTTCATATCTTTATCTGCAGATATGATTCAAAAGAAAATCACAGCTTAGCACCAGGAAAAATTTTGAATGTAGAGAGGAAAGCCATAGTGCATACACGAAGAAGGATTGCTCTGCAGTGCAAATACAGTTTTACCCTGACTTCTGTTTTATAGCAAAATACGAACTTGCCAGCACTAGGGGAGCATTAGTGTGCCCAGAATTGTCAATTAGACCATTTGTTTATAACTCACAAACTCTGGCCTTCCCAAAGAGGTTTTTCTTTCTATATTTATGGAAAGGGCCAAAGTTTCTCAACACTCTGGCACTGTACAACGCTATTTCAATTTTCTGGAAAAAAAAATCAGAAATGTGAAGTGCTATGATAGTACTCCATCCTATACCTAAGTGTCTTCTTCATGTTCTACTAATAAAATTATGACAGACATCAGCCTTGTAGATCCAATTTAATTCTAGAAAGCTAGGCTCCATTTTACTACTTTATCATAACTTACATCATTCAGATTATTACTTCATTGAGATCATTGTCTGTAAATAAATCTTACCCTGAAATTCATTCATCTACTTCCTTGGTGACTTTGGGGATCTGAGATTGTAATTAGAAATTCCAAATTATAATTGGCAATTGGGCCCATGACTGAATGTTGATAAATTGTTTTTGCATGGCTGTGAAGAAATTAAATCTACTCCAATACTTCAGCTGTATTGGCTTCATAGAGTTATCACTGGCAAAATGTAGTAAAAGCTTACTTTTGCCATTAAAGGGAACAGATCTCCTTCTGAACACATTAAAGTGACAAATCTGATGAGTTAGTAGGGGATATTTTTGGATAGTTACACTTCAGAATAGAGCTGCACTTCAAATCATGTTGTGCTGCCCTAGAACACATTCCACCAAAGGAGAAGATGGGGCCACAATCACAGTGCAAAGGGAAGGGGGGGGGGGCAACCATTTTCACTGAGATGGTGGCCTTTGAGAGTGTAAAGCCTTTCATCTCAACAGCTTTTTTCTGCCCACTGTGCTTTGTCCTGGCAGAACAGCAAAACAAACCACAGACAGACAAAAGGTGGGATTCAGCGCTGCCTAGTGCGGAAGATGTGAGCCTGGGGCAACCCAGCCCTTGCTAAAGCTGCAATTTGAGCTGGAAGTCACTGCTTGCCACTCATCTGGTCTCTCTTTTAGTGCTTCATGTCACTGGTTGTCTGGAACAATTTTTTGATTTGGTTTGCCCAGTTCAGACTTCATTGCACTCGTTTTACTCAGTTCTGTGAATAATAAAATTCTTCCCTGTTTTGGTGTGAGATCATCAGCAGATCTTTTTAAGAAATCCTAGGCACTGATATATTCTCCTCCTTTTATCATGGCAGAACCTGTAATACTCAGAAGTATAAAGAAATATTGATTTGCATGGGTTTGATGGATGACATTTTTTCCTGAGTCAGCAGGATGCATGCTTAGTGCTGTGAATTTCCAGTGAATGTGTCTAATTTAGTAAAAAATGCCCATGTGTGAATGTTTGGGGTTGTACTATACCCCTCTCCCTACCCATCATCTTGCTTTATCTTGAGACTAAGGTAGTTTCAAGGAAATGTTGAAGAGAGATCCCCATTCCTATACCACTCCCTGTGATGGCATACAGTACTCCGGACTCCTAATTTTCAAAGTATCACAGACTCATAGACTACTTAGGGTTGGAATGGATCTCTGGAGATCGTCTAATCCAACTTCCTACTAGAGCAGGTTCACCTAGAGCACAGGATGTCAGGTTTTGAATATCTCTGGAGAAGGATACTCCAACAACCCCTCTAAGCAATCTGTTCCAGTGCTCTGCCACCCTTGAGACTTTCTATCTCTTAACTTTTTTCCCCACAGGAGAATTTGCAAGTTGAATAGAATTAAGAATAAAATAGAGTTCAACATCTCACAAGCAAACTATACAGAAAATCAGGAAGAGAAAAGATGACCACAGTTTATGTTTGGCAGTCTTAAAGGTAGATAAGAATGTTCAGGACAGAATTAGCAGCAGATACCTGTAGGGAAAAAATCCAGTTTTCTGTCTTCATGACAATAACCCTATTACTCGGGAATATAAATCTACATATGGCAGGCAATGTATTTTTCTTAGAAACTGCTTATTACATACCTGATACATCTACAGGAGAAAGAGGCCTAAAGTTTTGTGCTCTTGGGTGCTGTGGACAGATCAGAAATATATTTCATAAACTTCATCTGAAGCAAATCACCTTCATAGCCTCTCCTGGGGCAAGATCAATTTACACTAGCCAAGGATGTTGCAAGCTGCCTGCAATCTCTTTAGAGCTGTTGCCTGGTGCTGGAGTGCCAGATCCTCATTCTCCCAAATGCCAAATTCATATGTTGAAATAGAAACAATACTAACAAATTACAGAAACTGTATGAGAACTAGCAGGCCTGATTTCCCATTATGCTGCTTTAGTCTGCACTAACATGGAGGTGAATGAGACCATCAAAACATGCTACAGTGCAGTGCAGGAGTGTTTATAAGCAGATTTACTAGGCAGGCTTGTTTTTTTTTTTTGTAAAAACTAAAAAATCTAAGTAGGGAAAGCCAGTAGATTATGTGGATTTGAATCATGCACGTTTCTTACTGCATATCATTAAACTTTATTCTTTAAAATGTATTCACACTCTAAAGACTCACAATCCATGTGATTGTGCTATCATGTAGGAAAAAAAGCTAACTAAATACTACTTGAAAAAGGAACATTAAGTAGCACAGCATCTTGTGGGCTAATTATACAGTGAGGTAAGAGATGGAAGGGAAAATAAACAGGACTAATGAAACTACCAGATGATACTTTATAAGGACTCCAGTGAATAGAAAAATAATTTCTTGAAAAGTTCAGAACAAAAGCACAATATAGTAACATAGGATCCACTCCAGAAAAATGAAGATAAATACCCAAGACAGATTTCAATTTGAGAGAAAACTGAAAAAATAATGATGGCAAAATAAGGAGGATCATGATTTATTGATTTATTTTCTGACCTCTAATAAAGAGTTTGCCATTGTACAAAACCAGTGTATTCATTCAGTCACTGATGGTCTTGAAGAAATGTAGACTCATATGGCAGCATATTTGTGGACACAGACATGGAATTTATCTGTCTTAAACCATGTTGTAGCTTATTAATTTTTGTCTCTCATTTTTCTGTCATTCTATTTTTCTTACATGATCTGAGCATAGAGACTGACCATCTCAGGGAATATTTCCTCTCATCCTTGAATTATTAAGTGTGATGATAGTGACAAAGGGTCTATTTGGAGGCCAGTAACAAGCAATGTACCCCACCAGTCAATACTGGGCCCAGTTCTGTTTAAAATCCTTATTAATGACATGGGTGATGAGGCAGAGTGTAGCCTCATAAATGATGGCAGCCTGATGACACAAAACCAGGTGCAGTGGCTGATACTCTAGACAGTCAGGCCCACAAACAGAGGGATCTTTAAAAGGCTGCAGAAATAGGTGGACAGAAATGGCATGAAGTTCAACAAGGTTAAGTGCAAAGTTCTGCACCTGAGGAGAGAAAATCCCAAGAGCCATAAACTGGAGGTCACCTGGCTAGAAAGCAGCTTTTCAGAAAAGGACCTGAATGGTTCTGGACTAGATGACCTCCAGAGGTACTTTTCAAACTCATCCATTCTGTGTTTCAATGGTTCTGGGATTCTGAATCTCCCAGTGATTTCCATGTTACTCCATAGAAGCACTGGTAGTCAGCTGAGGAGAAGGATGGGACCTAGCTGCTTAGGGGTATTTGAGATACGTCAGAGAATCCTCCTGGTTTCCAGAGGCTGTAGAGAAGGAAATCTGCATACAGATGTTAGATTTTATCTTCAAGTGTTAGTGATATATCTCGGGTTCATTACAAATGTCAAACAACAATGGTCACCTCCTTTTTTTTCTTTGTCAGAGGTGAATCAAGCCCTGAACTGAATCATGGTTAAGTGAATGTCACTCTTCCTGAGGACCTTTGAAAAGATGAGACTAGTAGAATGTTCAAAAGGACAATTGCCATGGATATGTACCCACTGCCTTGCAACATAACAAAGCAAAACCAAGACCCTTATGCATTTAGGGAGGCATTGTAAAAAGAATGGTGTTTAGCTCCAGATTCAATATAATGTAGGTGTCTACCTGTAAGCCAGGTATCTAAGCTCCCATTATAGTGAATGGAAATCTAGCCACTACGTTCAATAGTCTTGGCATTATTGACTAGGAGCCTGCATTTGGTCAGCTGAGTAACTCTTGAGGCTCCACTGACTCATGAAGGTTAGAAATTATTTGTACAAATATTGCCTTGAGTTTGGGAACCATAGGCGTGCTCAAAGTAGTGCAATGAAGGCTGCATAAACAGTTAAGGAAGCATTGGCGAGTAATGAAACTCAGAGATGGAGAAAGATCCTGACTGTACTCAGTGTCTGACATTAAGCATTTGTTTCAAAAGGGTTTTTCAGTGAAACATGCTACAGTCAGGACTCCACAGGTCTTTATCCTGAAGGAGTCACAGCAAGAACCAAGTCATAAGTCACTCCAGAAGAAACTACCTGTCAGCAACAAAGGTAATGGCTGAAAGAGAAAGCAGAGAAAAGTAATTAACTGTCTCTCCCCTCTGAGAAAGATGTGATACATAGTATATCTTCCATCAGGGATGATAAACTATTAAACTCTCATGAATAGTCATACTAATTTTTAGTTCTTCAGAAACATTTTGTAGGGATGAAGGACAGTGTGATGGGAGCCTTCAGGCTTATGGGCTTGAAAACAAATGGGAAAATAAAAATAAAGTACAGGTCTACTTTAAAAATGACAATCTGTAAGAATGCCTCCTCTGCTAGAATCACAGAGTCATAGAATGGGTTAGGTTGGAAGGGACCTTAAAGATCACATAGCCTCAAACTCCTGGTAAGGGCAGAGACACCTGCTACTTGACCAAGTTGCACAAAGCCCTAACCACCCTGGCCTTTAATACTTCTAGGGATGGGGCATCCCCGACTTCTCCAGGCAACATGTTCCAGTGCATCATTACCCTCACTATACAGAATTTATTCTGAATATTTAATCTAAAACCCCCTTCTATAATTAGAGGAAGTCAGAAGGATAAAAGAAAGAGCAGACATTCTAAAGCTTGCACTGTACTCCTGGAGACAGCTTGCTCTTTTGCCTCATGAACATTCTGAGAACAAAGCAGTACATTATTGAAAAAGTGACAAACTCACTACCCACATCATAATTATGAAGTATAGTAATATTCCCCAAAGTCTTCCCCCTAATGTTAAAATCAATAGATGTAAAGTTACAAGAAAATATGTGGCAGCATTTTGTCTGATCATTGTAATATATTGAGTGTGGGTGGTGCGGGGAGGTAGTTTCTAACATGGAAATTATTTCACTGCAACCTACTTCAGATTGAGGGCTGCACAAGTCAAACCCCTGTTTTATGCTTTGTACTTATTTAGCCCATTCACAATCACTTTCAAACACTCATTGGCAAAAACTTTGTGGATGTGTCTCATACTGGTGCCTGGAGTGGCTACCTAGAACAGAGACTAGTCAGAGTTAGAAGAATAGGTATTTATTAAAAGCCTGCAATAGATACAGCTTGGACAGTGCAAAAGCCTTGCAGAGTTTGGTCTGCTGGCATATCAGAGGTTAATTGTCCAATTACAGCTTCAGGTAATGAAATCATATTCCCACAGTTCTCTCCCCACAGTTCACTTTTGTTTATACTTTCTGGGGCCTGAGGCTATGATGATGACCTTGGTTCTCAAGCCTGGAAAGATTGCTTTGTCTGACCAAAATGTGAAGAGATCTTACTAACACTTTATATGGAGTTCAAAGTTATACAGTAATGCAGTACAGGATCTGAAAAATATGAAACCTAAAAACTTCAAGCATCATTCCATATGCATCGTTCCATTGCAGGGTAGTAGCATATCAAAAACAAGAAAATTTTAGAATTTGGGTAATTTTTAGAAAATTTTTTCAAACCTTCATATACTATGCTTACAGTTAATCACCAGGTACTTTTTGCCTATACTCTCATTTGCTACCTCAGGATATTTTCGAAAGACTTTTTGCTTGTGATATTCTTGTATTGTCTGTTGTACTTTACATGATTACCATATTTCTTATATTGTAGACTGTTTACTTTCAAGGCAAGATGCAATGATAGAAATTTATCATCCTGATAAATATATGTTCATATTTCAATAACAGGTAGAATTTCCTGGAGTGGGTCTGCCTTTCCACCTATCTTTTATTTTTTATCATTATTATTGTTGGTTTTGTTGTTCTTTCCCCAAAGCTCCATGCTATAATGCAATAGGCCATTTAACCATTAGCAGAAAAAAAAAAAAAAAAAGAAAAGAGTGTTTCTAGCTTGTTTTCTCATCCATTTAATTATTCATTTTGCCATTTTATATGGGATCTTATTGACACAATTATGAGGTATGAAATACTGGTAGATAGATTTCTATCATCCCAAGGGGAAAATGTCAATGCCCTTATTAGAAGTTTATTGATGCATTCCTTCATATTCAGAATTATCCCACATAAACTTTCAGAATGTCTTCCTTTGCAAAACCTTGTAAATAAATATTATTTCCTGAGGTCATTTCTTAGTCAAGAGATAGAATGTCTAAGGACATACTGCTGGTAGTTAGTGAAATATGAAATTCCATGTAATTTTTTTTTCTGCAATGCCTCTATGTTAATTTGAATGCTCGAGGGTTATGAACCTTGAATACTTGACCTTACACTTGATTTTATACCTTGGGTAGTATGTAGGCAGTGGACGGAATGGGCTAATATGTCATATGGACTGTTCATCATCCAAACATCAAAGGTACATATTGAAGTTTTTTGGGCTTGGATTGTGAGATGAACTTTAAATACGGCATTTATATTTAAATCTGTATGAAACAAGTTTCACACATGACACCAGGACCAAATAGACTATGATTTTTCATTTGGAGATATTTTGTGTACAATTAATCTGCTTTTTTTTTTCCTAGTGACAATCAGAAACATCCAGTTAAGGAGGAAATAAAGTCACAAAATTCAGAAGCCTTAAATTTTATTACATTACTTTTTCTGTAAGTACCGGAGCTTAAACCTTAATTACACCCCATCTCCTTGCTCCTCTTTTTTATTATTCATTACTTTTCCTGATTTATTTATCTTCATTTTATTTAAGTGCCTGACCCACAACCTGAACACAAACTGAAGGACAAGACAGACCTTTCTCCTTCTCTGGTACATATCAAATGAGTAAAGAAGTTAGAAGAAAAAAGAAAAGTCTGAAGAGGTCCCAATTAATTTACTTCTATCTCAAGTTTGCATTCCTTTTTGTTTCCACACCACCTCACAAGACAGGTGGGCTCAGCCAGACAATTATGCAGAGTGGGATGCAGTCAACTTAATGTGATGTGAAGCACCTATATTAAGGTAATTGCCAACCATCCTCAGAGCCTGGGGGCTTGATATGGTTGTCCTTACATAGATGTGGTTTCAAATGCCAGAGTCAGACAGGACAACTAAAGATTACAGGTAGATCTGACAGTGTGCTTACGTGGTGGTGCATCCAGCCCCACATTGGGCTGCACTGTGATCTCAGAAATGCTTACTAGGCCTTGGCCTTGGCAAAAAGCATCTGGGTTAAACTCCTCTTGTTAGAAACATTGTCTTCTCCAAGAAACTTCAACTGTCTAAGGAGCACCTGGGTTTTTTTTGCAAACAGCCTTGGAAAGTTTTTTCTTGACTGAACAACAACTTCAGTAGAATAACATCGGTTTTGAAATTTCACAGGAAGTTACTGATGCGAGTTATGGCCAGGATGGAAAATTACTATGACTAAAGACAACACTCTTGCCCTATAAACAGTGGCCTAAGTGAGGCCCTTTGAGCTTTTTTGGACCACAGCAGGCTGTGACTGGGAATCATGCTCTGAGTGGCATCTCAGGGCCAGGGAACTCTCAAGTTTGCTATAACTTGAAGAATTGCCAAATGACAATTATGGATCCTGGGACGATACTTCCACTCCTCGAGGCTCAGCTCTTTGCCTGTTGAGAAGATGTGAAGGTATCTGGCTCCACTGAATTCAAGGGGAATTTTTCAGAGATATATACTTTGTACACACTCCTTAAGGTTTGAGTCAGTGTGTGTGAATGTGCTATGGCAAATATACTATGAATTTTGCTCTCTTAGGTTCTCAAGCCCATTAGGTTCCTAAGTAAGTGAGCTTGTATAAGCACTGTTGTGCTTATAGTAAATTCTGTAGAATATTTTGTTAGTTTTTTAAAATTAGGTTGTTAATTAAGTGCTGTTAAGTTAAAGTGCAGTTGAAACTTCTAGGTCTAAACCTTTAATAAAATCTGTGGCTAAATTTGGCAGGGGGGTCCATGCTGAACTTTTTATCCTTGCCTGTTCTATCCTTATCCCTTTTCCATCCCTAGCCTCCACATAGATAATTTTAGGTTAATTTTAGTTCTAACTTGATTGATTTTAGATTTTAGTCCAATTTCTCTGAGTGTGTGCTTTAAGCAACAAGTAAGTAGTAGAATGAACCATGCCAACAAGCTTTGTTGTACTTTCATATTAAAAATGCTTTGGCCAATACTTTGGCTGCTCATTTAGTGAGCAATGTAAACCGCTTATTCATTATAGGAAAAATATGCCTTTGGGATAAGCAGCTAGAGGCCAGATGAGTTCCCTGAAGACATATAAAATTGTTTCTCAGCTTCCAAATCTAGAAATAAGCCTATCATGAAGTCTTTTATTCCTCTGCTGCACAACAGTTGGGATTTGGCTGCCTAATGCCTCTGCTTTAATAATTTTTTCTGCTCCAAAGCAACCTGCATAGCTTCTAGTTCCTGTGGAGGAACATGGATGTCCAATAGAGCATTTGTCAAGCCTGTAACTCCTGGGAAGATGTCTCATTTTCCACAAGGTATCTGAAAAGCCATTGAAAACTTATGTTCACGTATTCTAATGATGCCTTAGGGAGTCTAGTGAGACTATACTCTTATCACAGGAATCTGTGCAGGGAGTCTAAAACTAGGTGTTACAAGTCCCATTAACCCAATTCTGTTGTCAAGGAGTAACCTTTCATCAATGTCATGTTCTTTTGAGATGCCTCTAAGCATCTGCACTAGCCTCTAGCGACTGTTCCAGGTGATCATCAGTCTCTCATGGGTCCTATGTTGTAGTGTATGTCTTCCAAAAACCCTAGGGCATCTAAAATTCTTCAGTGTAAACAACTGAATCAAATATCTTTCTCCAAAAAGACTGTGAGAAGCCACAATGTGCCCAGTATCTCAAATATATATGTCATATATATGTCAAACTAGTGCCATAAGCCATGCTTAAAATGGCAGAATTTTCTCAGTTATGGTCATTAATAAAGGACCTGAATTATGGAGGGCAAAACTGAATGACAGCTGAAACATATATGCTTGTGAAATACTGGTGGCTTAACATCTTTTCTTGTTCTGAATTAGAACTTAAAAGACCTTATGAAATAGACTGTATAAAATACTGTAAAATAATAAAGAATTTAGAAAATACTTTCATAAAAATGACCAGTAGGGTCTTTGAAACACTTTGAGTCTACTGAACTGTATACCACTGGGGTTTTCTTGGGTGTTTTTCTTGGGATTTCTGGTGTAGTTCAGAGTTCAGCTGCTTTCACTGTCATGGCTCCTCCTGGCAGATATAGCTGTAATGCTTTTTATGCCCATCATGTTAACTTTTCCAGACTACCTGACAGGTATTGTGGTTTATTTTTCATAGCATCTGCTGAACCTAGTGTGCAAAGTTCTGCTTGAAAATGATAACTTGCTCATGTGTATTTTTTCTTCATTAAATATGTAAAGTTAATATGTAGAGTAATACTCAGGAAAAAAATCTCCAGTTTATAAAAATCCTGACAGGTATGCTATAAAGAAGTGATTGGTGAACAAAAAGAACCTGGTTACATTTTAAAGTGACCTTCAGCAGCACACAATTAAATGTACATTTATTTATTGTAACTAAAAGGGAGAGAAAAATGACTAGTTAAATAATCCACTAAAGAGTGTTCAACTAATTCTGTCATGAATAATATTCATCCCTACATTGTCTTCATAGAGAGAAGACAACAAACTCTTTGACTCACTTTTCTTAAATTCACAACAAACCCTTAAATCGTCACTTTTCTTAAATTCACGCAATGAACAACGTTTGCCTTCTACACCAGCATAATCAGTTGATAATCACAAGATCTGGAAATCTTCTGGACCACTAGCTAGATGCCAAGTGTGCTGTGCTATGTTCCAGCTCAGGTGAAACTCTGTTTTCCGTGGCCAATATCAGTCATGTAGATCTTGGAAGATGTGGCTGAGTAACAAGGAAAAAAAGGAATGTGTGCTTAAAGTACTGCATCTAAAACTTGCCAATACCAAGGCTCTGTTTCCTTTCCCGAAAACAGTTACAAATCCCTATTCCATTTTCTTCCATTTCTCAGAAGACTTCTTAGTTATACTGAGAATATCATTCCTCTTGCCCAGCTAAGAACATCTGGTTTAGGATTTTCTAAGGTTAATATGCTTCTGCGACATCTTAAAGAAGAATAGAGACCACATGTTCAAAAAACATGGAATAACTTCAGGTAAGCATAGCTTCATAAAAGTCAGAGTACAACAACTGGTATGTCGTCTTTAAGAATTCAAAATCAAATTTCCATTGTAACCCACCCGTTTCACTTCGGTGTGACCAAGAAGGTAAAGTCCCACTGCAGGTAATATATAGTTTTTCCGGGCAAAGATTTCTGCCCCTTTTAACTTCAAGTCATGCTCTTTCATGAGTGAAAATCATAGTACAAGGTCTGCGTTACTATGACAAGTGAAGGAAAAAAAAATTGATAAAGATTTGTAATAACCTAAAAGAAATTTCATACATCACTGAAGACACAGAAAACTGAAAATAAAAGAGATTGGGGTTATATTTCTTTTTAATAATGTCAGTCAAAAATGTTCCAGTCAGTGGTCTGAATACTATGGATGAGGACAGATTTACCACTTCATTTCACTGAATAACAATTTCAAAGCTTAGCAAAATCTAGGTAAGAGGAGATGGTGAAGCCTAAACTTACTGTCAACAAATCACACTAGACAAATAATGCATTTTGATAAAATAGCTGCATGATCCTTGAACTGGAATATCTAAATGAGACAAAAGGTTTTAGAGGAAGGATGAAGGGAATTTGTAAAGAATCAGTGACACCAAATAGGTTCATGTGCAGTTTTGCTGTCACAAAAGAAAAGGGGGCAAAGCTGCATGATACTTACAGCCTTGTAAACTCTGTGTAATGGGCATAGTAGTAAACTCATTTAGAATAGATGTGGGTAGACTTTTGACTTTAAAAAAGAAAAAGGACAAGAGTGTAATCAACACTGTGACCTCCCTGGATGCCCAAACTGTTGCTTAGAAATTAATCAGAGGACTGCTCAGATTGTAATATGGGCCCAATGTTTTTGTTTTTTTTTTATTCAGGGCAAGGTTTTACGAGTAGGTTATGCAAAAGGATGAAGCTTATGTTACCACTGAAATGGGACCCTGGTTTCCTTCACCCCTGTACTTATTCATATCTGCCCCACACCACACAGACATGTGTCAGTTCTGCTCAGTTCCCTGATCATGTTCACCACCAGTCCTACCAAAATATGATCCCTTTTGTCATGGGTCTACCACTGGATCCCATGCACTGAACAGCTTTGTGATTGCTGGTGGGAATAAATGGGAGAACGTGCAAATGTGGAATCCTTACAGTGGTCTCAAACAGTGAAACTACACTTTTTCTTAGAATTAATTTATCATCAACAATAGTATGCAGCAGCAACACAGAGATATTCCACATTTGTATTCTCAACATTATGTGGGATTTGATTGCTTTTCTTTCACTGAATACTCTTTCTGTTTACAGACTGAACAAAGAAAACTTACAAAGAGGGAGATAACAAATAGACAAATTGACAAAAGCATTTTATATTAGATTTCTGAACTTTTGAGATTTTATAAACATTTCCATAAAAAAGGGGAATGCCTAAGTATTTGTGAATTAACAACACTATGTCAGAGCAGAATGAATGCCATTTTATTTCTTTGTGTTTCTCTGTTTCTCCATTCTTCTTATTTTTCACATTGTCTTTACTGTTTATTATACAAACATGCTCTGTAGAAATGTGAATTGACTAACAAAAGTAGTTAGTGGCAATAAGGATGAAGTTTGACATCAGCTGCAAGCTACAAGAACAAATGAAAAAGAAGCATGGGAACACAATTCCAAAACAAAAGAGAATTTAAGAAAGAATATGCTATGGGATTTGTTGTATCCTCAATCAACATAATGTACAGATCTGATAAGGTAGAATGTCAAAAGCATGCTTAGTTCTGGGTATCACTGGAATTTACATAGAAATGCTACAACAAGTAATAGATACCTATGGAATTAAAAATACAGTATATAAAAATAAATTACTTTATTATTGACATTTGGAGTTATTCTCTCAAAACTGTTGCAGAGCTTGCACAGTATTTGTTGAGTGATTTTTATCTTAAATGGAATCCAGAGAGCCAATTGAACAGGAAAAAAAAAGGTATTGTGAGATTTGGAATGTTATATCCTTCTTAAATGTAAATATAGTGTCAGAGAGCACAATAAAGTCCTTCAGTGTACCAATGAGAACCAGAGCTTCCGTCTGTGAAGAACAAAGGAATTTTAAAAATATCTCCCAATGGCACAAGATATAATAATTTTTTATTAAAATTTTAATTCTGTTTTTCTTCTGCTTTAAATTCATAGAAATACAAATTTGAGATTGTCTGAAGCCAGTAGAGCTACTCCATTGTGAGACCAACCTGTTTAAACTTTTATTTCCTCATTTCATTCATTTGCCTTCAGTAATTTTTCTTGGCTTGACAGGACTTAAGTCACCTGTGTTGGCTTTGATACAATAAAGTAATTGACTTTCAGATGTTCAAGGACATCTTGCCCCATCAACACCTTCTCATCTATGGATGTGTATGTACAGACTTATGTATATAGGCAAGAAAGATGTAACTGTGAAGTGAAGCTGAGAGATCAATGCGGTTCACTTTAAAATTTCATAGACCTGATTATTTCCAAAAGTCATGTAAGTACCTGGTGAGATTAAGTGTGAAAGTTCATCTCAAAGGTTACCATCCTAAAAATAACCTTTGAAAGGCTCAGCATTTGTAACAACAGAGAAAACCTCCCTGGTGGTGCCAGAGTAGCAGCAGTGGTCTTTTTGAAAGCTAAAGATAGCTCCACTGACCATGGCAGCCAGCTGCCTCAGGTCCTGGGCTTGGAGAGAGGGCAGCCCCAGAGGTGGCCACAGGCAGCAGCAGTACCACAAGTGCTAAAAAAAATAAATTAAAACCATCTTTGTTAATGTGTTTGCTTAAAAGTCAGTCTCTTAAAAGGCTTAGTTTAACATGAAAATAGTGCATAGGGGTCATGGTACACCTGGACAAAGATAGCAGATGGCAGTGTTTAGTTTTTGAAATAAGAAGAAAATGCAGAGAACTGCATTAGATGCTCTGTCAGAGAACTAGTCCTCAGGATAGCCCCAGGCACTGGCAGTAGAGCAAACAGCAATGGGTGAGGAGTGTGGGGGTATGTGCTTTGAGGGAGTCATGCCTAGTAATGGCAACCCCCAGAGAGGGTAATAAGACCAGGTGAAGAGAGAAAAAGAGGGAAAAAATTAAAGCCAGAAATCCTTTCTATTGTTGTGAGAGAGCAAAGGAGTAAAATGCTGCTGGAGGCACATAATGCACTATGCAAGTGACCACAGCTGCCCAGCTCCTCCACAGCCTCAGTGTGGTTAGCACCAGTGCAACCAATTATGCCAAATGTATAATTAGTGGGTGAGGGACCAGAGCAGGCTTAGTCACTGAGACATCTAAAGTACTCCTGAGCTTTTCTGCAGAAACAAAAGGGTAACCAGAGAAGGACCTCCATGCACACCAAAAGGTACAAAGCTGCTCCTGAAATTCTCATCCAGGAGCTGCAGGGCACTGTTCCCTGCTGGATCTGAGCCCCAGTGTGAGCTGAGCTGTGCTGGGGGATCCACAGAGGGCCAGGCGTGGGAGTAGTGTAGGGGCAGTGGGGGAGTGGGCGCCCAAAGCATGGTGACATAAAGGAATGATATTTCTGAAGGGCAGTCATGGGCTATAGAGGAGGGCTCAGCCTGGTGCTGAAAATGTGCTTGTGGAGCTGCACTGATCTACATGGACTACTCCAGTTCTTCATTTCTTCTCCTGCCCAGGCTCATAAATCCTCACCCGCCATGGGCAGAGAAGCCCCAACATTAGCATGCTGCTCCTCATCCTAATTCCCAAAAACATGATGGATTTTCTTGTGTTCCTGTGCTCCCCAAATTGCTCTGACAGGACAACAAGGTATCAGTGTTTAATTCCACAAGCACTTGAAAGGCCTAACAACAAAAAAGTGATACTTTTGACAGCCAGAAGTCTGCTTTGATATCAGTAACAACAGAATTTTCCCAAGGTAAACAGTAACATGCTAGAAGACATTCACCTTATCTGCAACTGGTGATATAACTCAAGAATGATGCCTTCTATGTTATCTTCTTTTTCCATATAAATGCTGAAAATACATTATGACAAACATGTTCTCTTTGCAAAAAAAAACTGCTTTAGATTGAGAATTTTCTTTTCCACAGCTTTAAGGGCACGACAGATCACCAACCAGTACGTAAGTGGGACAATTTTGGGAGAAAATGTCAGAGCAGCAGCAGCTCTGACATGGTCCAATTTCTCCACTACTCACAGCTTGCTGCTCTAGAGTACTCTGTTCCATTGTCTGTGTTAGCAGCCCCTCAAGCTTCCATGATGTAAAAAAATCTGCACATGACAGATTTTAAAACTAGCCATTTCAGAGATAGAAGGGAAAATGGAATTTTTTTCAACCCATCAAACTTAAATCTGATTTCTCTGGTAGTTGAACTGACTTGGTGCCTTAGAGCAAAGTAAACACATATGTTTGGGGAGGCTTTTAAACTACTTGACACCAAACCACCTCGTGCCACACAGAGAATATTTTTTCAGCCTTACAGACTTGTGATGTATGTAAAGCGCTGGCTTTCACGTGTCTCTTTGAGATGCAGTTGGTGGTGTGGTGCTACGTGTGACCTCAGACATCTGGACTAGCTGTCAGCCAGAACCATGAGAGCTTGCAGCACCATACTGAGGCACTTTCACATCAGATGGAGAGGAAAATATTCTCAGATATTGGCTCTCTCCCAAAACCAGTACTTCCCTTGGATCACACCTCATGCAAAGCTCTGTATGGCTTGAAGAGAAAGATAGGTTATTGGCATATTTTGCACAGGCAGTCTGTTGGCTTTATTGTAAGTGACGACAGCTCCAGCCTGGAGGAGGCATGACTGCATGTTTCTTTGTGCATATATATGCTACTTCCCCTGCTGTTTCAATTTGATTTTGTATTTTCTCTTTGAAAAATATAAGATAGCTAAAAACCATCTGACTTCCATAGCAAAAAGCATATGCCAGTTGCAGGTATTCCTGAAAAAAAAATAATAGAAGTGTACACATACAGTAAAAATGGGATACGGTTTTCATATATAGTAGCAAATCAAATTACATTTGAAGGTAAAATCTATTTAATCCCTCTTCCATCCACAGTTGCTGCAAAAATAAGCCACAAATTGGTGCTAACACTGAACAACATCACTGAGACTGTTCTACAAAGCATCCCCATTAGAAATTTGCATCCAGATCCTATAGGCTTTTGGAGAAATTGCTTCAGTAGCAAGACATAGCTATCATTTGTCAAGTAATTCTCTAGGATAAGATTCTCAGATACCTGCTGACTTTAATCAAGCAGAGAACAATATCCCCAGTTTGAAGGCAGCTCCAACAGTGCTGCTGAGCAGCAGAAAGGAATTCCCATTGAGAAGGAGTGGGAAAATTAAGTAAGGTGTCAGGCAGGACCCTCAGGTGGAAGGAGCAGCCCATGGAACCCACGGTGTCTGGCTCACCACTGTGGCCCAGCAGGGAGAGAGAAGGCTTCTCCTGCAGGGGAGCTTGGCTGCAGCAGGTGAGGGCAGAGCCCACCTCGCTCAGGGCAGGCCTGGTGGGAACCTGCGACACCGCGGCTGCCGAGGTCACAAGTCACTCCTGACCTTAAACACTGCTGGAAGTTTTAAATCAGTTTTATGCAATCTAGTGAAATTTGTAAGAGTCTTCACTCTTTAAGGTGACTGAAAGTTAGTGTCCTGAGCAGCGTCCTAAGAGCAGTCCTGTAACTCAACAGATGCAAATTGTCATTGCCAGCAGCACACCAGGAGCTGCACTCTGACTCCACAGGGCCCCCAGACTCGTCAGGGTTTGGCTGGCTTTGTCCTGGGCTGCCTGCAGCTTTGCTTTGACTTGCTTCTGCTGTTACCAGCAGCTTCCTAATGAACACGTGGCTACTGTCTAACTTGATTTACTTTTGCTTAGTTTTATATAATCATCTAGTATAACCATAACCTTTTACACAGATACTATTTAGCAAGCTGTTATTTTCTGCAGAAAAAATATATTTAACCCTAGAAAAATAATGTGGTGTAAAGGAATGGTACAGTTGCAAGAGCCTTTGGCTAGAGGGACAGAGTGGAGGATTAAAGGCATGGAAGTAACCTGCTGTGAACAAATCACCAGTGGTTAGTTGGAGAAATGCATTTCTGAGGACTGGGTTAATTGGTTTTAGGGTTAACAAAGAAAACAAGGAAGAAGTATCCAGCATATATGATGTAAATGAAATCTCACATTTCCAATGAAAAAAAAAAAGAGAAGTGGCACATTTTGATAGAAGATACATAACAATAGCCCCATGGGGTAAGCAAGAAGAGACCCCCACTCCCACCACCAGCATCATACTCTGCTTGTCATAGGGCAGGGGTGCATGATGGCCTCTGACACTGAAGCACTGAAAATTTGTGTGCAGGGAGAGAGTGGAGGGAGAAATAGGAAAAGGGGCAGCCATTAGGAAGGGAATAGAGCCTTTGTCCTACACCAAAGAAGGTGTTTTGAGGAACTATCTTGTGTCCCATAAAACTGAGACTGACTTTGCTTAGTGCAGAACGATTCACTACTGGAAGGCAATAAAGATTAAATTACGAAAACAAGGAACGTGCAAAAAAATGTGTTTACTTCCTGCGTAGTGACTATACAGTGATTTGGGCAGACGAATTCATCAGGGTCTACAAAAGTAACCAACACAGCCAAGAGCCCCTAATAAACAGTGTAACTTCTATAAAATTGCTCTGAGACATTGCAGCAGAAAGGGATCTTCTCCACCTCGGGTGAATGCTGTGACTCCAGACAATTTCGTAGTCTTGAAAAACTCTCTTTTACTTTTCCTGTTCTTTTTTGTGCACATGAGTATGGCTTTTATTGCCTCAGTTTCATTCAGCATCACAAAAAAAAAAAATCAGATTTCAAGGCTTCAAAAAGTTTTGTTTTCCATCCTTTCTGAAACCCAGTGCCAAATTCAATTTTCTCCACAGGTTGACTAACTCACAGTGAGGAACAGAAGTAGAAACATGACATTATATTGGGAAAAGTAAGAAATGATGGAAGAGTTTTAATTTCTTAGTTCAGGGGATCCATGTTAGAAGAGCATTGAGGCCACTATTAGCAGATTTTCTTTCCGAAACAGTTTGCTCTGGAGAAGGGAACCCTCCTTCCAGAACCAGAAGCATTGTTTACTGCCATTTGGGCTGATGATATGGCATAATTAGTTGGCAAATATGAAAAAGCTTTTTCTCAGGTGGTGAGTTGCTCTGCAATTGACAGAAACACACTAGCATAATTTGGATGTTGTCAGAAGAGATAATGCCAGTGACAATGTCAAGTCTATTTTGTCATGTATTATAGTATAGATCTGATGACTAGTTTTTTTGCTGGCAATATCACTCAGCAGAGAGAAGAATACATGGGAGAATGACAACAACAGTCATCTGTGGCAAGAAAAGTAGCTTTAGAAACGTTCTTAAGGCAATGTTCATTCAGAGGGATTATTCTATAATGCAAACAATCTGCTTGCAAGCACACTGCGATGATGACTCTCACTGTGAAGAATAGCTTTGCTGCATGCCCTTCCTTGGCTGTGTGAAAGGATGTATGAGGTCATGGATAATTACCACTAACCCCACTGGGTGTCCACTGCCAGCAATTCCAGTGCATCTGTGGACACCCCATGTGTACAGCCTGTAATGTACCACATAGCAAAAAAAAATCTCATTGGCTTTTTACAAGTCATTTACTTTGTGTGACAGATGTCCAAGGTTTTAAATAAGTGTTCTGTGCAAAGGAGCTTGGATGACTTCATAAGAGGTTACAGGATGAAGCATTTTATTTCCTTTGATGCCAATGTATGTGAGTATATTAAGTATATTTCATAAAGGGCTGAATGTTAGCATATTGTTGTCCAGTAGGGACTTCAATTGCCAGTAACTAGTGCCTACAACCCAAGTATGCAGAGATAATTATGATTGACTGGACAGCTCCTGCTGTAATGAAGCTAAGAATAATTCAAGTTGTCTTGGAGACAAATAGCAGCAATTACTAAAAAAGGATGAAAATAAGGGGAAAGTATCAAAATACTAATAATCCATAGGGTGATATTAAAAATCCACTAAGAATCCATGGGGTGGATTTCCCATGCACAGAAGCCATTACGTCAGTTTACCAGTGTTTTGGAATTCCAGGATGAGCACCCATGGGCACATCTTCATGGGAGAGCTCACAGCCATAGCACAGTTTGTACAGGATAATACTGGCCTGAAAGTTCAGAAAGCATGTTTGCATGGTCCCAGGTCCAGCCTACAAAGCCATAATTTGCCTTTTCAGCAGGGTGTATTAGCTCAGGCACAGCACAGCACTCCAGGACCAGCTCTGAGCACGGTCAAAGTTAGCTCAAATCTCTCTGCATGTACTCATTTAGACATATCCTCTCATAGTTCTCAAACACATTTTTGCTGTGTATGCCAAATTCCCAGTGGCAACAGTTTTGACAGTCACAGTCAAAATGCAACTGTGTAATAGTAAGTTTTCTTATGGCAGTTGCTCATGAAGTCCTTGGTGACTACGCATAGATACCAAAAAACATTGTGAAGTGCTGCTTTAAGAATGGTGTGACTTTAGTAAAATCTTTCTAGGTGTTAATCAATAAAATCATATTACAAAATTCTGGGCGCCTACTTCAGAGAAAAAAATTGTTTTCCCGTGTTCATGTTCTTTCTTGTGAAAGATTAGTAAATTAATTTCTGAGACCCTCCAAGCAGAGACTACATAAACAAATGTAATGATTTTGTTTTAGAATAATTAAGAGGCCTGGTCGAGACAGGTTGATGTTTTCCCCACCATTAAATTCTCCGTTGCCAGAAAAAAAAAGTAAAATCAATGTAAGATAAGAAGAACTTTAAGTGGAAGCCTCGTTTTTTTGTACTTTTTTGTTTGTTTTGTTGGTTTTTGTTAAAGGATGGATAAAATGGTTGTCACAATAGAAATAAGATGCTGTTATATATGCACAGCTATGGATTGCAGTGAATGCTTTACATGTCATAACTCTCATCCTAACTTGAACCTTAGAATCTCCCCTTATAAATACAACAAGCCATGATCTATGCAAATAGCTGAAAACATTGTGTCAACCTGATCTTTCCTCCTGCTTCCTCAATTGCTGCCCAATCCTTCGTCTTCATCAGGCAGTACTTGTTTATCTCATCTACCTTTTGAAAACTGTCTTAGACTTATTTTTGACTATTTCAATCTCATCAGTTAGCTTCCATTCAAGAGCTTTTTGGATGAAGAAACAGTCACTGTGCTTTTTTTTATTTATGCTAATTCCTGCAGAAGATTTCCCAATATTATTAAGCTGTTTCTGCGTTCCCTTGTGTCCGTGTCATCCTGAGATGGCACAGGTGTGCTCCGCCTCTAGAGATGCAGCCACTTTGTACAAAAATGCCACCTGCTCCAGTGCTGGAAACGAGCAAATTGTTTCACATGTTTACATTAAAACTAGAAAGGGAACAGGACAAACCCTGATGCCTATCACTGCTTTGCTATACAGTTTTTCTTCTTGCGGGGGGTGTAGATCAATGTAATGAGGCACTCCAGTAAAGTTCTACAAAGGGGTCACCCTGATACAGTTACTCTGATAAATAATGATGGGACCAGGCAAATGCTTCACCCCTGAAAATTGCTCTTTTGCATCTGGTTTTTGTTTTGGACCACCCCAAGCTGGTCTCTAGAAATCAGTGCTCAGGTAAGGTGGGCAAGTACTTCAGGGCAAGGACCAATTCCAAAAGCCAGTACTGATGAGCCTGTATGAGATCTGGCTCACTCCATTCTGCACAGTCCTAATTATCCCAGAAGGATCTTCATTCTCACAAACACCCATGTTTCCATCTCAGTGAAGGCAAAAAAAGCCTCAGGTTCTCATTGATGGGCTACAACAGGACATTTACACTATTTCTGAACCTAGAACTGTGAAAAAAAATACATGCAATAATACTTATATCCCAGATGCCAGAGCAGTTTCTGTGATACTCATGACAAAGTTCCATTCCAATTACTGTGGTATAACTCTTCTCTGGGGTTCTGTTGTTATGCAGCATCCACATGGCTGACCTGGTCAAGATCAGGCAAGCCTGAAATGGTATAGAGGGCCTCTCTACTCTATCACTTGACCATAGTGTGATGAACCATTGTAGGGTTTTCAAGCAGGGGCTCAGGGCCATCTTTTGATGTCCTCCTCTGTTGCTATTGAATTAATAAAGGAGGTTGAGAGCAACTCTTTACCTAAAACAAGCAGCTCTTACTCCAGTTTGGAGCTATAAATCTGCCTTACTGCTGACATGAATGATATTCCCATATCACCTCTAAACCCTGCACTCACAATTAATCTTTCCTATATCACAGCTGGATTCATTCAGTGAACCTCTCTTTTAGTTTTGGGGATGGCAAGATTGTTGTTTTGAACATAATACACTAATATGGAAGGAGGAAAATATGTTAGAAAAACTACAGAAAGACAGGAAGACTGGTAGAGAAAAACATGTACCAAACACTCAAGGATTTAGGACAGCAGATAGATAGCAGCATCTTTGGAGGTTGATGATGTTTTGTTTTCATTAAAATTCTGACCCTATTCAGTGGCATTTTTTTTGTGTTTTCTCATCTAGACTGTGCCAGGTTATTTTTAATTGTGTAATTCTCCAGCAGCTTACAGATATAAAACTCTCTTCTATAATAGAAAATGAAATTTCTATGTGAGCCAGCTACTAGAGAGTGAGAAGGAAGCAATATCTGGGTTAACAGACTGTTTTAAATCCATTCTCTAAGGACATTTCTCTTTCCCTTCAGCATTTTCAGTCTGCCTGCCTCTTCTTGCCTGCTTACTTTGTCAATGTTCAGGCCAATTGTGATCTACTTGAAAAGGTAGGATGGATGCATGAAAGAATGGCTTTTCACACCAAGTGAACATTCAAAATAATCTGACAATAACAGAAATGTGCTGGAGAATAGCACCCAGGGCAGGACTGGAGGAATGGTGCTTGGATCAAGGCACATTGCACAGGACAAATAATGAGCACAGTAGCAAACAAGAAACTTTTATTTCATTAGTTGCCCTTGAGGTAGCGGTATTGCTTTGATCTTAATTTGCAACAGCAATAGCAAAAATAAAGTGAAATATTTAATCTTTGAAGTGCAGTAGCCCCATATTTGCTCATATTTATCGACCTCAAAGGTACACAACTAGCGTGTACATGATTTGGACTGTCTCTATGCAGTCTGTGTGTGGCATAAAGGTCTAAGGACAATTTATACAGCTGAAAATGACAAAAAAGGTTTTTTAGAAGCAAAACTTTGTATGCATGTTGCATAAGAAAATTTTCATAGATTGTACTCTGTGCTGAACCCTCCAGTCTTCCATTTGCAAGCTTGCAAGCTTTATGTTATAAAACACTCAGGATCTGAGTCAGTGCTGTGAACTGCCTTTGATATCACTAGCCTCTAATATTCCTCCCAGCAGGAATGCTAAAGTTCACTGCCAATAGCTTGGAGGTAGGCTGATGGTGTCCAAACTAAAGGAGTGCAGAAAGAACATTTTATGCCTGAAAAGTGCTAACATGTCCAGAGGAAAAGAGATCTGTGTTACAATACCCTCAGGGCTTTGAAATAGCACTTGCAACAACATTGAATTGTATTCTGATGTAGCAGGGTCTAACTCTTATCTGAAGAACAGGCATTTTGGACTCCACATAGACAGAATATGGTGCTTTGTAATAAAATAATGATAGGCAGAAGCCATACAAGATTGTGCAAGGATCATCAGTTTCACTCAGAACTTTAGGCTAAATTATCAGCCATAGCACAAATAACAGAAAATCTCTTCAGTTCATTTATGTGGCTTAGTCTGGGAGATCAATAACTCCAACTCATAGTCCATTTTAACTGTCTTGTGATGGGTGCAGCAGTGTCCCTCTCTTGCACATTAAGATAATTTTGGAAAGCACTTGAGGAGCCATGTGTCAGTGTTTTGACATTAAATCTGTTTAATCAGTAAATGTTAGATATTAGATTTACTAAAATATTTCTACGCTTAAGTCACATCCACTGTAAGTTGGATGAAAAAGTATACCTGCATTTTTTTTCAGGAGAAAAAAAGCAAATATTTTGATTTGTGGGTACAAAATTACAGAATATGATAATTAAGTAGAATTCTTTTAGTTATGATTTTTTTTCCAAATGAATAGACTAATCACATCAAACTAGTCTTCTGCCACACATTAATGTAATCAAACTGTTTTTTTTTTTCCTTTCAGTATTATTCTGGCAATGAAAAATGCAACTGAGTTGTCAAGACCATTACTTGATAAGCAAAAACAGTAACATGAGAAGGCACAATCTCTTTTTAACCTAGTGGAGGTATCATGTGATAGAAATGCCATATTGAGAGCCTAGAAATTGGACATTCTCTTTCAGAGGCTACACGTGACTTTGAGTAAATAATTTAGTGGATTACTTGACCATGAGAAATGACATCATCCCAGTCTTAGCATATCAGCTTTTTATAGGTATTCCTGATTACACCTGATAATGTTGAAGGGGAAAGCACGTTCCTGGTGTTAACCTGTCTGAGGCAACACAGTTTAATTGAATGTAAGTTGGAGTCCATTCTTGCTTAGGAAGTGCCAGTGCAAGTCACACACTGCACACAGGGACTCACCAGTGCTCCAAAAACAAGAGTTCCCCACACTCTAGGTGAAGACACTAAATCTGGCCAGATAACTCAGATCCTAGCAGTGTCCTAAGGTATTTGTGGTACTCTTTCTCCTGCATGAAATGAAAAAAGTAACATTCACTGTGGAACCCCAGACTGAATTTGCAAGGGTGGAATTTGGGGAAACAAAGCTGATACTCTCATCTATCACATTTGTGTTGATAATCATTGAGAAAATATGGACTTGCTCTTAATGTGGTTAGAGTTCTAAGTAAGCCAGCATTGCAAGTGTGAGTGAGCTGAGCTTTGTGGAGTCTATTAAATGCTTTGATGTCCACAGAAGCATGGTGCAGCAAACACTCACAGCTGCCTCTGTTGGAGTGTTAAAGCTGCTGAGCTCTAGCTCCTGTTGGGAAGAGGTACTGAGCATTACACAAGAGCCACAGTAGAGGAACAGGGCTGTGTTTGAGAGTAGAATGGGGAGATTTGGCAGTAAAAGCATCTTGTCTGGAAGACACACACTGCAAAATTCTGGCACATGAGTCCAGGTGGGCAGCACTTGCTGGACACCTTGGAAGTATGGTGGACCCTCTTCTCCATTTTAAATAGGGACATACTTTGTCCCGAAGGAATGCATCAAAGAAAAGATGACAAAATAACCATGACAGATTTTACTGTGATAAAGGATAGCCTGGCCAATTTTGTGCCATGCTTCTTTTCATATAGAAAGATAGTTCTTGCATTAATGCTTTGGAGTCACTGGGTAACATAAAGAGATCAGGTTCCTGAGGTAAAGGCAAAAACATGCCTGAGATTGTGAACTTCACAGCTACAGTCACAGACAGCCTTCCACTGTCAGGTGTCCTGTTCTCTGAAAGTCATTGGCTATGGGCCAAAACAGTCATAAGTAAATTAAAGTTCACTCATTAAGCCATAGCAATGTAGATAATATCATTACACCATGACAAAAACAGCTTCAGAAATTAGTCCCAAGCCCTTTGGGTAAAGACACAAGAAGATCCAAATACATTCACTCACTTCCACATTTTCATGCTGAAGAGCATGTCAGAAACATGCAGTTTATCTCAACCCACAGAAATCTATCCATAAGGCATGTGCAGAAACACATCCCAACACAGTGACTAATCCTGCACCAACAGCACTGTTTTCTTAGTCACTTGGTGGCTTGGAAGATACATTTAGAACTGATTTGACAATAGAAAGCTAATATTTTAATGCCTCAAATGAACCTTTTCTTAATTATTTACTTGCAGACTCATGAAAATTTGCTTCCATACTGTAATTATTCCAAATTATTCACATTTTTTCCTTGTATGCATGTGTGGGATTATGGATATATTGAGAGGTGTAAAATACAATATTCAATATCTATAAATGACAACTGATTATATAAGCAACATAGCTCTGTCTCATTTCCCTCACTCACTGAGTGTAATTGACATTTGGACTGGAAGAAGCTGGTGCAGGGCTGAACACCTCAGGGGAGAGTGGTGATTTAGGGATAGGTTGTAGCTAAAAGAAATAAGAGCTACTTTAAGCACTTATACATGCATCATTTTCAAACTACATAAGACATCACTTAGTCAGGTTCCTAAAAAATCCACAACCTCCTACACTCTTTATTGGTATAAGTGCAGAACTTAATTTTGGCTCACACTACTCATACAAATGAATCATCTGTGGAAATGCTTGGTGCGCTGACAAAAAACCATCATAACTTGATGCTTCTTCCTCAGGTCCAGAAGGTTTGACAGATCTGATACTGGCCCCCATAACGGCATTTCTAAACTTCCCACTGCTGCTCTTGAGACCATCAGTATGTCCCAGGAAACAGCAAGGGAGCCCTTAATCTAGTGTACAACACAGGATAGGCATCTGCTATGCTTTTTTTAGTGTTGCCAATTTAAGTAGATTATTAGCATCAGCCTTATGTAGGCATGTAACTGGAACCCAAAGGATGGGACTGTGGAAGGAATGATGCAAAGCTAAACAGAAGTAAGGAGCCAAGCAGCTGCCCCAGTTGGCCTCATTGCCTCCTCCAGGCAGTCCCTGACTCTTGCACAGTGCTGCCAAGGGTTAAATCAAAGTTCATATAGACAGAACTTTATATAATGTCCTCTCTGCCTCCATTCTCTTTTACAGATAGTTTGTTCTAATACACTCCATATATAATGTAAGTTTATCTCTCTTTATTTTGGCAGGATATTGCAACCTTTGAACTGAAATATCCACAGCCTGCTATCATAACAGAGCTTCTGACATATCAGTATAACCCAGTTTGGCAGGCATCCCTGCAAATACTATTAAAAGTTTTATTGCTGAAAAAATGTAGCTATTCCCTACCTTACACTCTTTTAAGTGATCTGGTCTCCTGAGTACCAGGAGGAAAGAAATTGCCACGAGCACGTGAAGGCTGTTGAGGTTGTATTTTGAGGTTATATCTCCTTGCTATATCCTAAAGAACAAGAGAAGAGGTGGGGATGTGGAATGGCTCTGGGTGAAATAAATGGATAGAACAATGGAGAGACACCAAACTAATAGCAGAACTGGTCACTGATGATGTTAAGGTAACATAGGATCTGTGCAATTCTTCATTGGAAGAGACAAAAGCCCATAAGAAGCAAAAACAAATCAGGAAGACAGGATATTGCCAGGAAAGATCACCCAGGGGACTGTGAGAGCCACATATGAAATCAAAGGAGAGGTAAGGGATGGTTTCTGTTAAAATATGTTGTTATAGTGAAGAAAAGCTGATGGTAGCTTAACCAGGCATACATGAGATAGAAAAATTAATGTGTCCTGAGAACAGTGGATTTGATCATCAACTACAACAAGGCAGAGGCTAAGGCAAGATTTATAATTTATGCTGGATGGCATGTTACACCAATGAAGTATGCTCAGTATGTACACTAGCTAGTCTACATACCTTGGACATCCTATAGATCTTTAATATTTAACTTGAGTACTACAAGTATGTTTCTATTTATAAGGAGCCGAGGTCTTGGTAGCGTACATCGCACCACATCATGGACACTCTTCGGGCAAAGATGCAGAACTGAACCTCGCATCCTGATTTCCACATTTATCCCTTAGCTGTGGTAGCAGATATCTTAATAATTTCAAATGGACACAGTATCTGGAAATAGGAGAAGGTGTGTTGCTAAGCGGTAAGACCAAGCAGGTTGCAAAGCATTGTGAGTTACAGTGACAGGGAACAGGTTAGGAAGGCTCTGAACATGTTGATCAGCCATTCTCTGTGACTTGGGAAGCCATGGCTAAAACATGTGACTGTATGTTCCTTACAACCTTTGACTGTCTCACGTACAGATTGACTTGGGTCACACTGGCTCTGTGGGTCCTCCCCAAAACTCTGCAGTTCAGTCACTCCTGTACTGACTGTTTCAAAGTCTCTTTTACTGGTGCTGGTTTCTGGTTTCTGACTGATCTAAGTGAGCTTGGTCTCATGAGGCAATTATCCTTTCAAACCTGCCAGCAACAGCTGCTCACAGTGATTCCAAACAACCTTCCAGAGCACAGCTGAGTATTCTTTTTCTGCTACTTTAACTAAGTGGGGAACATAATTAAACCAGCACTGAGGATTACCCACACCCGAGTTTATTTTCTAGGCTTTATTACACTATGTTTGGTTAGGCTTTTGATGATGTTTTGAACAATCTCTTACAGTTACTATCTCACAGTCACCCCATGTTGCCTTCTCCTGGTTTCTTTGTCACCCTGCATTGCTTTCCTCCACATCTCTTTGCTCTTCACTTCTCTCTAGAAAGATTTTAAAACAGATAAGTATCCTCTGATCTCAAACCATAGAAGTGGGACAATAAGCTTGTTAACCTAAGCCTGAACCAAGCAGGTAGGCACTTTGAGATTAATAGCCTACCCACTGTTCTCTGAAGGACTCTTGGTATTTGCCCTGGAGATATCTTATCTCTATCACTGAGCAAGCAGGAAATGAAACATAGATTCATAAACTTTAAGCCCAGAAGGGATCATTAGAAGCACTATTCTCATCTTATATCTATCAGAGGCCCTTTAATTTCACCCATTTATCCTTGTAGTGAGTTCAATATCTTCTATTTGAGCAAAGGAAATGCTCCTCCTAAGAGATGCTCCAGATTTAAATTCATGCATTCAAATGAAAAAAAAAATACCAAGCACATAAACAGAGACAGGTAAAACCAATACAGATGCCTCCCTCGTTCTCTGTAAGTGTCTGCCTCTGTTTTGATACAGACCTGACATGTTTTAGTATGTCTGTATGAGTCACTTTGAATTGCACCCATTCCCAGCACAAGAGATCTTGGAAGTTAACACATGTTTAGCCCACTGATCAGACACCAGAATAACCTTTTCAGCTAGGTTGCACATTATAGTATATCAATACAAAAATAGCACAATACAGTATGCAGGACTGTAAATTGATTTGTAGCTCTATATTGACAAATGAGGGAGGGCTGCCCTGAGAACTCAGTTTGTTACCTCTCTTCCCAGCTCAGATTTTGCTCACATCTACTCTCTCTGTTTGAGACATATTGACTGTAGGGGAGTCTTAGACAGAGCATTGATGATGCAAGACAATCCCGCATTATTACAGTGAGAGCCCTAGAAGCTCATAGTCCTCTTTTATTTAGCTGTGGACACTAGGAATAAATCTAGGTAGAATCTAAGGAAAAGCTGAGGCCAGCAAGGAAGTCATTAAAATAGGTGCAAAGGGTAATGATGCTTTGCAGCAGGACAGAGAATAATCCAAATTATCTTTAAGCAAATTAACCAAATTGACTAGGAAAACTTATCCTATTGTCAAACATAAAACAATTAAATACAGTAACATCTTTAGACACTTGTAATATGTGCTGAGACAAGGAAGAATTTTTATCTCTATGTATTGCAGTTGTACACCCTTCTGAATGCATGATTATACTAGGACTCCTTCGGGGTGTTTGCAAGCAGTCATTGAAAATGGGCAGCAGTCAATGAAAATTGAAAAATATTCCCTCGTGGTGTATAATCTCAAAGAAAGAATATAAATGTGGTTGTAACACTCCTTTTTCTAAAGACATAACAATATTTAAAGTTGAGTTTAGTTCAAGAGGTTAAGAAAGGTTGTATTTACATATCACTATTCACTTGCTACATTTTATACAAATGTTGGCCTCTAAAAGTTCTGAACATGGATCTATCCATGTCAGATAATTTCAGTACCATATTACTTAGATTTACTTTTTTGGTGGATGCCATCTGCAGTATGACAGAACATTTCAGTCTGGGGTATACTTGACAATAGAAATCTAAAACACCAGATCTGAGGAGATTTTGAGCAGTCAGTTTTCATCAGCTTCTGAATTTGAAAAAGTGTCCATATGAAATCACTTAAGCCTAGTTTCTCACCCTTGGCATATTGTGTTTCTCTACCTCTGGAAGCCAAGATAAGTGTGCTATTATTCCTGTGAAATCTCTTATTAATACCCAAATCATCTTTTTACTATGCAAAAGAAACTATAAGCCTCACAATTTCATGAGGGAAAGTGGTTAAGACAATCTGAGCATGTACCTACTTAGGGAGAGCCTTTTGCTGACAGATCATGATTTCATGACAATACTGATATAACCAAAGTTTTACTTTGTCTGTACTAATGCAACTGTTAGAAGAGGATTCTGAAAAGACTTTGAACTGATTTGTGGGAAAGAGTCAGGGAAGAATATGCCTAAAAATGTAAGGGATATGAGGTGACTATAAAAAGGTGCACTTCCTTGAATTTAGAAAAGTTAAATTCTCTAAGTTCTCATTTTAAAATTGACCATAATTAAATTTAAAAAATTAATCATTAAACCCACAATGTTTTACTGGAATACATATGGATTGATTTCAGAACTATAGATTAGCACAAGGAAAGAATCTGAAGGATGTTACACTAGGTTGACCCTGATAAGCAGAGGTTTCTGTGATGTCTCTAATTTTAAACACCCCATCCAAGATTAAATCAGATGATAGTTTAGAGTTCCTACTTTGTGATTTTTTTAGAGCAGTTCCTGCTGATAAGAATGTGTTCTAATCTAGCTCAGTAACAAGTCTATCAGTATTAATAACAATCAACTGTCTAATTAATGCATGCTTTCTCTGTGTATTTCAACAGTATAAATATCTTGCTATGGAAAATGTACAAGATAGTAAGGTAATTTTTATAAGTGGGCTCTGTGTCCTGGTTGTCATAGACAGCTGAAATATCTTTTGGTCTTAGTGTTCAGGAAGCATAATTATATTTTCAGTATTTTATACTGAATATATCAATTAATAATATTCAAATACGTAAATGAATTTCAAATTTATCTTTTAACAGCTGCTGTTTTTTTTTTATTCTGGTATATATTGATAACATGTACTTTTTGAAAACAAGAAGCCTCACTCTTTTTATTTCTGCTACTTTTATGGTCCAGTATGGCTCCAATAACACTGTTTTACACCAGCATGGCTCAAAACAGAATTAGGTCCAGTGACAAAGAAAAAAAAATAGGAAACTAAATTTCAATTCTACAGCCATCATCATAGACAATCCAGTAATTTAGAGAATCTCATCTTGTCCATGACAGACTCTTTACTACACAACAGAGAGCCATTGAAACTTTCACCTTATTGCCAGTGTTTGCATATGAGTGCAAATTCGTATTTTCCTATGAATATGAAAGATTCAGTGGGATAATACCAGGTCTCAATTTGCCTTCCTATATATACATTTTATATTTATTGCTTATTTAATATCATCATGTTTAGCAATAAAGGTCATAACATCTTTGGGAACACTGTCTCTACTAGTCAAGCGTGATAAGCCAGATTAAGTTTTGAAAAAAATGCGTTTATACAAAAACCAATCAAGTCACTAAAGTTGCTTCTTATTCTCCTGTAATATCCCCATGGTAGTAGCCAATAAACATTATGGAGTCAGCCTGACTGAAAAGAAAGAAAAGATTTTCTTATCAAGTATATTATTACTTGGAGCCTTTTCCAGGTTTGGAAAATATTGCAGTCTCCTTTCATTCACCAGCTGCATGATGTGTATTTACAGAAATCATTTAGGACCCCAGTACTTCTTTGAAAATCTAAACTTTTAATTGATGTCATTAGCTGGGCTTACTAAGAACAGTAAATACTGTCTGTAATGATCTTTGCTGGCAAGGAAACTGCCTAAAGGGGCAGTATGTGTGCTGTTTGCCACTATCATTGTGCATATGCCCCCAGAGACACCCCAACAGCCTTCTGACAGCAACCAGATCAGCCAGCCTTGCAGACGAGGCTGTCACAAAACATTTTTTGCAATGGCAGACTCTTCAAAGAAAGGGTCTCTCTCTCCATATCACCTACACCCTGCAGTCTGACTGTAGCAGTGATTTGCTCAGCACAGTCACCAGCATGATGGCCTCCACAGTCGAGCCGCAGCTCCTTCCCCAGGGACCTGGGGCCTGGCTATGGTGCTGGTGGACTGCAAAGCTGCAGGGAGCTGCATGTAGCCCATAGCAGCCAAAACAGACCAGGCAGGATGAGGATGACCCTTGCTGTGTGTAGTGCAGTGCTCTCAACAGGTTCCCAAGGATGGACTTCAAATTGTCCCTTTAGTTTCTTTAGTGCTGAGGGTGCTAAGACAAATGTCCTTAGGCATTTCTAACATATCTGAGGTATGGAGATCTTGTTGTGAAGATGCTGCTTGTGAGCTGCATCTGAGCTGTGGTGGGCCCATACTCCTGCCTGCCTACACTTTATTTTTGGCACCAGTTGCTCCATTATATTTTATCCCTTGGAGCAAGCATGAGAACCTGGGCAACATCCCTGCTTCATTGGGGTTGCATGGAGGCAAAGTTATGGAGAGCTTTTGCAGCAGCAGCTCTGGTGGCTGGGAAAGGTGAGTTGCCCCACTGAGTTGGTAAGGTGACCTGGAGTGACTTGGGAACTGTGCAATGGGAACTGTGCTGCCAGCTCTGAGCAGCTGCTGTCAAGTTCCCTGCTGTGACACTGAGAAAAGTCAGTTCTCTACATGTAATTGATGATTTTGAAAAGTGACAGATATATTGATGCCCTGAGAGCCTACAACCTCTGAGGATGTTAATAGTTTACCTAATAATATCCTGAGTTGCTAAGACAGATGTAGTTGCTGCTGACAACAGGGAAAGAAATGGAGCCAATGATGAATGTAGCAACACTTCCCCACATTGAACAAAGGCAGCTTCTATGCACTGTGGAACAGCATTTTTTGTCCTAAAGGATCTAATACATACTTTCTGTAAATTGTGTCATTTGCTGAAGTTTTGCTGAAAAACCAGCCTCCTATTGCAAAGTTTCTAACAAATTGCTAGCATTGTTACCATGTATTTTAAGTAGACTTTGTGGCAGATTTGCATTATGATAACTGGCTTGAGTGAAAGATAGTCTGAACTTGGATCCCACCTAGTCATGTTTTCCTCATACTGTGATCAGTATATCAGCATGACTGTGGCACCTGTGTGAAACTGATAATATCTGCATCCCCTTATCTAACAAATATGGTGTCCCTGTGGTTCTGTGGTATTTGCTGTGATGTTGTCTTCTTGCAGAACTCTCTAAAAATTGGACTTTTTTTTTCAATAAGAGTCATTAATACGGAGAGTGATTAATTAATACAGTATTCAGTGATGCTGCTTTGACTTCATTGATATGCTCCTTCATACTTCATTTTGTTCCATATTTGCTAACAGTGTTTGCAGTGTGCTCTTTTCCCACCAGGTAGTAAACTACATGACTGTCTTTGTTTCTGCTGGTTTACCTGCACTAGATCTAGAACGATCTCTTTTATAATGTCTTTTTTTTTTTTTTCCTATGAAATTAAATTCTGGAGTTAAAAGATTTCTAAGACACCAAGTCCTGATGACAAAGAATTAGGTGCACATCTTTATAGCTCTGGCTACCACTGCATTTAAATGCAATTTACACATCCCTGCCTTGACAGCAGTGCAGCGCTGTGTAATGCCTGTCAGCTCAAAATCAATAGGCACCTTGCAGCTAACCTGAAAGCTTCCCAGGCACTGGAGTTACACTCTGTCCATGCTAACTTGGAACCTCAGAGAAGCTGCTGTCACTGCACAAGTTATGCACAACAGGCTTTCAGCTGGAGCAATCATCCAGGGGAGAGGGAGCAGAAACACAGGGCCTGTTATTTGAACAGAAATCTTGCAGTTATGCTATTCCTTCACTGTTTTTCTTTTAAACATGTTTATCTTGCATGCCAAACTGTAGCCTGCCAGGAAAATACTCTTCCCCTCTCACTGCATCCCACAGGAAGGGTCTGTAAGATGCTCTGTGGGGCAACCTCTGGGAATATGGGTCTGAGCCCTCATCTCCTGAAGGAGACTGGAAACCCAGGTTGCCCCTTCCTGGATCATTGCTTTAATGCCATTGGTCTATCATAAAAAAAATGTCATCAGCACAGTTATCAGGAAGTCTTTAAAAGACAGGAGTCTGACCAAACAAATTCCATTTCAGAGCAAATTTTAGTTTTCATTTAATAACTCAGAGGATACTCAATTCCTTACCACAGCCAGGCTCTCAACATTGGCTTCAGAGGCAATTTCACCATGAATTTTAAAGAATCCAAACATATTAACAGTAATTGAAACTTAATCTTATATTCTATAGTGATATTCTCATTTGCCTAAAGTTAAAAACCTGCACAAATTCCTTATTAATTTTTTTATAAGGCTTAGTACCATAAATGCTTCACTGAAGCTAACAAGACAACTCCATCTCAAGAATAGACAAAAACATTATACATTGCCATAAAAAACTTTGCTTAAACAGTTTTTGAAGCATGAGGGCAATTTTACCATTTTTTTATTAAGTTAGATAAAGTATATTTCTAACAGAAATTTCATCCAACTTTATCTCCATTTGAGTTCTTGGAAGATTTTCAGAACTTTTTAAAACTCCAGTGATTGTGCAATTTGCACTTTTGATTCATTTATAAAGAAAATATGGCAATCTTCCTGACACTCTGAGGAGACACAAGGAGGTCAAGTGGTGATTATGTGATATTGTCTCATAAAATTGGCACCCCCTAAGGATAGGATTCAGCTTCAGACTCCTGAACTTAGAGTCTGGTTCAATGACCTTTAGCAGAGTCCTGTGGCATTTGGGAGGCACTCAGATGCAGCAGCTGGTCTCTATCTGCAGTTCCAGTGGGCACAGTTCTCTGCCATAGCCTCCAGCCCTGTGTGAATTTTGGATGAATGAGGCTATTTTATATTGCAAAAGCTATGAGCTGTGTGTCTGAACTCCTGGTGCACCTTAGTTACCAATTGATTTCACCACAAGGTAGATGTCTTTATTGGGTCAACCGAATATTGTCATTGACTCTGAATCCAAACAATTCCTTTTAAATGTTACTTTAATCTGGAAGATTGTCACCCTAATGATTAGCATCAAGAGAAATGGAATGAAGAAAATTGCTATATATAAGTATCTAAAAACTTTGAATTCTGTCAGCCATGAGATGATGAGTCTTCTCCATATTAGTGGCTACATATTCTACAGCTTTGTAGTATTCAAGGGAACAAACACATGGACATGGGTGCACATCTGGGACCTGAGAAGAGATGCTGCCAATAATGACTTTTCTTTTGGTGTGTAACAAGCTGTACATTTCTACTGTTTATTTTCAATAAACTATTTTGATAACAATTTTCAGTCTCTTACATATGCCTTACCTACTGCCAGTATAATGGATTAAAGCAGAAATAAATGGTATTCTTCATTAAAGAAGGTCTGGTGGTTTCTGAACAAACTCTTCATGGAACACATGGCTTCCCATATTTTGCAACCCTTATACTTGAAAATACACTTTTAACTTTCTGATACTTTCCATAGGGTTTGTAACTTTGTATCTAACAGACCACAGAGATGTCCTATTTATTTAATTGTTAATCCAGGGCAGCATAGACGAGGTGAAACCAACAATCAAATATAATAGAGAATAATCTGAAAATTGGGTGATGAAAATCAGGCACTGATATGTATTTTTCTCTGCCTTATGGCAACTTATAGAATCAGAATCATAAAATTGTTTGGGTTCTAAGAGTCTTCAAAGGTCATCTCGTTCCAACCCTGCTGCCATGGGCAGGGAAGCCCAAGACCAGGTTGCTCAGAGTCCCATCCAGCTTGGCCTTGAACATCTATAGAAATAAGCATCCACAGCTTCTCTGGGAAACCTCTTCCAGTGCCTTGCCACATATAGAGAAAATAACTTCTTCCTAATATCTCATCTACACTTACTGTCCTTCAGTTTAAAGCCTATAAATCATATCACAGTACAATTTCAAGATTTATCACAGGATTCCACAAAAATAAATGTTTCCTGTGTTTCAGGTGTGCAAAGGGGTCTGAAAATACTGTGGGTAAATATACAAATGAAGAAACAAGTCTTGAAGACAAAGAGTAAATATTTTTTCCCTTGATGGCAAACCTTCCACTGATCTCAGTGGGGAAAGGATTTTGCTCCGAGGAGTTGCGTGTTCCTGGACAGACACTATCGTGCCTGAGCGAAGCTGTTGTTAGCAGTTCCTATTGAAACAAGCTCCTTGGAAGGATGTGAAATATGTACTTGGTGAACAAATTAGGAGCCATAGCAACTGCCTAAACACACCAGCACACTCACTACATGAATATAACCACCTCAGTAGTATACTGCCATCATTCAATCTCTGCTTGACAAATCTGTGCACAGAGGAGCCAAGGGATATTTGCATATTGTTGGAGAATGTGGGAGAAGCCATGGCCAAATGTAATAAATATCTTGCTACCTATCCATCAAATTCCTCTAATTCTACCAAAATCAAAAGGCAAGCTACTGCTATCCTTGGCATTTGTCACCCCTGCAAGCAAACCACACAACTCACAGCTGGCTCAATTCTAACACTAAATATAAAGGTGGGAATTTGCTGTTCACCTGAACAGAGCCAGAACTCTGCTTTAGTGTGTAATGATGTTTTCCTGTATTTACATAGGTGTATGTATTTAGTAATTAATTTTCTCTATATTTAGAGGTTTCTACCCTTTCTAAAAAAATGTAATTTTTTTTTGTAAAATGAGTTCAAAAGATGTCATTAGGGATGTAATCAAGAACCTTTAGCTCTAGAAGTGAGATTTCCCATTTAGTCAACCAGAAATATTTTATAAAGAAATCTTACAGAATAACTACCCTCTCTCAATAAATCAGGAAAGTGAAGCATGAAAAGGGAAAAGGATATGGCTATGGCAATTGTTTTTCAGGTCATTGACAGAGATGGAAACCAAATATTCCAAGTTTTTGTCTGGCATTAGCTCAGCTGAATCATGCCTCTCTCCAAATAGGCAGGTGTAAGGACTAACATGAACAGCTCTACTAACCACCTGTCCCATCTACAAAACCAATCTGATACTGAGATAAAAAACTTTCAGTGACTTTCAATATAATTTGGTGCTCTCAGAAACCTTTGCTGTGCTTCTCTTAGTCCTCTACAGTACCTGTTAACTTTGCTCCTTTAATTTGCTCACTTAAATTTTACTCCTACTGCCCACCAAGAAGATGCCCATTTCCAAGGGTTAGATTTCATAATCAGCTGTCAGCAGTATACCAGAAGTGTGAACTCCTCACAATATATGTCATTTAGTCCCTGAGGCTGACATCTGCCTCTTCCCATGTTCCCTCCAGGTAAGGTGGTGTGGCCATTCTCCATGCCCTTGAGGCCAGAACTATGGAGTTGGTTCAGCTCACTATTTAAATCCCTAATGGCAACTCTTGTATGAAATCATCTCACCTAATTTTAGACATCTGAAAGGGAGCTATTTCATTGCAGGTTTGGTTATCAAGTCTCCTTGTGCAGTCAATGAATACAGAAAGGAATTTCCAGAGGACAGTTAATTCCAAGGGTTGGAGTCCAGAAATCGTGTGATAAATAAGCCCCTCTGGAGGTGTTTGTCTCTTTCTATAGGCTAAAGACAGAACCTATCTAAGCAGAATAAACAAGATGCCTTATATTTAGATAGCTGTCATTAGGTGAGGTAAAAATCTACCTTTAATAGCTTCACACCCTGTTTTACCCATCTATTAACTGGGACTAATGCAACCATCAGTGGAATGGCAGGTGTCCACATTTATTATCTGCAATTATGGGGAGATTGTTGAATGCATAACTCTGTGGAAGTATGAAAAACTCATTATTCACAACTGTGACAGATGGCAGAACTGTTTTGGGCACATTTTACTGTAAATATTCCATTGATTATGTCTTGCTAGGAGGTGTAACTAGGCAATGAGGAGGTAGGAGGACACCTTATATTGTCCTGAATACAGGACAGAGGATTCAGTAGCTAGTACCCCAAAGAATAGGAGACTGGTCTAGCCTTCCCATGAGCAGAGAGGCAGGCTTGGCTAGGAGCAGCTCCCAGAGTGCTGTGTGGGGCAGCAGAGGAGCTAGAGATACTCTCAGCAAGGGATGGCTGCAGTGGCACAACACATGGGCTCCCAAGAGGAGCAAAGGGCTGGGCTGTAGAGCAGAATACAGGCCAAAAGCAAGGTCTCTGCCTTTCCTGGGGACTTACAGTAGCCCTTCCCTGAGGAGTTAGACTAGCCCAGAAAGTTGCTGAAAATCGCTAGACTAGAAAGCCAAGTTGGAAGATGCCTCTTGGAAGGGCATGGTAGGGAGCAACATGTATCTTACCTTGTTTTGGGTTTTTTTCTCACTCTGATAAATCTGGCTTTTGAACCATTGTAGTCTTTAGACGTCTTTCATTGTTCATGCTTTAAAGAAAAAGAAATGTAACCTGTCTCAGGTAGGTTCAGGCCACAACCACCTACTTTGCTCTGATGCTATTCACACTGGCCTCTGTGGATCCCTCCTACAACTGGGTGCAGTAACTTATTCAATTTTAGCGGAGAACCACATGAAATAAGTATTCAGTCCTTTGTGAGGGGCCTGGAGTCTTTCGGTGAATTTGCAATTTGTTTGACAAATTTGCTTACAATTTGATTTTACAAATGTAAAGTTACATTTCAAAGTAGTCAAAGTTCTGTTGAAATAAGGCAGTTACAGAGCTGAACAAGCTACAGAGGCAGCTAGTGCAGAGTTAAGCATTTGCTGTCGATCAATACTGTCACTAACTCACAATAGCTTCTTCAGAAATGCATGATGGATGGGCACACAAGTGCCTTGAAGCTGATGGAACTGGAATGCCTTAGGCCAGCAGGGAATTTGGACCATCACCTGCAATTAATATGAGTTACCTTGAAATAACAGAGTATTTTCATAAACAAAAAAGTTCTTTGATGACAAAATACAGGCAGGCAGAAGGCCAGTTCTCCTGCTCTGTAATACTTAGCCCAAACTATTTTGACCTTGGCAAAAATAATAGAAAAATTAGTATTTATGAGGTTTTAGCAGCAGAAATAGATAGCAGAGCAGCTGTAAATGTACTCCATGAAAAGGTTCACAGATATGCAGAAGGCCAGGACAGGGCACAAACTTAATAAAGATGTATTTTTCAAATTTACTTGATCTGTGTCCTGGTTTAGGGGGTATGATGTGCTGAAATCACACAACTCTTTGACAGAGATTTTGGCAGATATTTTCACTCTGCTTTTGCACTGTCTCTTTATTGCCATGGAATTTTTCAGCCTGGGGATTGTTTGTACACAGGGTAAAGCAGTGGAGAATAGGCCTCACCATTGTACCAACCTTAATCTCTAAACTTCTTATAAACTTGATGAATTAAGTAGATTTGCACCATTCTCTCGTTTAGATCTTACTAGACAATTCATCTCATTCCTGCTCTTCTACCTGTACTGAATTCAGCACCCTTTAGCTCACAGGAATAGCCCACCATTTGCCCCATAATATATGGAAATTCACTGCTCACACTTCTGTTGCAAATGTCAGCGTAATGTGCAGCACTTGTTTACACCTCCCACGAGCAATTGTACTGAGGCACATGCTGGTGTTAAGAAATATTTGGGTGTTCATAACAATTTCTTTTATTGAGCTGATGTCCTGTCACACACACAGCATCCATGGCACTGTGAAAATTTAAAGAAAAATATTACTGCAGAGAAGCTTTGTTGCTAATTTTTTTAAATATTACTTTTTACAGCAAGATTGTCAAACAGGGAAATTACTGTAAATTCAAATTATTTATCTAATAAAATAGCAGATGTTTAGCCCTAGGAATTACTTAAGAGAATTTCCATAAGAAACACTCTTAAGCTCATGAGCACCAGGAGCAGACTACTGTTTACATTACCAAAAATTTGCTTTCTGAAGATAGGTAATAGGAAATTCATTTTTTTCTTACCTATAAGCAACTGAAAATTTGGAATTGATTTCTGACAATATTTTTTTCATTTAGAGGATCTTAAAACCTCTAAAATATTATTTGGAAAGTCAATATGAATATATGCACAGACTTAAAACATGTTAATTTATACAGATCAAAACCATTCAATTAAGCTCATGCTCAAAATGGTTTCCTCTTATAGGAGCTGCCTACCATCTGTTAAGTCAACTATTTCTATTGCCAATGATCTTAAGTTCATCATTTATGCTAGAGTGATTGAGATTCTTAATCATAAATATCATCTGTTCTTTTCCCTTCCTGTCCTCCCCCTCTGCACTCAGGTCATGATATTTTGGGGGCTTTCTTAATCAGCAGTTTCTGAAAGCCAGACCACAGGAAGAAAGCAAGCACAGCCTGGGAAGAAGGAAAGGGGCAGTTGTTACTGTTGTCTGCTGCCTTACAGTGATTTTTCACTGACCACAGCATGATCAGATTGTGTGCATTTTCCTTGCATTTGATACACAGCCACAATTAGAAGGGATATTGGCTACAGCTTTGGGTCATCTATTCACTGCCTTTCTGCATGTCAGTGTTTTTCACACAGACAAAAATCTTTTAATTTTCAAAAAAATATCAGGTCCCTGAGGAAGTGTAAAAGACATCTGAATCAGCAATACTTGCTTCAGTAACTCCCAGAAGTTTCCTTATAAACTTCCTTCTGGTCAATCTTTGTATCTGGGGCTCTCATATCCTGAGAGTAGCATATCATTCCAGACAAAAATCTATGTTTAAATGAAATTAAGAATAATTTAAAACAAACAAGGGAGAATGGATTTTCACAGTGTCTTGCTAGGGCTTTCTAGAGATGTACAACAAACTAGAAAGACAAAATTTGCTGCTATCTTGTTTCATTTAACAAATAATTTGCTGTTTATGTATTTCTGGTACTTACACATACTTATATATTTCTTTTTCTGGCTGTTGTATTCCATGGCTAATTCCTTTTCCCCTATCTTTGCAAACATGCAGTTTTGCCAAGGCTCTGCCACCAGAAAGAAAGCACAGAAAGAAGAGGTGAGGACTGTCACCTCTTATTCCCACCTTCTGCATAGATGCTGAACACATACTTCATGCTCCACAGCAGCACGGGACACCAGAAATTTATCTTTAAACTCTTGCTGCTGATGCTGGAGTTCACTGGGTCTTATGTTCAGCCTGAAAGTGCAGATGTGTGAGCTCTGTGATGCTCATAAAATCTAGATGGTGCAGATTCTCCAGGAGCTGCAGAGGAGGCAGTGAGCACCTGTCACCTGAGAGTCACTGTGCTTGCATGAACAGCATGAATGGTAAGAATATCTCATGGGTCATTCCACTCCAATCCTGTCTCACCCTGTAAAGTGTGTTTTGACCAAATGAATCAACTCAGGTTTTGTATTCCCATAGAAGATATTAGGAAATAAGAATTAATTAATTGTTGACTTTTTAACCATATGTTCCAGGGTTGTTCTATTTCTCTTTGCCTTTTTCACTGTGAGTAGATATCTGACTATGTAAGGGGTGGAGTGAAATTCAGCACAGAAGACAAAACGTTTTTATCAGCTGCTTAGCAGTGAGGGTGCTATTCTTTTGCACCACCAGCTGCTTACTACATGAATGATTTATGAAAATGTGACTGTCTGACTTCATACTAGGTACTGCTATTTCAGCATTCCTATTAGCAGTGATATTAGCAAAAATTATCATTCTTCTGTGTTTGAATGAGAATTTAGAAGCTTACCTTATTCTTGTAAAGCAAACAACACAAACTCAAATAGATTGCATTAAGAGCAAGATACAGTGATGAATTGAATTCCCACAACTCCCACTGAGGCAATGGAGGGAAGGCATTTTGTATTTCTTGGGATGGGGAAATCTAGTTCACTCAGTACTCTGATAAATTATAAATACACAGTTGATTTTACAACTAGGTTTTGATGAAGAGTATATAGTGCTGGAACAATCACAGAGGAATCAGAGTGGACACTTAAATGTATTAATATTCAGTTGAGATGCAAAAATGAACTCATATGATAAGATTCTCTAAGCCACTTGGAATCTGTTCTGAAGTGTGCTGCCATTTCCATTACACATTACATTTTAAGGAAGAGCCTTTTGATTGTACTGTACGGTATCCCACAGTAGCTTCTTCACTGCCACATAGCTTATTTACTTAAAATATGAATTGAAGCTCCAAAGATAGATTAAAATTCACTAGCAATGGGATTCAAACTCTGAAGAACCAAGAGATAAGAAGAGATAAAGCTGCTGTTTTATCATGAAATTTGAATTCCCTTGGCTAAACTGTAAATGCCTTATTACTTTGCTGTTCTGACACTAAGGAATTGAAGTGTAATTAAACCTGATTTGTTTTCCATTGCAAACTCTGCTACTTAATTTTATATCTACTTTGTTATCAAAGTTAACATCATCATAATAATATAACTTAAATTCCATAGATAGCAGGTCTTTAGCATAATCCTCCACAAAAATCTAAAATAATTTCATGGTATGCCATTATGGCAAGGAAAGTGCATGCTATGATTTTCATAACATAGATCTCAAAACAAACTGAAGAATTTTATCTTCATGAAGAACCATGTGCTACGATTACATGGATATTTTCTTTCCTCTAACTTTGAAACTGGGCTCTGATTATTAGAAATAGCTCTATAAAGTCATGGGTAACCCACAGCTTCCTTGGAGCTTGTGAGTGTGTTCATTGCAGTAACAGCCATTGCATGTGACCATTGGGTGAATCTGCAGCAGTATTTGTTATCAAGAGAAAATGACTGCAATTGAGGATCATCTCCCCATAGCTCTTTAGGCCTCTAAGGCTAATACTGGCATTTCCAAATCTGCAGCCGAATTTCCGTTCTTCCTAAGGGTGACAAGGTTTCCCTCCCTGAGTGCCTCTAAAGCTGACTAAAGCAGCAAAGTTGTTTGGCTGCTGACTAATAGCTCAGAGACTAAGGTCAAGCTGAGGCTCAGAAGATTCCCAGAACAAAAGATATTAGGAAAACATAAATTTTTTACAGATGGGAAAATAGCTAGGGGTTTGCAGTCTTCCTATCTTGACCCTTTTTACTCCCATTTCTTATGGCATGTGTTATGCATTGTACATTTCCAGGGGCAGGAGAGAATTGGTAAAACCTTCTCCATGACTGTGAATGAGAGGGGAGGTCAATGCCATCCATGGGGGATGTGACAGGAGGCACAGAGCTGTGTATGTCTAACAGCGCATATCAGCAAGGCCAAGTCTGTGCTCACAGGGTCCTACTCCCCACTGGTGACATCCCTGAGGTCTGAGGAAGAGAGAAAACATTCCACATTTATATCTAAATATTTATTCTATCCTTCTGTCTTATCTATCCAAAACTTCATGCTCTAGCTATGTCCACCTGTTCTTGCTTGCTTCAGCCTCCCTGGATATTTTCAAGAAAGGACTGGACATGGCACTTAGTGCTATGGTGTAGTTGATAGAGTGGAGATCAATCAAAGGACACACTTGATGATCTTGGAGGTATTTTCCAATTTAAATGATTCTGTAATTGTGTCCTAATTGGCAGAAGAGCTACAGTGCAGTATCATCAAAAAGGCCATGGAGAAAGTGTCATGTGTGCTTTGGCTGCAAATGTTTGTTGAAGAAAGTGATTTTATGTGTGGCAAAAGTTATGGTGTTTTGGTTGAAGACTGTGAGCAGACAACTCTTCTCAATAAGCTGGCTCCACCATTTTCCTCACTTAGGCTGCTGCTTTGTTTTCCCCTCTCATTGGCATTTTGCTCCTGGCCAGGTGGCTCCCTGCAGCACTTAAAAGTGCATGGGCAGCCTGACAGCTTGCCTGGTGGCTCTGAGCACTGGGAGCCTGGGAAGTTCGAGGCATAGAAAAGCAGGAGCTGGGCAGGAGGTAGGAATAAAGCAGTATCCCCATGTCAAAATAAAAGTTATCTATCTGGTTAAGCAAAGAAAGCAAAACAGTGTGCCTGTGTAGCAACAAAGCAATCCCCATCTGACTTGTTAATCTGGTAGCTCTATGAAGTACTGAGTGTCCTTAAGTCCCAAAGAATTGTCTCTGCACAACTTTTGCCCTGTAAAATTACTAAAGTATGGCTTTACCTTGGTTGGATTTTGGGGGGTTTGGTTTGTTTTGGGATTTTTTGTTGATACTTTGGTTTTATGGGGCTTTTTCACATTATTGTAGCTTATTTTCAGAAAGAGAGCAATCAGTACAAGTCAATAAAGATTATCTTCATTTGAGAGTTGACTTGTTGGATCTCTCTTAAAACTGCTTTCATTTATTCTTAGAAAAAAATATTTTTCCTCATGTAGAATTTAGATGGAAAATTGGTCAGCAGAGGTTTATTTGTCTCTGGAGTAGGGAAGCAGCTTTATAATAGAAATATAGATTGGACTGTTATCACATTGATTTTGGTAAATATTGCCATCCTCTTCTCTAAGTGTGTGTGAGCAGGTTAATTAAAAAGTTCAGAGCCTTGCCTGAAAAAAATCATCTTTTTACAAATGCAGATTTGAATTTAGAAGCTTAATGAGATCTACAGAAGACTTAGAGTGTTTTCTGTTCGAAGTCAGAAGGCAGAAGGAGTTATACTACAGTCTGTCTTATGACTTTTTCTTGAGTAAAGTGACTTTCTTGTATATGCAAGGCAATTATTAAATCGTAGAAAGTAATTACATCCATATATTTATTGCACAACAACAAAAGCAAAAAAATTAATAAGCAATAAAAAAATTAAAATTCTATAGTCGAGTATTCATCACAAAAACAACACCAGCATGAGTGCTGCTTGTGTTTTACTTCCAAAGCCCAGAGTAATGTTATTCAGAGAACTGTCATCCTGCAGGATAAAGCTTTAGGAATCATTGCAGAGACCTCTGCCACTCCAGCTCAGGAAGCAGCTGATGGCAGTAGCAGGGGATCATTTTTATGGGGATAAGCAGAATACAGGATGGCAGAGTTTCCCACTGAGAAACCAGATAGCCCTGGAGGAGTGGCCAATGCCAGGAGCCTTGAGCTCCACTCTCAGCTCTGGAGAGGAGTGTGCACAGCTGTGTCTGCCTTTCTCACACCTATGTGATAATTTCTATTCAGATACACCTCAGTCCTGCCTTCTGCATAGCCCTTTCTCAGCCTCAATCTCTGTGTTTTTCATAAAACCTAAGTCTATTGGCTTGGGTTCACACCTGAAAAGCGTATTTCCTTCATGGCTGTTTTCAGGACTCTAGTTTATTTCCTCCAGTGTATTTATCTATAACCCTGTGGCCCTCCTCTATATTTACTTTTGTCAGCCTCTTTTCCCCACTTTGCCTTCTATTCATCCACACCCCACAGAATCCTTGTCCTAATCTCTGTGCTGTGATTATTGCATAAATTTCTGACATCACCAGTTCTCCTACAGCCTGTGACAGATTTTTAAAGGCTATCTACTACTCCACAAAAAAATAAACTCCCTACCAGCTTTTGTACCATTTTCTTCTGGCATGAGAAAGAGATATAAATTTTATGAAATAGGCTGGCTTGTAGACCTCTCATCTAGGAAGAAAACTCCCATTTTCAGATTGAAGCATACAGATATGCATGTTTTAACACTTCAGCAATGTGATTCAAATATGATTTCACTGGTTAGGAATGTGACACAATACCTGTCATATCTACTGGCTGGACCACTGGGCTGAGGCTTGATTCTTGTCTTTGCTGTCAAAAATATATCTGCATTTGGCATTAAAATTAATGCAAATAAAATACAGAAAGACTTCCTGGGAGTCAGGGATCCTTATTTTCCCTCTTGTAGAAATGGTTCAAGCCACTACACTATCAAATAAAACTATTTTCTCTGTACAACTTGCCCAATGTACCTGGTACTTTTTCTCCATGGTCACAGAGGTATCAGACTTTCACATGAAATGGAGGTCTCCTATTTTGCAGCAAACCTGTGGGCTAAGCCACCTGAGTGTCAGTATTAGACCTTTATTGCAAATTTTCCTGCAATTGGGATAGTCTCACAAATCTCTGACTGGCTGTTTATTGTTGAAAAGATGAGTGTCCAACCCTCCTAGCAATTTTTTTGTAGACAAATACAAAGATGAGCAAGACAAAGAAGTTGTAATCACACTACAAACTGCCTGATGCAGCACTTTGAAGATTTAAGTTTCTCAGGATTGTCTTGTGACTTCCCTCAAGAATATTCCTGAAGGAACTGGGAGCCATGAGAGTGCAGCAGTGGATACAAGAGGAAAACTGGGGTAGCACCCTGAAACAACTTCCAAGAAACCTTTCTGACAATATTCATGATCCAATGGTGGGTGAATGCCTGCATCAGTAGGAGCAGCTGAACTATAGTCATGCAGGGGTGCTGCAGGGCTTCCTGCTTCAAGCATTACACACACACACACAGCACCAGCACCTTGACCCTGCTCTCACATCTCAGTACAACCAGCCTATGTCTGTGGGGATTTCTGTGACTAATTCCAGTGTCTGGAAGCTGGCATTTCCAGAAAGAATTCTCTGTTTCTCTGCAGTGGTGGATCCTGGAGACTTTCTCCGGTCCTTTCCATCATTAGGGTTTGGTTGCTCCACATCCACAGAGATGCATCCCTTGTTAGTAAATTATACTGTCCATATGACATAACTTATTGACAAAATTCTTGCCAGTAGTTATGAATTCACTAGACATGCTCCTTACTGGGAAGTTTTAGTGGTTTCAAAGCAGACATCTTCTTCTGGAGATCGTTGTAGCTTCCTAACTGCTCTCAAGAGGATGAAGACAGAACTCCCATTGCCTTCAGCAAGCATTAATCCACCCTTTCTTGCTGCTCCTACAAGACAGACACTAAAGTTTTCAGCAGGCAACCTATGTTGGTCTTCCCTAGGAACAGTTGCAGTCACTCTGAAATTCCCTGCTCTTCATTGCTTCTAGATCTTGGATTCCTATGAAAATAAGTAAATGTTATACCTGCAGCATATGCCTACTGCTGGTGGTCTGAATACCCTGTTGGGATGCTTCTGTAAAAGCAAAAATAAAATTAATATTTTGCTCTTTTAAATAAAAGTTTTGAAAGAAATGCATCTATTTCACAACAGAAAAAAAGTAACTCTGAAAAGTCTAAGGAAACAAGTATATACAGGTCATGTATTCTTATGGTCTAACAGATAAAAACTGCATATTTTGAGATAGAATTTTGTTAGAAGACACCAAATATTTTGTACTCATACAAGTCAAACAGCCTTCGTATTTTGCCTTTTATTGCAATTTGTATTGAAGGTTGTAATTCTTCACAATTATTTCCTTTGTGAAACAAGATTATTAATATCAACCTTTTAGTTAAGCAGTGGCACTGGTTTCCCACTGGTTAACAAGAGCCTTTGTATACATAAGGTCTCATGCATATTTCAATGGCAGGAATAGCAATTTTCTTGTTTGGCAGCTCCCAAATGTCATTTTGCTGCAGCACCTATGTTAGGAAAGGATACACTTTTTAGTGTCCGGGAGGTTTTCCAATTAAATGAGTCGAAGCTGACAGGAGTTGAATGAGTTATCGCCTGCTTTTGTGTCTTTTTAAAATTTGACTGCTTGATATTTTTAGCACTTCGGCAGGGTTGTTGGCATAGCTTAGGCTTTTTGCTAACTTAGCCAAAGTGACCTATACCTATATAGTTCCAGTTTTATATGCAGCATTCACTTAATCTGATAGCAATAGCAGCTTGATTCCACAACAGCATTGTATATCTGTTCCTACACATCTGCTCTAATCCCCATTTGGTCATTCAGGTTCTTCTGTTTTAATGGGATAATCATTTTACATAGGTAAAATCCTAAGACTAAATTAGTTTTTTCATTAAAAAAAAAAAAAACAAACAAACACAAAAAAACCCACCAAAACAACCCAACCTTATATTTGGGTAGAAATAAATACAATCACTAATTATCATTGATAAATTATTAAATGCATCTTACTAAATTATTTACAATTGCAAAGAAAAAAATATGTTTTGCCAACAATTAATTAAATTTTAAAAGAATCTCTGATTTTCCTAAAATAGAATCTGCCTTAGTGATGGTTTTTACAGTTTCTTAAGTGTTTGTAATGTGTCCATGTGCTCTTCAGAAAGCAATCATTTTATATGTTTGTAAAGATAATTGGTTATGAATTGATATAAAATGTTTCTCATTTTTCTACCCAACAGAGAAAGTGTCTAAGCTGTTTCCTTTCTCACTCAGTTTATTTCTATCAATTATTTATTTCATGCCAGTTTTTCTAACCTAATCAATTTTCACACATTTTTCCAGTCAGGCTTGAAAAGTAGTGAAAATCTAGTTAGCTGAGGTTATGACTTCAGTTATAAGAATAAGTAAATCTGATATGCTGTGATTTATTTTATCAAATGCTTAGTGAATATTGAGGAAAATTCTCTGCATCTGATTTCTGTGCAATTTAAAAGTCAATCACATTGGGCATTTGATATTATTAATACTTTTTGAAGTCAGGCCTTTCTTTTTCATCTGTCGTATGGCAGGAAGGGGTTTTGTTTTCAACTGCCAAAACAAGAATCCCAGTTTTGTGTTCTGTAGTTTAACACAATGAGCAAAGGCTAAATAACCTGGATTAGGAATATTTGAGGATACCAGCTGAAGGCAGCAGCTCAACAGCCAGGTGCCAGGCAGGACATCAGCCTCAATGCCAAAATGCTATAGCTTTTCATTTGATGGGCTGAAATCCATGACTAAGACCCAGGATCCTCTGTCTGGGCAGTGCAGCTCCCTTGATGGATGCCAGGGATGTATGGCCACAGTTTCCTCCCAGCAGAGGATGGATCTCAACCAGGATCCAGAAAACAGCCAGGCTTGTCTCATTCCATGTCCAGAGTTGTGTTAGTCTGTTATTTTACAGTTTGTTCTTCTGTAGTCTGTTTTAATATTCCTTATTATAAGTTTGTAATGGTTTATTCTATGTACCCGATTTGGCTTCCCTAATGGTTCAGTCCTGAGTTGTTTACCACAGTTTTCCCTGCCAAAATGTATGTCAATCTACATGTCAATCCACCTGTATACCTCCCTTGTTCCCTTGTCTTACCCCTGTCTGTCAAAGATAGCACACTCCTTTGGTTCTGGAGTGTTCCCTGTCTTTTATCCCTTCATTGGAGCAGAATTGGATTGTAGGGTTTGCTCCCTCCCCGTGTTGGCTTCTACTGGGGAGCCCTTACCCTGCACCCCTCCCCTAATGCCTCCTGTTGGTCACAGGCTGTGTCCTCCCCATGTTTCCCCTACCCTTTAAAAGTAGTCCCTTCAGGTTCATATTTGTCACTTGTTCTGCCCCACTTTGGGAATTCTATCCTTTTGGGAATTAAATCCTTGGCGATTCAAGCAAGTGTCCCTCCCTCATTCCCGTGCCTCGGTTTCCCGTGCTCTGTGCCCTGCTGCGCTCCCCCCGCCGCAGCGATCCCCGCCACCCGCGCCGGTCTGGGCACAGACTCGGGGGTGGCACTCGGTGTCTGCCCTGCAGCCACTCCTGGGACATCTGCTGGGAACCTCCATCCCGTGGCTGCTGAGAGCCAGGAACACAGAGGAACCAGAGTGACCAGGGTTCTCAGATCACAGCAAGTGTGCCTGGACATGAGGATGCTCTCTAAAAAACATTTCATTTCTTTGGGAAAATGTGAAGGAGGACATGAGGGTGGGACCCTTTTCACACAGTGCTGCAGTAACCAAAGTATCCTTTGGGGTCTTGGGATATCCATTCTCAGCAGACATACTGACACCAGAGCTTTTCTTTGATTTTAGTCTGCAGGTAATTGTGGTTAGCTATTCTCACCTCCAGAGAAGTCTCTAGTTTGACATCATCTCTGCATGTTAAATCAAGTCAGGAAAGTGAGGTGATAATTTAACAGTTCTTAGGCTCTCAAGGAAACAATCGCCTTTCTCTGTTTCCTTTTTAGGGTGTCTGCTGTGAAAGATGCTTAGTAAGACCTACAGCTATATATCTATGCAATGGTAACCTCAAATGTCAATATAAACTCTCCCAAATCTGGACTCAAATGTTTATTATAACCGCAGTAGGTATCTTTTCTATGATTGGTACCTTCAGATGGTATCAGATGATATTTCATTGTATAGATATTGCACAAACAGTACTGAGCACACAAGGAGATAATGGAATTATAGAATATGGTTTGGGTTGGGACTGGACCTTAAAGATCCTCCAATCCCAATCCCCTTGCTGTGGACAGGAACACCTTCCACCAGATGTGCAGCCTTTGTTAGGGAGAGCATGTATTTGAATAAGGTCACAGACAGATATTGGCAGGTGAAAAGACAAGTAAAGTGTAAACAGGTCACAATTGTAGCTCTCAGAATTGTCTCCACAACTTCTTTTTTTTGTTTGTTTGGTTGGTTTTTTTCCCCTCCAAGATGTGTAGACATTTTGCAGATGTTTTGTTCTGTTCTTATTTAAACAGGGTGTCTTAAAACCTCAAATGAAGAGGGTTCAGCAACAAGACAATTGATAGGCAATAAACAACAGCAAAGGACTCAGTTTTCAGATATACAGGATTTTGAAGCATTTTTGTTAAACCACTGTCACAGTTGGAGTCTGGACATTACCAATAACTATTACCCCTAATGTAATTTCTTTCCAATAATCATCTGGAAAACACTACTGGAATAATGAGTATCTTATTAATGAAATTGAGCAGACGCTGATATTTATAAACAGAACAAAACTTCCACTTCACTCTCAACAGTTCTTGCCTTCAATGTTGCTTACCTGAGTTTCTACTCTTACCCAGGATAACCAGTCCTACCATTTAACCAGAAAAACCTGATGTACCCTACTTTTTCTATTTACTTCAGTGTTGTTTTAAGTATTTTTACTCCTATTGACTTGGGGAAGTGATTTGGAAATGTTAATAAAGCAGAAAAATGCTGGAATCTTGCTATCTCACTGGGAAGCATGGAAAGAAGTTTGAAAGATCTTATCCATCAGAGATAAAATTTAATAGATGTTGTTTTATATTTTTATTGCAATTATTATGGTCTTTTTATAGTTTTAAAATTTCTATATTCACACTCAATACATTTCACAATTAGTTTCATGCCCAATCACATAAAATTTTGAAATTTGTTTGGCTAAAATAAAAGGCATTAATCTATACATGAACACCTGTGATGAGAAACAGTCTTCTGTTGGATGTTTATAGCCTTCATGTACTGAGTCTGTAGGTAATTTTCAATTGAATTAAGCCAGTGTTTAAGTATTGTGTTGAATTATGCAATGATAACTTGCCTATTGAAAACAAGTGATTGTTTTCTGTTGTGATTTAATTCCTTAGAGTACATAGGAGCTGTCCAGATCTTTTGATGTGTACTTGCACAGCAAAATAATTTGGTCAAATTTCTTACTCAATAACCCCTTCATATTTTTTGTAGACTGTATAAACTAGGATTTATGTAACTGAATAAATGCAGGGAAATATAAATCACACAGCACATTGCACATCATAATAGATTTGTCCCTATCCAATAGGATGTATAGCAACTTTGAGCTGGCCCAGCTTATGTTAGCCAAGCCAGATAAAGATAAATCCTCCTTAAAGTAGGAATTCTGAAACTTTTAACAACCAAGTAATTAACTGAAAGGTTATACCAATGATACAATACCAATGATATCTGTCAGAGAAGATACAAAAAGGTGTGTCAGAACATCTCTGCAATGTGCAGATGTGTATATCTTATCCCTGAAGTTAAAAATCAAATGAGAGAAGAAAAAATACATTTTGGGGGAGTGCACTTCCTGGGATGAAGTGCAGTGCCCTGTAGGGCACTGGAAATGTTACTTATTGACCAAAGTGAAGCACAGGATAAAAATATTCAGTAACACAGGTTAGGGGATAACTCTCCTGATACATCAATAAAATTTCCTATATTCATTGACCTCAGAGATTGTATAAGGGGTTCTGAGGAAAGAGTTTAGAGGCACAGTAGATTTCTCTAAAAGGATGTATTTTTAAGGAAATATGAAAGATTTTAATAGCCTATAAATCTTAATCTCTAAGAATGATCTTTCAAGCGTATAAGTACCTTTCATCTATGCTACAGTATATTTGTTAAAATCTTCATAATCAGAAAGACATTTATTCATACCAATAGAGGGTACCCTGATTTTTCTGTTCAAAGTTAGCTCTCTTTAATGCCCCATTCCCAAAGGGCATGTCTTCAGTGCTCACTCTGTGTCAGCTTAATGAGGGCATCTTTTAAAATTGGGAGCAGCAAATCTTCTCCTATTCCTGACTCACTGCCAATTTTTTCCCCTTCAGGATTTTTCTTTTATTTTTATTTCAAAATAAGAGACTTCAAATAGAGTTTTCATTTCTACCATAGCTGGGCCTCTACTTAAGTGGGTAGCTTCAGGAAATACTCTCGTAGTCATTATATCAGAAATAAGTCTCTGAACTACAGAAAAGTTGCCAGGGTTGAATGACAAAATATTGTTCATTCCACCATAGTCAGCTAAATACAAGTGATCTCAATTTTGCCTCAAAATTGACAGTTCAGAAGTTCAACTTGAGTTCAAATGTTATTGAGTTCACGTTTCACTAGAGAGAGAAGGAGTGATAAATGTTTACACTAGGCCACTGGATTAAAATATATCTGTTGTAGCTTCTATATCTACTTACAGTTATTTCTGAATAAACTGAACTACTGTGACTGGGCAAACCACTCAAGGGAGCGACCAGTGAAACATGAACAGATGGGAGTTGGCTTAAATCAGTGAACCAGTGGTCCTTGAAAGGTGCAGGTGACTAAGCATCAGGGACTTGGAATCAGGATGTGCAGTTGGAAATGCTGCAAACTGATCCAGAATAAAACCCAGCCACATTGGTGACATGGATCATGGATGTTGGCAAATGGTGCTGCACATTTCTCTTGGTGGTGTCTGATCTTTTTTAAATTTTTGGTTAACTGATGAAATGACAGCTGCATATGTGTGTTAAGACTAGTGAGAGATGCTTCTGCCTGAATTAAGGTGCAAATGAGACAATATGTAGAAGTCAACAATTTGGAATTTATTTAACAAAGAAAGTGAGGTAGTGAGATGGAAAGAAACAGAAAAGAGAAGAGAGAGAGACAGCAAGCAGAACACAGTCCCCACCCATGGATACCACCCATGGATCCAGCATAACCCTTTTGCTCCTCCATTGACACCAAAGCTAGAAGGATATCTCAGAAGGTAATTGACTGCATTTCCTAGCTCTGAAATAAGATCTAACACAGTTTCTGAGCTTCTCCTGATATACACTGGACCTGTTCTTCAAAATCTCCAGTTCCAGGAATTCCAAAATCTTCAGAGATAATTAAATTTAAAAATTAAATTAGATAAAGTGTTCAATTATCCTAAAATCAAAAAAGCATTTACAATGTCTAATTTAAATATCTCATTATAAATTAATCTGAATTCCTCTTGCTTTTTGATCACTCCTATTGAGAACAGTTGATTACTGTTCAAACAGTCTCAAATCTCTTAACATGATTATAACATTATTAACATGTCCTGTCTCAATCCTCTCTTTTCTGGACTGAACATTTTCTTCAACTTTTACTGCAATTTTTTAGACTGCTTTTTTTTTGTTCATCACTTAGGATTTCCTTCCAGATTATCCACAAATTTTTTAATGATGGTTTTCAAAATGGAATAGGATGTTGTCATCAAGTGTCTAGCATTTGTTACAAGGAGTGTAATAGCTATGCAGTATATTAATAATTACTTGTGTGCCAATATTTAGCTATAAATAAGGCTTGTATATAATGACATTTTAGAATGAGACTTGTCTCTCTTGTGACAGCATCTCAAACACTGACTCATTTCATGCAACCACCCCCTGAGCCTTGCTTGTGCTGTTGTTAGCTAAACAGTAAATTATGCTTTTTATCTCATTTTTCATTTATGATTTTAATTTTTCTTTTCTACGGGAGGAGCTTCTATTTGGTTTTATTAAATTTCATTATATTGATTTAAGACTAGTGCTCTAATTTATAAAATTAATTCTCAGTTCTACTTCTGACTTCTGACCATTGAAGTGCATGTTATACTTCTCAGCATTGTCATCTGCAGATTTCATGGGACTACCCATTTTTTCGCCAAAATATTCAAGTTTTATATTGAATATTAAAGGAGAGAGACTTTTGCAGCGCCTCACAATTTGTCAGGACTTTCCATTCTTTTGAAAGCAAATCCTTGATAAAACAATTTCAACAATATTTTCCATATTTGTATATGAAAATGTAGGGACTGTGCCACAAGATTTACTAAAGTAAAGATGTACATGTCACATCTTCTATTCCTACCCTATCCACTAGACACTGTTACCCTACTGGGAAATGGAACTAGAGAAATTGAACTTCTCTTGACAAATCCATATTGATCTGCTTTTATTACTGTAGTATCCTTTAAATGCTTATAATCTGAGGTTTAGGAATTTGCTCCAGTAACTTCTCAGGCAAAAGGTTTAGGCAATCTGGCTCATAGTTACCCTTTGCAAAGGCTGAAACCAGCTGGGTCTACTGGGAGCAAGTTAAGGAAAATTACATCACAGCTCTGGGTACAACTCCTAAAGAGTAGCAACTCTATCTTTTGGATTTCTGAACAAAACTTACATTTTTGGATAGAGAACCATACTACTATGGTCATACTATTGCTTTCCTGTGCTGTCAGTTCCTGCAAATCTACTTCTTTTATATTGACACAGAAAAATAAAAGTCATCTGAATAAGAGAAATGTTAACATTCCAGAGGATGTGTTTGTATATGCGGTAATATTTACAGCTGGTTGGGATAGCAGTATAGACAGTTTCTGCAGGGAGAAACTGAATGAAAAGAAAACAACTTCTTGACCTCAAGGGAAGTGGAGCAAGAGATATATAACAGGTATGATGAGATCACTCTCTTGGCAGAGAACTAGGTCATGTTCAGAAAGCAGATATTCCCAAATTCCTTGTGAGTCACTTTTGATAGTCCCACAAGCTTTTGTTCTGTAGGTATCTGGATATTTCTATTTTTTTATCCACTCTCCCTAAGTAAAGTGAAAGGAGTAGAACTCCAATTCTTATATATTTTATCTCTAGATAATTTGGTATAGAGATCTATATGGAATAGAGACCTATATACTTTCTCATTCTATTTGTGCCATGTTTTATATGATGGAACTCTGATACTAAGGACACTATCCACCCATAAAGTATAAAAATAATGATGTGAATGTCAATACTGAGCAAAGGGAAGGAAATTGTTTCTGCTCTCTTCAGACAATTGTGCCTGAAATACAGACTAAGCTACTTGAAGCATTCAGAGCTCCAACTAGAACTAAATTGTCTGAGGGCTGCCAAGCGTGATTACACTGTTGAGAAGATTTATACAGAGGAAGATTCATAAGAGAAAAAAATCAAAGATATGTGAGAACAGTGTGAGAAAATGCCATGCCATGCCATGCCATGCCATACAGAGGACAGTGGGCAAACAAGCAAGAGGCAGAGAACAAACTGAACCTAAGCAGGTAAATCATGTTATTAAGAGGGTTAGTGCTATATTCTTGTCTCTGCTTCAGTAATATTATTTCTTATCTCCTAGGAAAGAATTATTTACTGCTGGATCCCTTTTTGAGTGGCAGAGCCAGCAGGTATGAGGAGCAAATCTGGACAACTTGTCTTGAGTGTGTCACTGCCAGGGGCCCAGACACAGCCTAGGTGGCATCAGGATTTGCTCTCAGCAGATGTAGCAGCCATCATGCTGAAAGGTAGGCTGAAGACCATGGGGTAGGAAAAAACATCTGAACTAATAGCAGAAATCCTCACACTTGTAGAATGGCAGCTAGAGGACATTTCAAATGGCACTTAGGCAACTGAATAGAACCCTGAATTTCTCTTGATGATAATGAGAGCAAAATGATGTGTTCTAAGCATCCATATTGGTGTGTCAACAATCTGAGTAGAAACTGAAATGCTGAGAGGTGCTGAACTGTGAAGCTTCCAGAGGCACTCACTCTTGTCACTGTAGGCAGGGGAGATTCATACTCCTCCTCTTCAGTCACCCCTCAGACAATAGAGGTAGACAACAGCATTGCTGTGTGAAAATAAATGTCCAAAAGAAATTATGTTCCTTCCTGAATTGGGAGGGGTTTTAAACAAAGGTGTCTGATAGTGGTGCCATATTTTGGTGTGCACACCTGTGAGGCAGGAAAGCACCCTTGATCCTGCATACCCCAATCCTGCATCCCACCAGGATGCCCATTCTCCCATTACTTGTGATAGTCAGAAAAAAAAACAAGTTAATGCTCTCTTTGAACAAATGATCCAACACAGGTGCTCAAGCACTGGGACTAAAAAAGAAGCCAGACTGGAAAGGTTGTGACTGAATTCGGTTGATGTAAATTACCATGAAAAAAAAGCAAAAAAGAAGAAATCATGACTATACATCAAAGCTTTCTTCCCCAGATTTCAGGCTGAGTGAAATCTAGGCATTATTAGGAGACAGGTATTAGGAAGATTCTTTGGACTTAATTTTTTTCCCCCTTGATACAATACAAATGTTTGCTCTCACTTGTCTCAGCTCTGGGCCTCAGGTTATTCTAAATTTAGCCAACCTATTGCCAATCTTCAGAGTAAATACTACACATGTTATATGAATATTTGTCTGAATTGCCAGAAAGTTCTGTGATCTAATAGTATAATTTAAATGTGTATCCATCTATATGAAAAGTTGTAGAAGAGTAAGACAACAATACCTGCTGTGACCCAACTGCGTCTACAAAAATGTGCAACAAATGACTTTGATAAAAAAGCCAAACAGATTATGAGATGTTAGCTGGAATCTGGATTTTGAAGCACTATTACTATGACACAGTAAATGGGCTGAAAAAGTGATGAGACAGAATCTGGTAGAAATTAAGCCTGGTAAAGAAACAAAGGAGAATAGTAAAACATACTTGAATTTAATAAAAATGAAATTGATTTTCCTTTAGATCTCCAGACCTTTCCCCAGCTCCGTTGCCTTTCTCTGGACATGCTCCAGCACCTCAATGTCCTTCTTGTAGTGAGGAGTTCAAAACTGAGCACAGAATTCAAGGTGTGGCCTCACTAGTACTGAGTGCAGGGGAATGGTCACTGCCCTGGTCCTGATGGCCATACTATTGCTGATAAAAAAGAAAAAAAATTATATGTTGTATAGTTAGCATATTACATAGGAAACTTATTTTCATTACATAACCATGCTGGATATTTAGCAAGATTTAAATTAAAAAAAAAGTAGAAGTTAATATAAACCACAAGAATAACGACAGTTGAAACAAAGCACTTTTGCTTTGTATATATAGATACAAAAATGCTTGCTACATATTTGAGAGAGGATCAGAGATACAGCAAATATTACTAAGTGAAGATTTGACAAACTTTTGGGGAAGGAGACTATTGTATTCTTTGCTAATTTTTAAGATAAAATCCATCAGTGCTAGAGACAAAATATGAAAAGAAAAGATGATATGATCTGGTATGCCATTTCTGTATTTCTGTTAGCGCAATAATGTAATCATTCTGGATGATATGCCTCTTGATCTTACCTAAAAATAGATGGCAATTAATTAATAGTCTCTTGAATCAACTTTTAGAATGGTCTGACTAAAAAACCCTGAGCTCTGTATCTCTGGAATAAGCGTGTATTTAGACATTTATTTTATATGCTTGTGTGTTGTCTATTTATTAAACATACTTGCTCCTTACCAGCAATTCAAAGTAAGAGATTCAAAAGTGGCAGACTGGTTATAATTGAGGTCTATTGAAGGCTTTTTTTTTGGTCACAAAGCACTTTACACTCTGGCATTACCACTCTTCTAACATGTTAGATGCAGCTCACTCAAAATGAGAGTTTAGTAATGTATTTTTCTGCTAGAAATAAAACAGCTATGAGATGTTTCTCACAAAATAATAGCTTTTGAGATGAATTCTTTTTTATACAAGCAAGATTTTAGACTGCTTGCCTAAAATCAGTATCAATTGTGAAGATTTAATTGGGATTAGTGATGTTTTATCTCACAGAAATCCATTAAGTCTTGTTTGAAGCAAGAAATTCATAAATTCTTAGAGGTAAAATTGCATTATGTATTTTTTGCTGCAAGTTCTTCCTTAATCAAAACGTGATATTATTCCCAGTATCCTTAAATTAAGCAATTTCCTTCATATTTTATTACTATATGTGTTACCATTCTTTCATTTAGCCTCAATATGGCTTGCAAATCATGGAAATAATATTATCTTCATTTTTCATAAGGAGAACTTTTCATAAATTGAATTGAATCATAAAGAAAATAAGTGGTTTGTCCAATCTGGCGCTGGAAGGTCATGCCAGGATCAAGGATCAATGTTGTACTTTCTGCTGGGTAAGATCAGAGTATGCTGCAGATCCAGAAAAATGTGAATATTAGCAATTAAATGAATGATATGAAATTATGAAGGCAGTGCTGTTACAGAACAGCATACTTCAGATCTTGCATTTAATACTGTCTTTTCACAAGTGGGTGTTTCCACTTAGTACCATGGGAATCAAATTCCACAGGGGCAAATTTAAGTTATGGGTGCATATACTCTCTGGACCTACTGTGCTTGAGTCTGACTTTTGTTCCCATGAGGTCTTGGCTTGGCTGAAAGGAATTGTAGCTTCTCTCCTGCCCCTGTATCTACTGCTCTCTGTTTCTGCTTTTTATTGTTTGTTTATTAGCCTAAAGAGTGGACGAGTTCAAAATTTAGACGGTCAAGGCCAGCTAAGTAAAGCTTTGCTGAGTTGAATGGGGAGGTTCAAATCACAGAGTTACTCAGATTGCTTTTAGCCAGCTTGGGCAGTCATGTGTGGTTTGAATGAGTCATGGGTGAGTTTTTTCAGAACTGAATCAACTGCAGATTAATTTTCATGACTTCCTTTTTTGGTAAAAATAAACAATTAGGTCATTTGTTCTGACTGATCTGCCTCTCACTGTACACAAGCTAGAAAACTCCCCCGACTCATTATGTAGCTACACCAGTCCTTGTAGATAATAATTAAATCTGAAAGTCTAAGGTTGGGAATGTAACCTTGGGCTCAGAAGTGGATCTAGTAGATAAAAGATACAGACATTCCAGCTTATGTGATACAGAAACAAATTACAATGTTTCTTGTCTACTCACAATCATAGATCTACCCAAAAAAATACAAAAGCTACTTAGACCTCTTCCCTTAAAAACAAAATAAAATTAATTAACAAAATGATCAAATTCATAGTATAGTCTGTTCTACAGTACATTTTTAGGGATTCATTTTATTAATTGTATGTAGAAATCTGTGGGAGCTTCTCCACTCTAGAATGTAAATTTCTTTGTGTCTTACTTGTGTCCTTGCAAAATGTAACCAGAGAAGGAAACATGCCTGGGCTTATGGCTTTTACCCTTCACATCACACACTTCTGGCTGGCATGTTTTCTTAGGAAGTGCAAGATCTAGATACAGGTTTATGATCTGACCCTAACTCTCAGATTACTCCATCTGAAGGCAAACTCTGTAGAGATACCCTTTGTCCTCCCGTTATGGCTAATCGTACAGCTAACCCCATGGTGCTTATGAAAAACAAATGGACAGGCCAGGCTAGACATGGCTCTAAGTCATCTTGTTATGGCACTCATAAATTGCCAGTTTAATTTTCTCCCAGGGCTGTTTTTGCATTTTGCATCTGGTAAAAGCCAGCAATGATATTAAAAGCAAAGGCTGCAAATTCTTCTGGGTGTTCAGTCCAGAGTACCCACCTGGTTTCTCATGGAGCATGGCAGCTCCCATGTGTGTTTCTGGATCCTACTGGGGCTTTGGTTAATGTTGTGTACCTGCCCACTTATGCACACATGCAAATGCTCATAGCCAGAAGTGGAAGAGAAGGCACTCTGGACCTACAGGAACCAAAAAATCACTTCAGCTGCCTGCAGAGGCCAGATACAACATGAGCAGTCACTCAAACATAGCTATCCAAAGTCTTACCCTGGTTATATGCAGTATGTACAAGGGTCTATGCCGTTTTAATTTTTATCCCCACAATAACTCAGTGCTCACAAAGGAATGAAAAAGCCCTCCAAATAAAAGGAAAAAGCCATCAGAATTAGGCAGCTACTCTGTTGATTGCTCAGCAGCATTTCAGCATCCCACAAGTGCTAATGTCTGTGTAGTGATGATTAGAATGCCTGGCCTTTATTTCATTGCTTCATTGTGTGACCTAGAACATTCACTACTGATAGAATGAAAAGAAGCTGGTTCTTAACATTTTTTTTCACAAGATCATGCTAATAATAAATGTACCTATAACTGTTACCAATTAATTTTCCAGGTTGCCAGTACTGCAATAATTTTTATGGACATGGCCATCTAAAATATAAAACTTTTACTAATCGATTGAATATTAGTTGTTCTTAATTTCCTTTCTTTTTTAAATTTTCTAGGCAAAAGTATACTTAATTATAAGCTAAGTATGAAGCATCATTTTACACCAAGTCTCATCTTAAAAATCTCCTTCTTTCAATGTACATTTGTTTTTTTCATCCTTTGTAGGAATACCAAAACCATAAAAACACTTTGCAGGTTTATTCCATCAAATTTGAATTATGAACGTAATCCAGTATATTATCATTCCAGACTATGTCTCAAACAGGGTCTTCTAGGAATAGAGACTAGGGGAGACTGTTGGTTGGATCTTCTTAAGTCAGGGAGTATAGCTAACCAGAAAATCAAATTTCCTTAATAGCACTTTCTAAATATTCTTTCCCATGTGACATCACATGATCCACAAACCTAAATATGCTCCAAGTCACACCCTATAAATTAAAGACACTCCAGTAATGAGGTTAAGTGAATCCAGCTTACTCGAAACTGAGAAATGTCATTTCTACAGGGCAAGGGAACTATTTGGCTTATTCCTTTAGAGGCAAATTTAAAACAAACATACAAACAAAAAACACCTCAAAGCAAATAATAGCATTATTAGACGTGCTAGATGTGCTAGAACATCTAGCTCATCATGTTACAAGAAACATGCAACTCATGCCTTATTGCTGCCCAGGCTGCTGCAAGTGGACACAGCTGACGAATCCTGTCTTTTGAAGCCTCTTTTGGTCTAAAGATATGTTTTAGATCTACACCTAAAGGCACACTGAAAATCCAGCCCTTTGCCTCGCATCCTTTGAAGATAGAACATGGTCAACCTGGAAACTGAAACTCTTCTTTCCTAAGTCTTCTCCTAGGGCTCTGGAGGACACCTGTATGGGCTTGCTTGTATACAAGCACAGAATGAGATAAGAATCACATTTTGTCTCTGCTGGCTGAAGAAATTACCAACACTGCTTTTCCTCTGGAGTCCTTTGCTCACTGAGATCTGCTGAAATGTTGCGCACATGAGGACCCTCTGACTCATCTCTGTCTGATTGAGGTGGGTGATTCAAACAGTTCATATTTGATAAGTGTCCTCATTTTGATAGGAGTGATTTCATGAAGAGCTCTGAGGAAACAGTAGCTGACAGCAGACATTACCAACAAACAGATAAGACAGTTGCAGACCAAGAGAAAAGGTGATTTCTTTAGATCAGTCAGCCAGAAATGGGCATAACCCAACACTAAAACTGCAGAACTAATAAAATCTGAAGTGCCCCATTACTAAGTTGAGGGGTTCTCACCTCTTCAGGCCCAGGCAGCTGTCAAGCTCACAGTTCAACGGGAATAACTTTGCCAAATTAAGACACATGGCCAAAATGCAGCTCATAATTTATCACTGTCATCCTTGCCATTGCAGCAGTCTACTCTGGTTAAATGCAGCCTTCCTTCCAATTTATCATAATAGTGTGGGAAAAACCCCCAAACTCAAACAGTTTGAAAATGAATAAAGGAAATTTAAGAACTCCATATCTCATGTGGTAAAGAGAACTATATTAATTTGAACTTAGTCTTTATAAAACAAGGTTTGTCAGTACTGATAATTCAAAACATAAGTGGATTGGTCCTAGAAAAGGAATGAGAATGAAATCCTGGTCATCATTCAAAACAGGGCATAGAGGAAGGTTTGAAAGTACATTTATTTAATTTTTCAAATTTCCTGCATTATATAGTAAAATCCTGTGTAATCCTCTTAAAGACTGTGTTTTAAATTAATAAATTATGTTATATTTGAAGAAGTGATAAATAGATTACAGTTCTACTGACAGAGAAAATTATAACATGCAGATCTTTGATAGTCCCTTTCAGTGCAGCAGAGGGATGGGGATCTGCCCACACATTAACAAGCTGAGTCCCACAAGAAAAAGCAGCCACAGAATGCAGCTCTTCTCTGACTTGGCCTTTTGTGATTACCTGGGGCTGCTCCAGGAGGCTGCTCACAGAATAGAGTTGGATTCCCACTCTAAATTGTCCCTTGGAGAAATCTTCATCTGGACTACAGGTGCCTGAAAAGATTAGATCCCCACAGTTAAAGATAGGCTTTATCTACAAACCTCCTAATGTCCTTTTTTATTTTTTTTTAATAACTACTGCTCATGTCTTATTGTCCAATATGCTAAAAGACATTCACACATCTCCCTGCACTTCCAGAGATGCAGATAGCTCAAAAGAGTTATGATGTATTGCACATTTAGAAATGGAAACACTCACATCTTGAGAGGTCAGCTATGCACAGTGATCTAAATGTGTGTATTAAACAAAGAGAAGCCACAATGGGCTGCAAATATTCTATTGATATCCATCTGAACTATTACTGTAACAACACTTTTCTCCCTTGTACTTCTTCTTAGAAGAAACTCCAGTTGCAGAACAGATGGGAGCAGAAAGGTCTGTAATTTAACTCCCAGTCCCAATTTGCTTCAGAAAGAAAATAACCAAACCACACTTACTGACCACCTGCTTTATTCTGTAGTTGAAATTTAGTGGACTAGAAAGAAGTCCAGAAGAAAGGAGAGGAGTCAGGAAAATAAGGGACATCTACCCTTTTTTTTTCTTTTTTCTGCTTTATTTTAATTTTTTTTAACTTTTTTTACTTTCTTTTTTTTTTTTACTTTCTTCTGCTTTTAATTTCGTTATTAAAAGAAAAATGTTTCCAGTGGTACAAATGAGCTCTTTGAACTTGGAGCTCTTTGAACACAGAATAATCAGAAATATGAAGTGTGACACTTCCTAAAATCAAATAAAGAAATTTGATCCTCTTTCATATGACATCTTTCTTCACCTTCCATTTGTCTTTCTTTCTGTGTTCTTTTCCACCTTCAGGAGTTTCCTTTTAATGAAAGGGCAGAATATTTCAGAAGGGTTATGGGCTGTCATGTCATTATCTGTGAGTCGAAAATCTTGACTTTCTCTCTTGAGAATGAGTTATAAAACACTTGTAGAGCTGGACATGCATCTGAAACCAATTTGAAGGTTCCAGAAGGTTTTGCTTTGATGCCACCATTTACTTCCTGCATTTTATTATGCTTTTGTAGCCCTTCACTTTCATAATTCCCATAGGCATCAACAAACAATATTTAAATTGAAATGTATTTGCCTAAACAGGTATTTTCTATCTCAATTTATTTGTGACAAGCTTCATGAAATCATATGGACAACATGCACTTGTATACTAATTAGCTTTCAGAAACTGCCTGCTTATGTTCAACAATTTAGGCAGTAGACTTCTTAGGTCTCAAAATATCTGGACAATTTGTGATATTATTAGCTATCTACATATTCAAATTATAGGACTGCTTTCTGTTTCTTTGCTTCTCTGCATTACTGCTCAGACAGCATCACACAGAGAATGTCAGAAAAGCCAGAAAAATGGAATTCATGTCCTGCTGCCCTGAAGACACTGTAGGACAAACACAGAGTGCCACATGTAGTATTTGTACCATATAAGTGACGTATGCAAAAAAAAAAAAAAGGCCATGTCCTCTGCCTGCAATAAAATCAAATTACTGTCAATTTAAGAATATTCTTTTGGCATGACCTTTGTGTTTGAAAGTAAAACATAGAACAGGGTGGAGGTAAGAAATTAAGCTAGAGGGAAAGATATGTTTTCTAGGTAAGCAAATATGGTATGGTAGCAAATAATTTCTAGAAACTTTTGAGCACAGGCTATTTCCTGATATCTTGAAAAATATCCCCCTAACACAGAGCTGGTATTTTTCAGAGTAAGACAAGGAGATGGCTGTGCCTAGGATAAAGGGCATGATCAGTCTGAACAACAAAAATATCCAAGGCTAAGTCAGTTTTTAAATACAATCATGGTGCATATCCTGTTTCAAAATTAACTCAGTAGAGTCCTGTAATAAAATGCACTTCCTATTCATTTGACTTTTTTGCATCAGTGTTGTCAAAATTCTCATCTGACAAACTTTTTTTCCCTTACCTATTCTGTTAACTATTCAACTAGTGAACATTTTAAATTCCAGATTTCTTTTTTTAGTGTATTTTTAATAGGTTTTTTTGTTTGCAAGGCAGAGATATAGACAGACCCATGAGTTATTCATGAAAAAAAAATATTTAGAGAAAAGGTCTGTAATATCAAGGGATTTTAAGAATTGTATATATTCATACAGTGATCCTGAGACTGTGAGTAGTTTCCTGAGACTGTGCTCTTCAAGAAGAAGAGAAAAAACTAAATGTGAAAGGTCAGGATATGTTAATTTTGCTACAAGATTTTCCATTATATGACACATATTTAGTGTTCAAGAAGGAAAATACATGTTATAAATTGCTTACTTTTAATATAGAGCATTTTCCCAAGAACAACACACCAAACAATCCCTCTTCAAAACACTTTTCCTTTCTCTGCAATCTAGTGTATTTTTTATGAGTTACATAGTAGGATACTTTTTCTTGCTGACTGTAATGGGAGTGTCTCTGTGTGATCAGCTGACAACAGTAATCTTTCCATGATTATTCTGTACTCTAATTATTAGTTCATAATATGTCTAGAAAAATAGGAATTAATAGAAAACTGACATGGAAATCACACATTCTGTAAACCAAAACCTAAGCAATAGTTTCTACTTCCATTTACATTAATTTAAACCAGACTCAGCCCTCACACTTTAGAAGAGTATCACAAATTTGCTGTGGGGGAGCCCAGCATCCAGCCCCATGGTTTTAAAAATAAATGAGTTCCATTTGTGTGATGTAATGGTCAGAATCTTCCGATATTCAGGGGACTTGAGAGTTAACAGCCTGAAGCAAAATCAGTAAGGCTTAAATCAGAAAGGCAATGTGTTTTGGCCTATGGAAATAATAAAGCACACATGCTGGAAGGGATCCCAGGGACTGCACATACTCTGCCCTTGTTAATTTTTCATGGCATTTTGCATAAAAAGGTACAAATACATCTCACTGTGTGAGAACTGTTTGTGCACGTAGAAATGGCACTTCAGCCTGGAAGCCTTTTTAAGCCTTCACTTTTCTTTAATTCAAAAGTACTGCTCACTGGAGATGAGAACAGCACGTTACACAACCTCTGTGCCCAGCCTGGGGATTACAGCAGCAATCTCTTCCCAGCCACTCTGCCAAAGCAGGAAGTCTGCTGGCTTTGGAAGAGGTGTGCTTGCACATTGTAGGATGCTTTCAGACTGTTCAGGCAGGTTCTCTTTCAGGTTATGTGAGAGGTAGCAAAGGGGAATTGTCTCCAATACTTAGGCAGCACCATGCACTGGGTGATCATTCCTTCAGGCTCCCAGAGTGGGATTTCTCTAACCACATGTAGACATTTGCTTCATAGATGAATTAGTGTGAAATGGTGAGTTGACCTCTCTGGTCAAGCTCTTCTAGGGTGTTAGGAGACACCAAATCCAGCAGCCTGATAGAAGCAAGGCTGCTGCAGCTCCATGTCCCTGCATCCAGCCAGAAGAAAGTCTGTGCATGTGCACTCAATACGTGTGCTTAAATTCCTGGGAAGCTGCATAAACCAGCAGAGACAGGAAGTACAAAATCCACACAACACAGACAGAACCACTGCCCTGATCTTTTTTGC